>KE504883.1:32393-85695 GCA_000441515.1 Elaeis oleifera | reverse complement strand
GGAAGGGGTGGCGGCTTACCGAAACGGATCGGAGAGGGGGCGTCGTCGGAGAAGAATGATTGGGGAGGGGCATCGTTGGAGAAGAAGGATCGGGAAGGAGACGTTGAGGTTTTTTTATTATATATATATAACAACATATAAACGCCGTTCTGAACGGCGTTTCTAAAAACGCCATTCAAAATGACGTTTCTAAAAACACCATTCAAAATGATATTTTTTAGAAGAAATACCATTCAAAATGACGTTTCCAAAAATACCATTTTAAATGACATTTTTAGAAACGTCATTCACAATGGCGCTTTCACTTTTTTTTTTTCTGTGGCTGGATTTCACGTAGATGCTGACTTGGATCAAAGAAACGCTATTTCAAATGACGTTTTTCAAAAAAACGTCATTTCAAATGGCGTTTTATAACTTTTGCATCATTCTTGTAAAAGATTGGAATCTGCATTAAACTGGTAAAAAATTTAAATTGCATCAGTACGGTAAAGGACGTTCACCTTTTGCTTCTTCTGATTCTGTTTTCTATTTTCCTTCCCTGTCTCTGTCGAACCTGTGCCATCCTCGGTCCTCCGCTTCTTACCAGTCTTCTGGGCATCTGTTCCTCCATGAAGAATCAAATCCTTCTTCAACTTCTGGTGATATGTCACCTTCCACTCCTCTCTATAAGGTGCTAATCTCTTCAAGGAAACATATGGGTTCAAATCCTTGTCATTGCCCATTAAAATCTCTTCAGGGTGCAAGCCATATCTGTCAGCTGAAACTGATTTGTACTTGAACCGAGTCTTCAGGTCCCAATTGTATCTTCGTAATCCAGTTTATAATACTCCTCCAACTCCTTATCAAGCACCACTTTCTCCTTAAGAGAGATTTTACTCTTTCGCTTCCTCTTAGCCTCCTCTCTCTGTGGCTCTTCTTCCTCCTCCTATTTCAAGAACCTCTCCCTTGCTGCCTCAAATCCCTCAGTAGATCCACCAACATCCCAAGCTTTAGGAAGCCCAAGCAATTCATCTTCCATATCAAAATCTGGCTTCTCCAAATCAGCCTCATCGTTGTTTTAAAATTCCGGATTAGCATCCTCGGCATTGTAATAATCCACATCAAACATTTCCTTCATTTTCTTATCATACTCCTCTGGATCAAAATCTTCATCCAGATCATCCTCATCCAGCTTGCAAACACCATCCCCTTCAATCCCTGCAATTGCCCAATCTTCTCAAGCTTCTCCTGGATCTCCTTCTTCTTCAGATTCTTCAGATGCTTCAGCTACTCCTTCCTCTCAAACTCAGCCTGTGCCATCCTCTCCTCCTTGCTCTTCCTCTGCAGCTTCCTACTGCTTGTCTTCTTCCTCAAAGACCCTTCAATAAACCTCGAGTGACCCAAAACACGGTCCGCCTCCCCTTCCTCATGCCGGAAATTGTACTCAGCCTCATACCTATCCTGCTTGTCGAGCTCATCCTCGTCCTCTGAAACATCAATGTCATCAAAAGATGCCTTTTTGACCTTGGCTTTCTCTACCCACGAGCTCTGGAGAAAATAGTTTTTCAGGAACAAATCATCCTCGTTCAATTCATCATCTTTCCCAAAGTAATCATCCAATCTCTTGTTGCACTCGTCGGCATCCTCATCCACCTCCTCCACCACCGTCACCTTCGCTTTAATGATATCGACATCATCGTCAGACCCAGCTTCAGCTTCCTCTTTCTCAGCTGCCTCCAAGAACGCCTTAAGACCCTCCTCCTGCTCCTCATTGTAGACCTTGGGGTTATTTCTCAGCGGCTTCTCGCCGAACTCCGGCCCTTCTTCGATCAAATGCTGGGCCATGACGTCTTTTAGATACAAAGGTCTCTCCTTTTTCTCAGCTTTCGGCTTATTATCCTCTTCTTCCTCCTCCTCTTCATCGGAGTAGATTTTTGTGTCCTTTTGGAGGATTCCAGGGTCATTCTTCGAACCCTAACGAGGGTATCGAAGAACTGGAGGTCCCTCCTATCGGAGTCGATAGGATCGTCGTCGTCGTCCGACGAAGAGGAGGATTCATCGAAGTCGTCGGAGTCGCCAGCAACGCCGTGCTTCTTGAGCTCCTCGTACCTCTGGAGGGCCTCCCGCTTCTTGTTGTGCTCCAGCCGCCGGGCGTACTGCTTGTCGACTTCGATCTTGGTGAGGTCGACGTCGTCAGCGCCCGGATCGCAGGCATCGAAGAGGTCGATCCCCATCGCTGTGTCGGAGATTTGGATCGAAATCGGAACCCTAGGGTTTGATCTTTTAACAATGTCTACGATCAAAATCGAGAGAGTTCGACACCCTAGCGTGGGATAGTGTAGGGTTCGAGGGTTTATGGCATGCGTTGTTGGTCTAGATGCGGAAATGAAGGCCTGACCCGTTTCTGCCTAGAGTGCAAATTAGACAATAATACTTCAAATATTTCATCATTAAAAAATTAATTAATTTTAATTCCATTCTAAACTTCAATTTAATTGATACAACTTTTAAATTTATCCTATTTAGACCCTAGCTATAAATTTTATCTAGCTGCTGTAATAAAATTAGTCTCAAAATATATATAAAGTACATATTTTGTAATATTTTATAATCAATATTGCAAATTTGGCTTGATAGATCATCTAAGAGTGGAACACCGTGAGCAAGAGTAATCTAGATACAAAGAAGATAAATTTTTAATAGACACTAATAATTAGTATCCAGTCACCTATACTGAAAGAAAAGCCGGTTCGTTATGATGTTTATCGTCGTATTTTGGCTTTTTTGGTTCTGATTTTCGGTTTTCAGTAATATTATAATATCATTTAGCTTGTAGGTGGATATGAGACTCTCTGGACTAGAAGATGCTGCATAGGATAGCAAAGCAGTTTTGGACAATCATGCATTAGAATTTTCTAAACTAAAAAGAATTAGAAAGAATTTTCTAAACAAACAAAGCAAGAGTGAAAGGATGGTTCCAATATTTTGGTATCAAAATATCATGCATATAACTTTTGCTCCAATAATAGTTAGTTCTAATTGTCCTTTTTGTTCTTCTTTTACTTTCATGGATCCATCTTCTCATTTTTCTTACTATGTTCTTTATATGATGCCACAATAACGATACTGTTGATACTATTTTTCAATAACGGAAGAAGATACATATGTCCATTAGTGAGATGAGCAACAAATATGTTGCTGAAATAGAAGTACTTGTAAAGCAAATCTAATGGTCTTTTATTCATATTGTTTCTTCTATTTCTTACATCAAACTCATGGCTGTATGAATTTATTTAGCAACGAATAGCATGATATTACAATTGCTTCAACAAAAATAATGGCAGAAGAGGATGTAGCTAAAAATAGAATGAAAGCTTCTCAGTATTTTGATTGTAAGTTAATTGTCCATCTTTCCACTTGTTCGCTTTGATGCTTTGTAATGCAAGAAAGCAAGGAGAATAAGAAATTTTTGAATTTTATCATTTTTTGAATCAATTTACTTTGAACTTCCTTTCTCTTTTTTTTTTTCTTTTCTTTTGCATACAAGAGCTCCCTTCTCTCTTATTTTGATAGAAATTTTCTCCCAATAATCTACTAACATGGCAATTTTTCCTCCCAACCATCTCTTTCTGCCACATTTTAGCCCTATAAATGGCCTTTTCTTGCCACATCATTTAAATAAAAAAAAAAGCCATCTATATGGTTCCATTTAATTAGCAATGAAAAATTGATGAAAATAGCTTAAATGAATCAGATTTATAACATCTAGAATGATATTATAACTTTTGAAAAGTTAGGAATCTAAATAATTTTTAGCCTAAACTTCAGACACCAATTTAATAATTAAGCCTAATAATTTTGATAGCGGCCATTATAATGGTATTATGATGGAAAGTAAGGTGTTATTATCAAAAATTTACAATTTTGTTATGTGAAAGAAATATTTTTATGAAGGGAAAGCTCATAAAAATTGAGTTTTGAAAATATCTTTAATAGAAAAGTAATAAAAATGTAAACAATGCCCATGGGTGCTGAATTCGAACACAAACAATTTTAGAATGCAGGAAATAAGTCCTGCTATTGCCGGTGCTTAAAACTAAACTAAGCATTCATGATATCTGAACCAAACAAAAGCCAAACTAGAGGATATCAGAATAAACATTATACCAGGTGGAATATAACAGGACTCATTTGGGTGAAATGTGTCAGAAAGAATCTGGTCGGCTGGCACAGATTTAATTCCAAAAAAGAGCTTTGATTCTGCCAGTACCAGTCCTGACAACTCCAGAACCTTTTCAGAATGAAAGATAGACCCTTCTCAAGAAGCAAAGAAGGATACATCTGAGTTAGCTGCGAAGGCAGTACAGTGACTCCAGTCTCCTGATACATGGCAGTCAAAGGAAGAGACGACATTAAACTAGTTACAAGTTAAGCAAAAGGGCCCATGACTGTGCTCGCTATATGCGGCTAGATCTGCGAGTTCTCCTCCTCAGATTAGAAGGCGAGGCCTCATCTTCAGCAGTTCCTACTGCTTCAGTTTTGCAGCTCCTCAACCTCTTCGCTCTCTCGGGGCCAGGAGGTGCCTGAGTTGCTTCTACTTCTTCAGCTTTAAACATTTCTACGCTTCTCTCTTATAATGGGATCAGCTGAAGTCATCTGACTTCGTCCCTGCGTATTTGTATCATCTTCCTCCTGGCATTGAGATCCAAGCCATTCGGTACCGCAGCCAGGACAAGCTCTTGAACCCTACATTACCGCATATTATCCGATTGTAGGTACTAAAATTCAAAGGGACAACTACATGGAAAGAAGTCTTTGTTCCCTCGACAATAGGATAAAGGGAAGAAGTATGAGAGAGGGAGACTGTCACCTTCCGCTGAGAAATTTCTTCTACAGAGATTACTCTGTTGTGTATGTCTTAGAACATTAGTAAAAGTAAAACTTGTATATATTAAAAAACTATAAAAATACGAGCACACTTGTGAATGGTTCTCGAATGACAATATCAAAATCATCTGGAACCCCATGCCTGCTTATGTTCCTTGTGTTGATTCGTAGCAAAATTTATTGTTTCCTATCAAATGTCATTCCCATGCTTGCTCTGGATCTTTCTGTGTCTCCAAGATTCACAGGTTGGTTAAACCACAAGCTTTTGGAGGACATCACATCATTTCTGTAACATCTTGTTTACCCAACATAAAAGAAATGCATGTGACAAGTAAGCAAAACAATAAATATCTTTCGAGCGCTCACATGAGTTGCATCCTTTCAAAAATTTATGTTTACCAAACTCATAAATGAAAGGCACAGGATAACTACCAAAACAAGTGCTTTTTTTTTTCTGGTGCTCCCACATTCCTCTTGTTTCTCTCTTCTTTTCTTCTCTCCTAAATCAATGGTTTAATAATTCACATTTTTCTGAAAATGAATGGTTTTCCCCTTAAATGAGTTTACTGTAACTTGCCCCATGCAATAACATTTATCATCTTTTCTTTTCTCCACAAATCCAGTTAATTCTGCATGTCATTAATATTACACTGGAGGTGAACCACCTGGGACAATGATGAGGCCTTTGTCGGTTTATTTCAGGTACAGATGATCTCTGCTTAGCAATGGACGGCTCCGAGAGATCATACCACCTACCAGGTAGCTTTGCTGCCGGGCAGCGTTTATACAGCTTGGATGTTGACCCAGATGGCATAGCCTGTATGACTTTCTCCCTGGTCCAAAATCATGACTCAGATATACCATTGAGTGTTAAGGTTCCCACCCTCCATGCCACAGAAGAACATCTCAAGGCATGCGAATATAAATGCTGATATAATTACACTATACACGTGTAGAATTTCTTCTATTTTCACCAAGTTTTGTATCTTAAATCTTCTATAAATTAAGTCTAATGTTATTTTGTTTCTTTACAAATCAGAGTTGTGTAATTACTGTAAAATCTTATAAGATTGAGATTAGACTTTCATGTTAAGGTTCTACATTTTGCGTGGATGTCCTATGGAAATGACACAGAAATTTCTCCACGAGGATTACCGCCAGTGACGTAGATAAGATCGAAGAGATCCTTAAGTGCATGCATAAAGTGATCGTGAGGAATACATGTATGAACATAGAGTGGCCGGAGCGTGACTGATATGGAATAATATGGCATTGCAAAAGGTGGGTAGAATCTAGAGAATCTGAGAAGGAAGGATTGGATGGAGTCCGATCTAATTTTATTATCCATCCCTAGTTGTCATCATTCATCGAACAATAAATCAGGATCAGGATAAACAATACTCATCAAATTATCAAAGGCTGTTAGTTCAAGTGGTTGGTGTCTTGCTCTGCAAGTGAGAAGTCTCAGGTTCCATTAATGTTCTTCAAGTTACAGAATGATCTTAAACCAGCCGCAATTTTACCAATTATTTGACATCAGGAATGTTCATAGCATTTACTCACAAGTGCCTATGCTGATCCAAATTCAATTTATATTTGATTCAAGTCAGCAAATTGAATCCAAATCCAATCTAATTATATTTCAATTAAAATCAGTTATGGTATTATTGGGACAATTCGATCGACTTCCGATTCTGACTCTAGATCGGCTTCATAAACACAGTATGCCAACTCACAACCAGTTGACCAAACGACAGTCGGCTATTCTCGGCCATCAACGAACAACTACAGCAATTCAGTTAATATCCGATCGATGACCATCGATATATCAGAGTTACCAACCGATGCTTATTCGGATCTCCATGACTACCGATATATAGTCAGCATATCTTCCCACGATCACATAATGCCAGAATGTGTGGAATCCACATGTCTAACCGTTATTAACGGTTATCAATTACGTGTTACAATCATTAGTGGGCATAAACAGTCAATTAATTTATGACTATGGCCCGATAATTTGGATAATTGTCCTTTAGTGCCATAAAAGCGGGACCACGTGCTCGACGGTTACATCTGAATCACCTATAAAAGGAGATAAATGAACAGTATTGGTAAGGTAATTCTGGGATAAGACTCTGCTATTCAAATTTTATTGCTGTTCATTACTCCCCACTGACTTAAGCATTGGAGGTCTCCGCTAGACACAATTTCGATCAATGTGGACTTCTTTTGCAGGTACTATTCTCCGACGACGAACGCAACAAGAGATTGGCCGCAATAGATTTGCGCGCTAGGTACGAGAAAAGTCATGACAAAAATCAGAGTTCAACACTCAACAGGATCTGCGAGACAGTCTTCCCATCGGGAAGATGTTCCTCCCCCATCTCCATTGGTGGAGCCCAGCTCTTCGCATCCTGTGGCTACCATAGACGCATAAATTGCTGCATTAATGCAGCAAATGAAGGTATTAATGAAGGCGGCCCAAAGCCTCCAGCAGCAACAAATATAACAGCAGCAACAGCCTCTGGTAGAGGAGCTGGTGGCTCGTTCAGTGCCATCTAGGCACAGCCGCCATCCTCCACGGGTTCACCTTCCTCATCTCCAGAGTGGCGACCATCTCGACATTCTCATCGAGATGGGCAACCGCATTCTCGACACTCCTATCGTGCCGTCCATTCTTCGCGGCATTCTCCCTCTTATTCCCGTGTACATAGTATCAGGACGGAGAAAAAGCCGCGTACACCTTTTGCTTCTCCATCCTCAAATTCTTCAGGAGATTCTAACCCTGGATTGTTCTGGCAACGATGGCTCAACGACTACGAGTGCAAGTTCAAGGAGATCGACCATCAGCTTACCTGACTTCAGGTGGAAGGTCGGAAGTCCTCCAGTGATTATGACTTCTATACTGCCCAACCTTTTTCTCGGTACATCCTGGATGAACGATTCCATCTCGGTTTAAGATGTCGCAGATAGAGCTATACGACGACTCCACCGATCTAATCAATCATTTGGAGAGCTATAAGGCTCTCATGATGAATCAAGGGGCAACCGATGCCCTCTAATTTTTTACCGATCCAACCGGCCATCCGATTATCTTTGAACCATATACAAATTTTATGATTTATTCAAGAACCATTCGTGACTAAAAAAAATGAGTTAATCTATATCTATCCAATTACTTTTGAATTATATAAATTTTTATGATTTATTTAGAAAACGTTCGTGACAAGAGAAAAGGCTACTTCTTGTTGCATCAAAGCCTGTTTCCTCAAAGCTGTTCAAGATTATTTAAGAAACTTCTATATATGTTAAATTAATGGCATTATATATTGCTGCTAATAGTGATTTTTTTGCTATTATTTGCTATTTTTATCCCACTTCCGGTTATTGTTAAATAAATAATTGTATAAATATTTAAAAGTTCATATTTTTCAACTTTATTTATTTAGTTAGTTATTATTATTCAAACTCCCTGATGGATTTCTAAGATTTTTTTTTCTTGAATTCTGAAGCGTTATTTTCAAACACCATGGGTCCAAGTTCAACACCCAAATGAATATGAATACCTCTCCTCTCCCATAATTCTTTATAGTGCTTCCTTACATCATTAACCATAATGAATATTTTTTTGGTATATTCATGTTAGGAGCAACCTCTTAATGTGTATTAATAATGACAACTCTCTCACAAGCAACGATCGTGGTATATTTTTATCTCTTCTCTTCGCTTCTCATCGGCATTGATCTCAAACCCTAGGGTTCCGATTTCGATCCAAATCTCCGACACAGCGATGGGGATCGACCTCTTCGACGCCTGCGATCCCGGCGCTGACGACGTCGACCTTACCAAGATCGAAGTCGACAAGCAGTACGCCCGGCGGCTGGAGCACAACAAGAAGCGGGAGGCCCTCCAGAGGTACGAGGAGCTCAAGAAGCGTGGCGTCGCCGGCGACTCGGACGACTCCGATGAATCCTCCTCCTCGTCGGACGACGATGAGGATCCCGTTGACTCCGGTAGGAGGGACCTCCAGTTCTTCGATACCCTCGTTAGGGTGCGGAAGAAGGACCCTGGAATCCTCCAAAAGGACGCAAAAATCTACTCCGATGAAGAGGAGGAGGAAGAAGAGGATAATAAGCCGAAAGCTGCGAAAAAGGAGAGACCTTTGTATCTAAAAGACGTCATGGCCCAGCATTTGATCGAAGAAGGCCGGAGTTCGGCGAGAAGCCGCTGAGAAATAACCCCAAGGTCTATAATGAGGAACAGGAGGAGGGTCTCAAGGCGTTCTTGGAGGCAGCAGAGAAGGAGGAAGCTGAAGCTGGGTCTGACGATGATGTCGATATCATTAAAGCGAAGGAGATGGCGGCGGGGGAGGTGGATGAGGATGCCGACGAGCGCAACAAGAGATTGGATGATTACTTTGGGAAAGATGATGAATTGAACGAGGATGATTTGTTCCTGAAAAACTATTTTCTCCAGAGGTCGTGGGTCGAGAAAGACAAGGACAAAAAGCCATCTTTTGATGACATTGATGTTTCAGAGGACGAGGATGAGCTCGACAAGCAGGATAGGTATGAGGCTGAGTACAATTTCCGGCATGAGGAAGGGGAGGCGGACCGTGTTTTGGGTCACTCGAGGTTTATTGAAGGGTCTGTGAGGAAAAAGACAAGCAGTAGGAAGCTACAGAGGAAGAGCAAGGAGGAGAGGATGGCACAGGCTGAGTTCGAGAGGAAGGAGGAGCTGAAGCATCTGAAGAATCTGAAGAAGAAGGAGATCCAGGAGAAGCTTGAGAAGATTCGGGCAATTGCAGGGATTGGAGGGGATGGTGTTTGCAAGCTGGATGAGGAGGATCTGGATGAAGATTTTGATCCAGAGGAGTATGATAAGAAAATGAAGGAAATGTTTGATGTGGATTATTACAATGCTGAGGATGCTGATCCGGAATTTGGAAGCAATGATGAGGCTGATTTGAAGAAGCCTGATTTTGATAAGGAAGATGAATTGCTTGGGCTTCCTAAAGGTTGGGATGTTGGTGGATCTACTGAGGGGTTTGAGGCAGCAAGAGAGAGGTTCTTGAAACAGAAGGAGGAAGAAGAGCCACAGAAAGAGGAGGCTAAGAGGAAGCGGAAGAGTAAAATTCTCTTAAGGAGAAAGTGGAGCTTGATAAGGAGTTGGAGGAGTATTATAAATTGGATTATGAAGATACAATTGGGGACCTGAAGACTCGGTTCAAGTACAAATCTGTTCCAGCTCATAGATACGGCTTGCACCCTGAAGAGATTTTAATGGGTAATGACAAGGATTTGAACCAATATGTTTCCTTGAAGAGATTAGCACCTTATAGAGAGAAGGAGTGGAAGGTGACATATCACCAGAAGTTGAAGAAGGATTTGATTCTTCATGGAGGAACAGATGCCCAGAAGACTGGTAAGAAGCAGAGGACTGAGGGTGCGAGTTCGACAGAGCCAGGGAAGGAAAACAGAAAACAAACCAAAAGAAGCAAAAGGTGAACCTAATCAACTGTCTAGGCGCAGCAGAAGAAGACGCCGACAGGCTGAATTGAAGCTGTCCCAGTCGAGGCTCATGGCTTATGGAAAGATCCCTTCAAAACCTCAGAAAAGAATTAATTATTTTTGGAGAACATAGCATGGGTATTTTGGAAGGTAGTTTATTTATAGAATTCTGCCATTTCTTTGTTAGCAATATGTGGGTAAGCAAAGCCTGTACCTTTTATGTTAGAAGATGGAGTGGTCATTGAGCTTTCTTTCGTTCCTTGGCCGTTAACATTGGAACTCTAAATGCTCTTCCTATATGTTGTGTTTAAACTGCTATTTGTGTGGCAATTTTGGGCATTTTGCGGTGGAAAAGTAGTTTATGATCCAACTTCAGATAAGAATAATATGCTTATGTAGTTTTTGCATTTTTCCAATGCTTTTTTTACATGAAACCTGTGCATTTAGATACATCTGTGGGTGGATCTTGAAATTAGAATGGTTTCTGTTGTTTCTAACTCAGAATCTTGAAATTGATTCTGATATTTCTCACAGTTATTCCATATAAATGACTTGTGGATTAACATGATGGTGATTGCCAAACAGCCTTGCCTAATTGCTGCTGGAGCAATGAGCAAATGAAGGTCATGGTTTTCCATGTATTTGGGCGCTAGGTTATTATATCGCTTTATAAGGATTGTCTGGTAAGGACATTAAAATATAGAGGAAGTCCCTATCTCATGATGGTTCAGGATGGATGAGACTGTTAGGTGTGGGGCAATGGGGGAAAGAATCTGCAACAACAAGCTTCTCAAATGAAGCATCTAATGCTTTGAAAGTTAACCTACTGATTTATTAAAAATGATAAATATGTGTTCTAAGAAACAAGATCTTACTGATGAAACATATCATATTTTTAAATTGCTAGATCTTACTCATGAGATTTGAACTTTTCGTCATACTCTCACATGGGTCGACCTTCTCTTTTGCATGGTTCGAGATCTCTCAATTAAGGCCCTTCGAACTTCATGAATAACTAATTGGATGGAAGATGTATTAATGTTACCATGCAAAAGAAAGTATTTGCAGGTAACCTATAAAGGAACGAACTATATACTATAAATCTTATACAACATCGATATACCCTCTCTCTATCTAAAAATGTTAGGAAAGACACAAGAATAATGGGAGTGTGCAACTTATGAAATAAATCAACCTCGCATAAGTGTTATCATTTAAAACAAGATACTCCGATCCTAGAACTAAGCCTCGGTCTTATAAATTATTTGTACCTGAGCCAAGTTAGCTACAAGATTATGCTATCATGGTCCAAGACATGATACAGCCTAAGCCTGGTCCATTAACACAGTGAGTAACCACCGAAGGAAGGGAAGATCCCATTAACTGTTCACAGTGGTCTTGGGCTTGCTGTAGTCTCTAGTTGACCTCACCTTCTCCTTTCCTCCTCGTCTCTTTTATCCCATCACCCACGCCCCTGGAATTATTCCTATCCCTCCATTTTTATAATCCCTCTCCATTCATTTCTCTACACTCTAAACCATTTTTTCAGTGGCAAACACTGTTCATTGGTTTATTTCTGTCCCTCGGTCCCTTTCTCCTCCCACCAAACCCTCCATTAAGCTTTGTTGCTTCCAAACCTCCCTTCTCTTCGACCTAGTATTCTTCAAAATTCTATCTTGCCTCATACTTCGCTACTTGGCTCTTCAGGTTCCCAGCTGGGCTCTCCCTGGATCTCTGATCAGTGAATAGCTGTCCAGTTTTTCTTTCTTTTCTTTTCTTTTCTTTTTTTTGAGTATTTTTATTCTTGAGTTCCTCTTTTGTTTCCCGAATATCCTGCTTTGTTGTTGGTTATTTGTCTTGATGCCATCTTTTTTAGGTCATGTTTTTTCTTGATTTTATCTGGTTTCTTGTTTCTTGGATTTCAAGTAGGTCTTTGAGTTATGATTTTTCTGATTTCTTTTTAGTATTTTGGTGCTGCATGATTCTGTATCAAACTTAAGTGGATTAGTTCTAATAATAAGAGCATGGTAACTTCTTGAATTGGTTTGAACTTTTGATTTCGAAAGTTATTGTAATTAGAAATTCCAAAGGGATTGCATTGCTTTCTTTACATTTGCTGGCTCATTTGTTCATCAAAAACCTGAACACTAGCATAGGGATTTTTGACTCTGCTCTAATTAGATCGTAGCTGTCCAAGTTAGTGTTGCTTTTATCCAAAACCTGGGCTCATGTCGAGGTACGAAAGCAGAAGCTGTCTGATGATTACGAAGTTGCTGATATCCTTGGTAGAGGAGGCTTCTCCATTGTGAGAAGGGGAGTCAGGAAGTCCGGTGATGAAAAGAATGTTGTTGCTATCAAGACACTCAGAAGATTAGGATTCATGCCCCCGGGGATGCAGCCGAACCAAGGCGAGCAGAAGGGTCTGGCCTCTTTGGGTTTGCCTGCCTGGAAGCAGGTATCGATATCGGATGCATTACTTACAAATGAAATTCTGGTCATGAAGAGGATAGTGGAGAAAGTTTCTCCTCACCCCAATGTGATAAACCTTTATGATGTCTATGAAGATGCAAATGGAGTTCACCTTGTGTTGGAGCTTTGTTCTGGTGGGAACTTTTTGACAGGATTGTTTCTCATGATCGTTACTCAGAATTTGAAGCAGCCGCAGTTGTTCGGCAGATAGCTGAAGGGTTAAGTACACTTCACAAAGCCAACATTGTTCATCATGATTTAAAGCCGGAGAATTGCCTTTTCTTAGACAGCAGTCCGAATTCTGGTCTAAAAATAATGGACTTTGGCTTGAGTTCTGTGGAGGATTTTACTGATCCAATTGTCGCGCTGTTTGGGTCGATAGATTATGTATCTCCTGAAGCTCTGTCTCGGCATCAAGTTACTGCAGGAAGGGATATGTGGTCTCTTGGGGTGATTCTGTACATCCTTCTTTCTGGGTATGCTGCTGATCTTGTTATTGAAATTTTGCATGAATACAATGAGATCCCTATCATAGATCTTTCATTATTTGTCATTGTGTTTACTACTTTATTTAGTTACTTATTTATTTTTCAATGTTTCAGGTGCCCACCATTCCATGCACCGACGAATCGAGAAAAGCAACGGCGTATACCGGCTGTAAGTCTATCAAGATTGCAAAACCTGAGAAATTTTCATTGTCTTTTTCTTGTTTTATCCCTTCACCACTTGAGTTAGTGTATAATGTATGCTTGCTTCTTGCTACAAATTTAATACAGCAGCCTTACAAAATTTGTCTAGTCTAACCTATAACAGATGCACGCTTCTAAGCAGACTTATTTTTCAAGAATGACTCCTTTCAAGTGATAGTCTTCTTCTTTGTTTTCTTTCCTTTCCAACATTTAAGTTTTGTATCACACAAACATTTACTTTGAGCAGTTCAAGTTGCAGACAGGAGAATGATCTAAGATTTTTCTATATATATTTGTATGTATGTGTGTATGTATGTATATATGCACCTGTGTATAGGAAGTAAATTGTTTATGCCTAAAAGGAGGTAAATGCAAAAAGGATTTTGAGCAGAGAGATCCAAAAGGGTCCAGAGGATGTGCCCATTGGGTAAATTAATGGCGTTTCCCCACTCTCAATAGATCCTTAACAAGTACTTTGTACTTTGAACTTTTCGTGAGTCTGTGAGAGAGTTTTGTCCATAAAATCTGTTATGCAAATTGCTAAGTGTGATAGAGAGTATGACCTGATGTTGGAAAGTGGGGAAGCACTTGCTATCATAAAGTGAATTAGAGAGGAAGGTGTATTAACTAAAGAAGATGTATAGTTTTGGAATTCATGGGGATATTTACAGGGAAGTACTGAAAGCTTAAATCTAACATAATTTATATCCAAACCAAGAAGCATGACACATTTGTGGCTTACCAGTGCAAGAATAGGGATATTCTGATATTACAAATTCTGAAAGTAGTATATGCAGATGGTGGGGTATGGAACACATAACTGTGTTGTGGAGATTGATATGCTACTCTCCTCCCTGTAGGATTGATACTTCAATGTTATTGATGAAAAGCCAATGATCAGCAACATAAATTTGAGGTTCATTCTGGCTATTTCTGGAAAAAAATGAATAACCTTGTCTTTAGAAGCCTTCTTATGCATGCATCAAAGGATCCAAAAATAGGAAGTTTGAATGGTGTGAGACAAAGTAATGGTTTATCGTTATAAGCAGCTACACTTGTGTAAGTTTATTGTTAGTCCATCCTTGTGTAAGTTTATTTGTTAGTCCATGCATGGTTAAAGATGTAAATATCATTAGTCAATGGCTGGATCCAAAATTTACTGCACTATGATCCATTTTAACACTAACTCTATTTATACCAGCCATTTAGTGTTCAATTGATAAACAAAACTTCTATATAATCCCGCCCCATCATAGGAAAGCCCATGGATAAATAAACTGAACAGATAGTAAATGAATTATGGGCTCTTTCTCACCAAAAGTTTAGAGTATGAAAGACCAGTGAAACACATCAAAAGTAGATATCAAAGACAGGAAAGACTCCATTTGTATAAACCTGCAAAAAGAGTTCGACCTAATGGCCTTACCTCTTTAAAACCGTCATATGTAAATTTGGGTGGTGGTATACACGAAGAAATGACCTGTTAATTGTTGAGACTAAAATGGGTTAAATTTTTGAGTGAAATTTTAGGGTGGGGGGGGGGGGTTGAAAAAATCTTTGGAGGAAGTGCTCAGAGTTAGAAGTAAACAATTGACATGAAACAGTTTTGTGGGGGAAGAAATGAAAGCTAGCCCCCTTGAAATGAATAGTCAAAAAGTACCTCACTGTGATCAATTTGCTGTTTGGGTTATTATGCAAAGAAAAAGAGGACAGATGTGAGGAAACATGTTACAGAACTAGCACAGAAGGTTTTAAATAGAGAGGTGTTTTAAGGTATTATGCGAGCATCGCATGTCCTTGCCTTTTTTTTCCTCCCAATAATTGATAATAAAATTTTGGATTCGATCCTTCAAAGGAGCCTAGTTGCTTATTGACCCTTCAAAAGGAAAATGCATATATACGCCTCCAAAAAGTCTAAAACTCACGTATGTCTCTCTTTTAAATCTAAAACGTGCATATATGCCCCTCCAAAAACCTGAAACTTGCATACATGCTTTGCAATTAAATAACATCCTCCAGTTGAAAAATTGTGTAACCACATTGTTTTATCTCTTCGAGGATCTTTCAAATTTAGTTTCCATGGAATGCTTAATTTCTTATTTACCCATTCAAATTGAAGGGTACAAACATAATTGACACAAAATAATTTCAAAGGTGCCTCACAATACGTTTGAAACTTGTATTTGATTAAGAGTAAAATAACAGTGGGCTTGTTGAGTTAACTTTTGACCGGTCCATGCTCAGGTTAAAGTAACAAAAGTGAGCACAACATGACAAGAAGGATATATTTGCAAACCCCAGACTCCTTGAGAGGCATATGCACTTTCTACTTTTTGAAGGACAAAAAACACAAATGAGGAAATTTGAGGTATAAATGCAAAATTCCTGCTTATGGAAACCAGGATATAGAAGAGACAATGATGTTGTAAGCTTAAGATGTTGAATAAAATTTACAGCAAGTGTTATAGTTTCAAGTTTCAACCATTCACAACAGAAACTAAGAATGATGGCACAGTCTAGTCCTGATGAGGCCCTGCAAATGCGGGAGCATACATATATGTTGGTAGATTTGGGATAATGAAGAGGATAATCTAAGAAAGTTGGATGAAATTGGCAGAGGAGATAAAGAAAAAGAATTTGTATTGATAGACAATGTAGTACTTAATGGGAAGGAATATTAGGGAGAAGTTTCAGTATGGTCATGGAGAGTTTTTATATTGTTCCATCAGCATCATCAACTACAATTATTTTAGGACACTCAAACTTATATTATTTACATGAAGGTCTACAAGTCACAGTAATGGGCTTGACCTTTTATCCATGATGAGGAAAAGAAATGACAGGAATATCTGGCAGAAAACTAAAACTAGCACATACGTCTAAAATATCAAATTTAACAGTAAGGCCCTTTTAAGGAACAGCTAATTTGTATTCTTTTCAAAGATGCACTATTGGAATTTCATATGCCAAATTAAATTATCTTTTTCTCTCATGAATCATGGCTTTGCTTTACATTCTCTGATACTTACATCTCATGCAGGACGCTTTTTCCTCTGCTGTTTCTAGTTATCACAATTTTTGCTATCCATCCAGGGGACTTAATTTTGAGGATCAGACATGGAAGACCATATCTTCATCAGCAAAGGATTTGATTTCCCATCTTCTGGCTGTTGAACCATATAAAAGACCAATTGCTGATGAAGTATGACTAATTCTTTGTCAGTGTTTAAATGGTCATCACTTGATCTGTTTAATACTTTCATATAACTCCCTTATAAATATCGTTGCTTTTCCTCTTTCTTATTCATCTTGTTTGTAAACAGCTTTTGAAGCATCCTTGGGTGATAGGAGACTGCCAAACAAGACCTCATGGATGCAGAGGCTGTTTCTAAACTGCAAAGTTTCAATGCCCGGTGGAAATTACGTGCAGCTGCCATAGCCAGTGTATTGAGCAGCAAGGTTATGTTGAGAACAAAGAAACTGAAAAGTCTACTAGGATCCCATGATCTCACCCCAGAGGAACTTGAAAATTTACGTGCGCACTTTGGAAGGATGTAAGTCTTTCAATAACTTGCATATTATATTAATGATATGGCTGATAGTCACTTTTTCATTTTTAAAACCCATCGTTTCAAAAGCTTATGATTCATGCCTTCAGTCTAAATTGAGTAAACTCAGACTTACATTTCTTGTAGGTAGTGTTCAGTGTGAGTCATTTAGATTTCAAAGATATATACCAGTTATGTAATTGCAATTGAGAGTATTTTAGTCATTTATTAATGAAAATAGTGTATGACTCCGGAACTTGGTTATTTTGAGGATTAAAGGAAGCATAAAATATTACATGCTTAGACTGGCATCTTCCTACGTTTTTGTTGTCAAGGAGATTTTTAAATAGAGATCTCTATATTATTGGTAACCATTTAATGAAATAAAGATTTCAAATGTGAATAGATTATGATACCATATTATTGTAGATACTAGAATTACAGTGTAAAATATATAGACTTGTTTGCCACTGAATTTATTTGGAAAAGAATCGAACAACTTAAATAAATTATCATGTTTAATACTGTTTCTTGACCTTTTCTCACATAATATCTGTGATTTGTTTGCAAGCTACTTTTTATTGCTCTCTTGATCAATGTAGGTTAACTTTTGTAGTATTGTGTTATTATTAAGCTTATGTTACTTACAGTCTTACGCATATGGGGAATTAGAGGACGCTTTGGTGGCTATGGTGGTATTTTAATTTCTTGTCAGTATAGCTCTTTCTATAGATGTTTCAGGGCAACTCGATGTTGGAGTTTCTCATAACAAATGTTTAAGAATGCTTTTATCCAGTAAAGTTCATTTGATCTAGCTAACAGGAGCACAATTTAATGGATTGTCTTTTGTCCAAAATAACAAGAATATTCAAAAGCATGTGCCTAGAATCACTCATTCCTTTGCGCTAGAACGTCCGCACCAATAGATTGTTCTTGAATTATGTGGGAAACTGGGAAAAAGGTTTCTTTCATGTCAAGTACTGCATTTGCTTCTACACATTCGATCCACCAGTATTCCATTTCTTAAAGCAAATTCTCCTTAATGCAGATGTGCAAATGGAGAGAATGCCACATTGGCTGAGTTTGAGGAGGTGCTGAGAACAATGAAAATGGATTCACTGATCCCTTTAGCTCCGCATGTATTTGATCTATTTGACAACAATCATGATGGAACTGTGGACATGAGAGAGCTCCTATGTGGGCGATCTAGTCTCAAGAATTCACGAGGAGATGATGCTCTCCAGCTCTGTTTCAGGTAACCTAGATTTTCTTCTTCTTTTTCCCCTTTGCCTGGCTTATGTTTTGGCTTAAAGAGGTAGGCAAAAGGATTTCTAACTGTGCACTCTGTTTTTACCTGTTGTGCTCATTTATCATCTCAGATCATTAGTCATTCATCAAATTCCTAATAATCGACGCCTTAAAATACTTGTAAAGAAAGAACAATAAACAACTGGATCATCTTATATGCTGTCAAACACAATTAGGTTCATAGGATTAAATTTGCTAGTACCCCATTTTATTTATATCTTTTCCAAAGTGTATTTCTCAATCAAGGAGTTTGAAATGAACAGACATATGTCCACTTAAGACGATGTCATTTAGAGCTGTGACTAGTTTTAACACACTCATTTGTCAACGTGAACTCCCTGCTTGATTTTTAGAGATAGTTACTCTGGTAGGTTCATGCGCTATGTACTATGGAATGATAGAAATCTGATGCCCCTATGACTTGGACAAAAGCCATGTCACCTGGTCATTTCAAGTATAACAACATCTGGACCTTTTTCTAATGGTTGATGACAATCATATTTATACGAATATGCATGCTTTTTATGGATCATGTCCATGAAATACATTTGACTGAATTTATACATGGAAATGGTGCATTGGGACTACTCTTTTTTTGAGTGAAAATGGTCTAGGACATATGATTCCAATGCTCTTCTGTCCAATCTGTTCTTATATCTGTGGTTTCCTTGTTATGTGATATCATCAGATGTATGACACTGACAGATCTGGATGCATCAGTAAGGAAGAGTTAGCATCCATGCTTCAAGTAAAATCTTGCCCACCACTTTCTTTTTCCGATCCATTACCAGTTCTTTTGTTATCTCAACAACAGTAATATGTATATATTGTCTTATATGCAGGCCTTGCCTGAGGATTGCCTTCCAGATGATATAGCGGAACCTGGGAAGCTGGATGAGATATTTGATCAGATGGATGTCAACAATGATGGAAGGTCACATTTGATGAATTTAAGGCTGCCATGCAGAGAGATAGCTCGTTGCAGGATGTAGTCTCTCTTATTTCAGTCCTGATCCCTTGCTTTCAAATCAACAAAGCAGCAATTAACCTTACTTCTTGGGCCATCTTGTATCCATTTAATTGAGAGGTGTAGAGGAACATAGGGAAGCTCTAATAATTGCCTTCTTCTAGAATCATCCGGTAATCTGAAAGCATCAAAGAACAGCATGGCTGACCTTGCTGTCGGATAGGTATCTGTTTGTCAGTGTCAAGGTTTTTTTGTTGCTTCAGTGATGATGTTGTTTTGTATTTGCTGCATGTATGGTTATAGAGAATGGCAATTGATGGTCAGGTGATGGCATTTTGTGAGTTGCCACATTTAAATTCTAGATTAGAGAATACTGAAGCGTGGGATCTATCCAAGCTCATGTCCTTACAATACATACAGAAACTTTCTAAATTTACAAAGGGATCAAAAGGTGCTAATAGTTCATTTCGAATAAGATAAAGATGGCCATCTATTTGCTCTCAGGACGAAATCAAGATTTTTTCCCTTCTGGGTGAATAGAGCAAAGCCAAGAATGAGTGTGTAACCTAAGAGGATCTTCTGTTGGAAATCACGATTAGTCTAGCATGTGAGCTTTGCACGTTGTGTCATGCCATGGTTTTGCTGCCACACCTTTTTTTCTCTGAAGATTTTCTCTTAGAGAAATTTGAGAATGATTAAAATTTCTATGCTTTGTTTATGTTTAGAATTCAACAAAGTCTGCTCAAACCTGTTCATGAGTTACAGGTTACATTTGGTTGTTCTGAAGGTAAGCGTTAGTTTGAAGTGTTGGTTGCCCCAATTTAGCTGCTGTTGGTAAGTTAAAGTGTGTTGTTTTTTGCCTCCGCTCTGGGTCAGAACTGATGTTATCCTAAACTAATTATGAGGACAGTCATGGTCATGGAGAAGTTGGAAACAATACATCCATCTTTGGTAGTACAATGCCAATGAGGTGCTTGGAATTATCTGATAAATGCATTAGTATAAATGCATAATTCTGATGATTATTTGGAGGGCAAGAGAAGGGATTGATGGAAAATTTGTTGGCTCAAAATAAGATGGACTTGCTTGTGCAAAATAATTGTCTAAGCAGTGTTATGGATGTTGAACTAAGATAAAGTTCAATTAATCTGGTCTCAGGGATTTATTCTTTGAAGGCAGTGTCAGCAATCAGGAAAGAAAGCTGGTGTCGATAAAGCCATGAAAAGACAACGTGAGGTTATTTTCCGCTCTTCATTTTGCAAACGTTGGTTCTTTTCTCTTTTTTTTTTGGATGAAAGAAGCCAGGGAAGACCTAACTCATAATATTTTATTGATAAATAGTGAAGGTTATGTTACTTCAGGTTGTGTTGCTTGCTGCAAGACAAAGGTTGCTTCTTTTCAGATTAGATCAATTGGGTATCCATTTTAAGAGCTCAGCTTTTCCATGTCAGCTTCTTCTTTTTTTTTCCATTCATTTGAAAGGAAGCCTGCATGTAAACATATTAAGGCGCTTATGTAACCGTTGGGCTGGCATAATGGTAAGGAGCTGTATAACGTTCTATAAGCATCCTAACTGAATTGCCCAAAGTTCTGGAACTTGGCATACTTTTAGGAAGCTCAAATTCTAGCTGGAAATTAGATTCTTGGTGTGCAACCTCAAGTAAAGGGTATCCCGAGCAAGTGCATGGCTTAATGTTGCTGAAGCAATATTATACCAGTGAATGGCCATCAATTTTGGACGGCCCATGCAACATAGGTCATCTTGGGATACCAATTAAGATACAAGAAGCATTCAACCACCAAATAATCACTTCCTCTCCACACCTCACTCATTTGGGGACTGGTGTTTCTCATGCAACCAGCTTACCTCTAAGAAAGACTTTACCCAGTAAATAAGTAATTTCAGCCAGCTATCATGTTCATCACTGTAGCATATTTCATGCTGACGGGTATCACCTTTCTCACTTATCTGTACACAAGTTATTGGTCTTTCACTGTGAAACATATGCCCATTTAGGAGGTGTTTTGTCCGTAATCGAAAGCAGATATGAAATGGATTGGAATCGAAATTGAAATAGCCAAGGCTCTTGAAGCATTTAGTTCATAACCGCAATCGGAATCGAAATGAAAATTTGAATCTTTAGAGGAGACTAAGGATTAAGGGAACGTTTGGTTGAGAAGAGTTGGGGTCTGGAATAAAATGAGAATGCGTGACTTTCATTCCAACTGTTTGGTTGGAGGAGTTCCATTTCGATTTCGAAGTAGAATGGGAATAGTCCAATCTACCTAAAACATAATCTCTACTCTTGCCTAAGATTTTAAATTTTCATTCCCATTCCAATTTCAATCATGAACTAAACGCCGCGAGAGATTTGGCTATTCCAATTACGATTCCAATCCATTTTAATTTTCATTCCAATTTCAATTCTAGTTGCAAACCAAACACCCCTTGAGTTTTAAGTAAATTGGGCTATTTTCATTCTGTCCTAGAATTAAAATCAAAAAAGGACTCCTTCTACCTAGATGGATCGAATGGGAGTCACTCATTCCGATTCTAGAACCTAACGCCCTTAATCAAACATCCCCTTAAAGCCTGTTTGGTTGGGAGTAATCTAGCATGGGAAATAAATTTCATATCAGATTATCATATTTAGTATGAAAATGGAAGAGAGATTTTATAAAAAAATTGATGGGTCCTATATTATTTTCAGGGGATAGAAGAAATGCCAGGTTAGTATTTGGTAAATTTTCAAGTGATGGTAATCCATACTTGATAAAAATATCTCCAATAAAGCTGTAAATGTAATCATTAAATTTATTCTGTTGTCTTTCCAAATTCATTCAATAAAGAGCTTTCGCAAAAAAAAATTAAGATGTAGATGGCAATATGTAAAAGGCTATATGATTATATTCATTATATGAAAATTAATTGGAGATGACAATGCTATCCTAGTATTATTTATATAGAAAGAAATATTTATAAATTTGATCATATTCCTATATAGATTTATCTTCAGCTAAATATAAATCTTTTTTCTAGTGTTATTTAACGGAGTAATTTATCCACCAATCAGACATAATAAAATTATTTTCCTCCACAATCATTTTTGCAGATAAATGATTCTCAGAAATTATCAAATTATTTTATAATCTGGCACATCCCAACTAAACAGGCCTTAATAGTTTTGCTTCGATGCATTTATTTTAAATAGTAATTATTTTTAAATGTTAAATCTCGGCCATTGCCTGCAGGTAAAAAGGGCAAAATGGATCTTTGGTATTTTAGCAGTCTAGCTGATTAACTCTTCTCGCTCGACGAAAAATTTACAAGAAAATCTAAGACGCATACAAATCTGGGGTCCTCAAAGGTTGGGATTGAACTTGCTAGGAGGGCGTTGGTGATTGCAGCAATGGCGAAGTTATGGTATCAGGCGTTAGACTAAGAGGGGAAAAATGGACAATGGAATCTTCATGCCATCAAAGGCATTGAATAGGTGATCGATAGTGAAGGTCTTGAGAGATGAGGTACACATCCCACCATGTATGGGCTGGTGGAGGAGGCATGAGCGGTGGAGGACCAATGGACGTTGGGACATGGTGGGATTTGATGAGGCTGGGCTATTGGTTTTCGGCTGAATGTGGATGGTAGAGCTTCAAACACCTCACATCGACCCATGACTCGATCTAATTAGACTCGAACTTAATCTAGATCCATGGGTTGGGATGGGTTCAAACATTAGATTCAATCTAAATTGTAGGCCAAGTTCGGGACTAAATATTTTTCAACTCGATCCACCTTGACCCATCCTTACTTCATCCGAGTCTCATTTAGGTTCACAAAAAATATACTTGATTTGATCTGCATCCGAAATGAATCTGCAAAAAACTTGAATCTAATAAACCTTCTCTTTCACTATGAATATATTTCCTGATTCATTGAATGAAATCTTATTTAAACTAAGTCCCTTTTTATGTCTCGAGATCTATATCTTTTCTGATCTATCCTCACTTAATTATATTTAAATATTTATATTTAAATTTTCATTGGATTTTTATTTATAATGCATCAATTATTTAGATAACATTGAGGATGCATTTGGTTTGCGACCAAAATTGGAAATGGAATAGTTTAGAATAGGAATTAGAGTGGCCATATTCCCTAACACATTTAGGTCGTGACCAAAATCAAAATCGGAATTGAAATGAAATTTAAACGCTAGAAAAGAGTAGAGATTGAGTTTTGAAAGATTGAAATATTTTCATTTTCTCTTAGAATCAGAATAGGAATGGAACTTTCCCCAATCAAACGACAGGAATGGAAGTCACTCGTTCCTATTCCTATTCCAAAGTTAACTCTCCCAATTAAACATGCCCTAAAAATTTTGAACTAAAACTCAATTTGAATCTTCTTATGTTATTTAATTTTTTTATATTTTATACTTAATTATCAATTATTATATTTAAATTGTAAAGAATAGCTAAATACTTGACTCAAATGATAAACTTGGTTTGATTCAATCCGAACTTGAATATTTTAGGTTTGGCTCAGGTCATACTTGACCTCGACTTGACCCACTTGGGTTTAAAGTCCTTTTCGTGGATCTGATCGGGCACGACCCAACTAGCTAATGCATCGGACTAGATCCAAAATTATGGCTTAAATATGAAAGGACTTGTTTGGTTTGTGAGAAGAGAAGGGGCGTGATGTGGTCAATGGGAAAATAATAAAAAAAAATACCTCTTATTCGCTTGGAGTTTTCAAACGAGGGAGACTAGAAAGTTGCATTCTCATAGAAATAAAATTCTTATTTTTCATAGAAAGGAAAACCCACATGTGATATAGATTTTTTTGCTTTCACACAAGCTAGAAATTGGGATTTTTTTTTCAAAAGTACCCTCAAAAGGCATGAATAGAATAGGTAAGATCATTTCTTTTATCAAGATATAATAGATATTTTACATAACTTTTTCAAAAAGATATATGCTCAACCAAACATAAGCCACTCTGAAATATTATTTTCTATGATCAATCAAATATGATAAAAATACTTTCTCAACTATCATATTTTCAAGAATCAACTTTCTTAAAAATTATTCCAGTAAGAAAATTCTTTCCATGAATAAACAAGCCAAAATGGATGGAGTTAAGCATATCTTAATCTAACCTAACTCATTAGCAACCTTAGTTTTGAACTCATGCACCATATATGGTTCAATGGAATAAGCATTGGAATTGGATTTCCAACTTTTGTCCTGTTCGAATATTAGGTATGATAATAAAAGACATGATAACATTTTATTTGGAATCAAGATTTTCATTTGAATGAAGGGCAATTTCACTTATACATGAAAAGAATAGTTATTTCTTCACGAAATGAGAATGAATGATATTTTAATAATAATCTAATTGATAATATTTGTAATATAGGATAATAACAAATAAATATAATTTGATATAAAATTAATTATCAATAATTAAGATAAAAAACTTAAAATTATAATAATTATTTATTATGAATAGTAAAAATATCAAGGAGTACGAACTGTAATATTATATCAACTATCACTTAAATATGTTATATATGCCATATACTAGCAAATGCACATTGTGCAATGCATGTTAAATATAAATATAAATATGAATATAAACTAAATAAATGATATTAAATAGAAAATATAAAATATATTAGATAAATATTAAATAAATAGCTAAAATAAAATATGTTGAATAAAATTAAAGCATAAGTGATAACAAAAATAACTAACAAATTTGTATTTTTTTCCTATGCCAAACCTCTCAAAATTTACTTGTTACCCAACACAACTTTCAACTGAACGAATAATTAAATAAGGCATTGCCTAGGGTGCCCCCAAGGGTAGAAATATTATTTAATGAAAAAAATGATGGCCGTCTGATTCAACATGGATGGTCAAAATCTAAAATATCCACCGGCAATCATGTATAGGCATCCATATGCATGGTTGGTGTAGGTAACTTTGTAGAACTTCAGGACTATCTCATATTGTAATATTTTGAGAAGTTGAGGATATTTTTCTAGAAGCCTATTATTGCTCTTCTTCTTTTCCTTCTTCTTCCTCTTTTCTATCGGTCCTTCTCGTTCTCTAAAAATCCACGATACCTCCCTATCGCCTTTGCCCTCTACCTTCCTCCCAACTGTCTCAACCCTTCACCCCTTTGTCCTCATCATCATACAAACAAAGACCTCAAGAAGACAGGCTCCGAATCTCATGAGTTCGGTGACCCCAACCCATCTCTGCTTTCGATGTTGCCGTCCCTAGGTCTTAATGCCTCATCATTGAGCTCTCCCCTCCATCAAACTCCTCCTTTGATGATGCTCATAAGGCCCTCTAGCTCTTCAGGATTCACGCTATGATCTTCGCTACCTTTTTTTTGTGATCCTGCCACCATGGACTCTACCACCTCCAATATTGAGGTCATCGGCTCCACCGATTGCCCCAACACTTGGTCTATCCTCCTCTTCCTCTTCATTATTGAACTCATCCACCCATATAGCCATCCTAAGTTTATAGAGCTGCCACCTTCATCTTTCTCTACCATCACTTCACCATCGAGGCCGACAACATGTAGCCAAGATAAGTCTAAAAATCTTCAAAGAAAATCTATAGAGAGCTCACCAAAAGAGACTTTAGAGATGACTTAGGAGAAGGCAAATGAAGACAAAATAATAATAAAATATAATAAAATATTTTTTAAAAATAAAATAATAAAATATTTTTTTTCTAAGGAAATAATAAAAGATGAATAGATTGATAATCTATTAATGATAAAATACTTTTCTTGATGAAAAAGAGGGTCTGAAAACTTATATTAGAAAAAGTCTTTACAATACCAACCAGGATAAAGAACAAGATATAATACAAAGAAATTCATGAAAAGAGGGATAAGGAACAAGATATAATATGAGAAAATAGATAAAATATAAAATAAGATCCATATAAAACTGAAAGAGCAGTGAGGCGCAATTGACATCTGTGAATGATGCAGAAGCTAGACAGAAGACAATATAATAAGTAAGAAGTCAGTAGACATTGCATAAAGCCATTGAAGATATTGTACAATAGCAGCATCTAAGATGTCACATATTTAATAGTAATTGAAAAGATTAGCCTTGATAAGCAAGTGAAGAAATAGTACTGTAGTAACTGATAAAGAAATAGCCTTACTAAGCAACATATGAAGACTTGATGCAATTGAAAGGAACCAAAAAGTATAGATGGTGAAATTCTATTAATGAATTTTAAGTACCTAGAAGTGATGTGAAACACCAAACAGGAAGATTGAAGTACCTTATAATGATGCTGAAAAAACCACCAATCTGAAGTAGAGCTTAAAGATTGATGAAGAAGATATTACATAAGACCCATCCTTAAGTAAATATCAAAAAAAATCTATCTATAAAGTAATAGAAAAGAGTGGCAAAAATAATAATAATATGAAACCATGATATCAAGTCCATGAAAATGAATGCGGAAATCGAAAACCTGCATAAATAGTGAACAATAAATGAAATAATAGATATTATAATCGGATGTAGGTATTGCTAGAAGTATTAGAGTGTAGGAAACATTGAGTTCCATTGGCATGGGACAAAGGCTCATTGCAATCCTAAGTATACTTTGCAATCTAATCACCCATCGAATTTGCCTCCCGAAAGATGTGAGAGATCGTAAAAATCTGAAGGATCCTTTGCCACTATAGAATATTAGCTAAATAGGATGTCCTGTATATTTAGAAGATGAAGGAGAGGCAATCCAAGAAAGAATAATAGAGGAATCATCTTCGAACAAATATGAACCTATTTAAGCACATGTACAATAGCTTGGAGACCATCTCAAGCCCCAATGAGCTCAAAAAAAGGCATTGATGTAGGATTCAATCTAATTACCATAGCCTTGAGAGGGCAACCATATGCATCTCAAATTACATAAGCTGCCACTATCCTTTGATGCTGAATTGATCCATCAAAATTAACCTTAACTATACCAAGAGGTGGGAAAAACCACCTAACAAAAGTAAAGAAGATGATGATGATAATGAGATACCCCAATACCTTAGATAATTTAAAGATTACTGTGGATCAGAGGATGAACAAGTAAATCGAAAGATATTCTATAAAATAATAAAATAACTGGTGAAGCAACTATCGAATTGAAAGAAATACTCTTTCAAATATCTATTGATTTCTTACTGAATACAACAACCAAAGAGTATAAGTTACAACCATCCTAATCCTATTCTCTATCAAGGCATTTGTGAGGGTAGACACCAATGTTGGCAAAGAATGAAAAAAGAGGTTGTATTGAATAACTTTAGCTATTGTGGCCGCAAAGAAGAAGCATACGAATAAGTAATAAAAAGATGCTCAATATCTTCAATCTGGTCAGCACATAGATTGCATGAAGTAGCCATTTGCAGGAGAATGCTTTTAATAGTTAAATAAGCTCTAGGTGAAATTTTTGACCACAGTAACTTGCAACAAAATATTTTAATATTTGTGGGCAATGCGAGCTTCCAAAGCTAAGCATAAAAAATCAGAGGAGCCAAAGAAGAAGGGACTATAGATGATAAAATATCTTGCAATGATACATGAATAGCACTAATAGCACTTCAACAAAGCTGATCAGGTCTAGACCTATGAAAAATGGGAATATTATGAATAATGGATATCATTTCAGCGGGGAATACTTGTGAAAGAGCTTAAGAATTCTAGATCCAATTGGGTATAATAAAGACTTTGACTTGAATATTCTATAGATCGACCTCCATATTAACATAAGCAGGCCAACCATGAAGTGGGAGATTAGAGATCCATAGGTGAAAAAGAACATTGATAGAAGAGCCATCCGTTAAAGCCCACTGAAACTGATGAGATATAGAAAAGCATGAGAAGAAATTTATTTCCAAATAGCAGAACTTTTGTGTGGAGAAGAGTAATGTATCCAGATATTATGAAAATCATACTTAGCACTAATCAGCCAGCTCTAAAAAGAATATGCATGCAAAATCAAATGAAAATTAATTTAGCCATGAGAAGCTTCTTTAGATGCAGAGGTTGAAGACCCAATCCATCTTATGATTTTGGGGAACAAAGAATAGATAAAGAAAGGTGTAAACCATGACGATCGAAGGAGTGACCCTATAAAAAGCTTGAAAGTAATGGTCAAGCTTCTATAAGAAAGAAGTGAGAATGTGAATAAAAGCCATAGCATAGATCGCAAATAAAGATAAAATTGATTGTAGTAAGATTGTTCATCCCCTAAAAGAGAGCGCCTTCCACAACCAACTTTATAGAAAAAAGCAAAATTAGTAATTTTAATCTAGCTTCAGAAAGAAGAACATCTATATAGATCTAAGGATCAACCTTTAAATATCCAATAGGTGAACAATTTGATGCTTGACATAAGGATCAGCAAAGGGATTAATGTAAGACATCCATATGTATAGATGGACCTAAGAGAGTATAATACGAGTCATGAAGGAGTATGAGGCTAGGGCAATCATGAGTGATAGCATGAGTGACTAGCAAGCAATCGTCAGTGAAGAATATGTGCATAATAAAGAGACCATGATGATTAGGTTTATAAGCTCTCAAGACCTGAGAATTAACAACTAATTGAAGAATAGCAGACAACATATGGGAACACAAACTAAAGAGATAAGGTGACAACAGACAATCTTGATACAAATCCATAGAAATTTGAAACCATGAAGTTAGCATCCCATTAGTGAGCAAGGCAAAAAAAGGATGAGCAATATATCTAAATCTATTTGACAAAATGAGGATGAAACCCAAAATGAGTTAAAATCCTAAAAAAAAGTCCTAATGGGCTCTATCGAAAACTCTTTCCATATCAAGCTTAAGGCTCATAAGGCTCTTAATCCTAAGCGCATGCCTTAAGAAACATGATTTCTTGAGCAACTAGAATACTTTCAATTATTTGATGACCATGAATGAAAGCTCTTTGACTAAGAGGAAGGAGAGAAAGAAAAGGCCTAAGATGATTGGCTAAAATTTTAGCAACAAGCTTATAAGTTGTAATGCACCGACTAATCGGTTGGTAATAAGTGATCCACTAAAACTTAAATTTTTAGAAAAAAGGTAACATAGGTTTCCTTCTATAAATGTGGTGTAGAAAAGAATAGAAAGTATGCTTAATCACATGAATAATATCCTGCTTTATGATTGATCAAAAGGCTTTGTAAAAGAGAGCAGAAGTCCATCAGGACTCGAAGTTTTATCAAAATTTATAGATCGCATAACTGACTCAATTTCATCTTCAGTGACAGCAGAAAGCAAGGATCCATTCTGAAAAGAGAAAACTTGAGTTTGAACAAAAGCCAACCAATTTGAAAGAGAGTTATCATTAGAAGTCTAATGAAGCTTTAAATGATCTAAAAAAATTGAAGAATTTGATTGAGATTTTTAAGCTTATGACCAAAGGAAGATTGAATTATTGAATCTGATTTTGTCTATGGCACAGAATAGTAGAATTGTGGAAGAACCTCATATTATTGTTATCTTCTTTAGCCACATAACACAAGACTTTTGACGCCAAAAAATTTTTTGTTGATTAAGATTAAGATTAAGATTATATTGCCTCAGAGTAGTAAGTAAAACACAATGATCAACAATAGATAAACCTCCATTAATAAACTCTTTCGATTGAAGATGCTCTAACTTATTGCTAGAAAATCACACCTTTTAAAAGATTATTAAGCTGACGATGATTCCAATTGCAAAAAGCAATTCTATTATTATTCAAGAGTAGCTAATCTAATCTCTGGAGAATGATGAGGAGAATACTGCCAAGCATCCTGAACAACCTCAAATACTCAATCACAGGATAATTAAAATTTCTCAAAATGAAAAAGCTTAGGGCCAGTCACAGGTGCAACAAAACCAATAAAAAGAGAGAGCAATAATTAGATGCAAGATAGGCTAAATGCTGAGCAAAAGACTCAAGATAAGACTAAATCCATTAGGGTTGGCCAAAGCTCTATCAAACCTTTCTCAAATATGATTAAAATCAAGCTGGTTATTGCACCAAATATACATGGACCCCTAAAATCCCAAATCAATAAGACCTTCAAATTGCACAAATAATTTAAACTCCCTAATATCATATTTAAAAAATAGGTTTATCTCTTTCTTATCAGAAGCACTAAGGATATAGTTAAAATCTTCTATCAAAATAGTAGATAGATTCAGATCAAGGACAATAACAGCATGCCCCCAAAGCAAGCGATGCCCCAGTCCATTGGTACCAGCATAAATAATGCCTAATAACCAAGGATCACTAAAGATAAGGGTAACAACACCAAAAATGGCTTGCCGATCAAAATAAGCATGACTAAGAGACCTTAAGGCTTTTCACTAAAAATTAAGATGCCTCCATATAGGCCAACAAAGGGAGCATATACAAATGCCAACAAGAGCCCATGTATTGCTTAAAAATTCTAGACCCTTTAAGGTCGATGAATGACCAACTTGCATCCAAGAACCAAGGACCCCTTCTATCCTCTTTGTCGATTCCTTCACTGCCATCCTCTCCGTTATTTCTCTAAGAGGATTCAAAGCTATTGGCCAAGGGGAAAGACTTTATTTCATCATTTATTGATGCGATTGCTATATTTTCTTTCTTGCATCTAAGTTATTTTTCTACCTCTGTCCTTGGCCAGCTGTCTTTCTCTACTTTGGCTCCTTCTTTCTCTTTGGTTGGCCAACTACTTCTCCTTCAAAAGGCCAAAGTCACCCACCTAGTTCCTCCGATCTAATTCTAATTATTCATGGGCTCAAGTCATGCAAAAAAATTGATGGTTTCGCTTGAAGGTTTTAAAAGCTTCTGTAGATGAACTTATTGCCCTCCAACTGTTAAGATTTGATGTCTCAAGATTCAATCTATACTAAGATCACAACGAGGTCCACGACGATGAACGAAGTCCAACAAGCCCAAGATCAGTCCAAACGGAGTCCAGATGGAGAAGTTATGTATGAAAAAATTCGAAAAGATGGCACGATCCACGAGACGACGGAGGCTGGTGGCAGGCCTATGGAGGTCGCGGTGGTGCACGGCTTGGTCATGAGCGCGCGGCCAGCTTGCAGATGTGCGGGCACACATGGGCACATGGCCCAGGCCCAAGCGAGCACACGCAGAGCGCGTCCCACACGATCTCACATGGTCCATCATGGACCCACGATCCACAGGAGGCATGGACCATGAGAACGTTTTCCTCACATTCCTCGTGATCCACCATGGACTGAAGGTGGATTTCCCATATTTCTTATTATTTTTATGCGATCTGACGGTGGCTGGGGGCTTGCAGGCTTGATCCAATGCTTCAAAGAATATTTGGGTGATCTGAGGAGTCCTAATTTGCATTGGAGTCAGAATTGGATCGATCTGAGATCTTTAAAGAGATCCTATGGCAACAGAGAGCAGTATGGTAGCAGTGGGCGATTGGTAGGATCCTGTGCATAAAATAGAGAGTGGTTCAGCAGCAGTAGATCCTGAAGAGAGGCATCGATAGAGAGAAGAAGCAAGGAAGCTTCGAGCAGACTGTCAGACAGTAGACAACGATCGTTCAGGGGTTCTTGTGAGAGCTTTGTAAGGATAACTTCTAGTTAAGAGAGATTGTGTATAAGGATTGAGAGTGTGAGGATTCCTTCTTGTACTTATTCTTTTCATAGTGAAGTTTGCATGCCCCATGGAGACGAGCTTTTTGGTTGATCCACATATTTGATTATTTTATTTTATTTCTTCTTTCTTTCTGCTGTGATGCGTGGTATCTAAAAATCTTGTGAAGGTACTATTCTGGCTAGACATCTCCAACAAGTGATATCAGAGCGAGGCGATACCAAGATGCAGATTGCGACGGTAGTGAGCAAAATTGAAGATAGAGAAGACAGGCTCAATCAAGATGAAGATCGATAGATTTGATGGAAAGAGCAATTTTTTTTTGGCAAACAAGGGTGAAGGACGTGCTCATCCAACAAGGGTTGATCGATGCTCTATTGTGCAAAGAGAAGCCGACTACCATGAAGGTGCAGGATTGGAGGTGGCTTCAGATGCAGACAGTGAGTATGATTCGCTTGTACCTAGCAGATGAGGTGGTGATCCATGTGCTTGGTGAGATTTTTCCAACGGTGCTGTGGTCGAAACTCGAGGAGTTATACATGACAAAGTCTCTCACCAACATCCTCTTTCTTTGAAGGCAGTTATATCAACTGCGGATGACTGAGAGATAGAGTATGGAGGAGCATCTAAGTCACTTCCAGAAGATCCTCACCGATCTTCTCAACGTTGGTGAGAAAGTTGATGAGAAGATCAGGATGCTGGTCTTGCTAGCGTCGCTTCTCCCTTCATATGAGTCTTTGGTGACTACTCTTCTACTAGAAAAAGTACCATCAAGATGGATGAGGTCACTGTGGTTATTCTCTAGAACGAGGTTCTCATGAGGAAGATCCAGCTTCAAGCTCAGATGGCGGCAGCTCAGCTTTGACAGTTTCTAGAGGAGCAGGAGGTGGTAGACGAAGTGACAGGTGATCACGACGAGGGCGATCCAAGTCTAAGATGAGGGACTTGAGTAAGATCAGATGTTATCGATGTGATGAGTTGGGATATCTAGTCAGAGATTGTCCTCAACTCAGAGATCGGATGAGGGCTACTACAATGATGGCTAGTAGCGAGTTAGAGGATGATATCCTAGAGATATCTGATAAGATATGTATTTCTTTCAGTAGTAAATTTTAGATTCTACATGCACTTATTATGTATGTTGCAGAGAGGAACAGTTTGATTTTCTGAAGAGTAGTGAGGGTACTGTTTATCTATTGAATGGATTGAGCTGTACGATCAGAGGCATCGAGACAGCCAACTGGAGGACACATGATGGTGGGTGAGGAGATTGAAGGAAGTCTAATACATATCCGATTTCAGACAGAATCTTATCTCACTGAGTAGACTGAATTCGAGAGGCTACAAGATGGTAGCTGATGGCAGAATCTTAAAGATGTTGCACGACGATAGAATTATTGTAGAGAAAAAGAAGAGGACGAGAGGATATTACTACCTGATGGAGAGCCCAATACGGGGTGGAGCTTCAGATGCCAGGATGAGTCCAGAGCGAGGTGAAGCTCCAGGTGAAGGTGGATCGGGCACGAGACGTAAGACTCGAAAGGATGAGAGATGATATCACATGGTGAATTTTATTGCCGCAGGATGATATTCCGAACAGGTCTTAGGTCAGGAGAAGCATAGCATATGATGAAGATGAGATCAAATGGTCTGGCTCGACTGCCATGTCTATCCATCCATGATCAACAGATGATTGCCCCAGGGTATGGGGGCGAGGAGATCCAGAAGCTTTCAGAGTTAGGAGGAGGTCGAATATCGAGTCGAGATAAAATTTTAAATTGATATCTCGAGATTCGATCCATGCTGAGCCCACAGTGAGGTTTGCGATGACAAATAGAGTCCAATGAGCCGAAGATCAGTCCAAATGGAGTGCAGATGGAAGTGTTATGTATGAAAAAAATTCGAAGGAGGTAGCACAGCCCACGAGGAGATGGAGGCTGACAGCGGGCCGGTAGAGGTAGTGGCGGTGCGAGCATGCACGGCCCGACTGCGAACATGTGGCCCAATACGTGGATGCGCAGCCCAGGCCCAGGCGGGCGCGTGCAGGGCACATCCCGCTCGATCTCATGCAGTCCATCGTGGACCGTCGATCCATGGAAGGAGGCATGGACCGCGAGAACATTTCTCTCACATTCCTCATGGTCCACTATGGATCAAAGGTGGGTTCCCCATATTTTTATTATTTTTGCATGATCTAACGGTGGCTGGAGGCTTGCAGGCTCGATCCGATGCTTCAGAGGCATGTTTGGATGATTTGAGGAGTCCTAATTTGCAATGGAGTCGGGATTGGATCAATTTAAGGTCTTTAAAGAGATCTTGTGGCAACAGAGCACTGTATGATAGTAGTGGACGATCGACAGGATCCTGTGTGCAGAACAGAGGGTAATTCCGCAATAGCAGATCTTGAAGGGAAGCACCGATAGAGAAAAGAAGCAAGGAAGCTTCGAGTAGATTGTTAGATAGCAGATAGCGATTGTTCAGGAGGTTTTTGTGAGAGCTTTATAAAGATAGCTTCTAGTTGAGAGAGATTGTATATAAGAATTGAGAGTGTGAGGATTTCCTCTTGTACTTGTTCTTTTCATAGTGAAGCTTGCATACCTCATGGAGGCAAACCTTTTGGCTGATCCACTTATTTGATTGTTTCTATTTCATTTCTTCTTTCTTTTTGCTACAATGCATGGTATCAAAAAGATCCTATGGAGGTGGTGTCCTGACCAGATATCTCCAACACCAACAGTGATTCTCTTAGGGGGCATTTGCTATGGGATGATCAATCCAAGATCAAGGGTGATGTAGGTAGATGTGATGAAATCACCATGTTTGGTTGCATCATGGTGATCCTATATGGTGGTGATTTCAAATCACCCCCACTCCTCAAATCACCGTCTATTGTGATGATAGAAAGTCCACTCTTGAGGATGGGTGTCCAATATTACTCCATCATGATGATCTTATATTAAAATGCATTAACCAAAATATCCTCATAATTGAGAAACTTCAAGAAATCTGTCTTTTTTTGCCATGATATTTTTTTATACATATATGTGATATTCTTTATGCGTGTTATGGTGGACAGTTGGGACGTCATCTTCATGAAAAAGAAGGAGATCCTTCCTTTCTTGCCATGATAATTAGAAAGAGAAAAAATTCATTAGATATTTTCTAAAATTTTTTTATCCCAATCCTTAATTCCAACTCCCAAAGCTTTGTTAAGAAGGTGACTGTGGTGATTTCATTTTCTCAACTCAGTCATGATAATTTGAGGCTTTCCTCTTCTTCCATCTTTCTTTATCATTTTTTTTCATCTAAGATATGTCAGAGATATTTTTAGTATTATATGGTCAGTGATCTTAGATTTTCATACTATATCAAATAAGTTACTTGTACATATCCGAAAATCTTTAATCACTGCACTATGGCCAACCAAATATAGTGATCTTAGATCAATATTAGGGATCAGATTATCTCAGAATTTGGATCACCAGTAATTTTAGATTAACGTGATGATCCCAATTGAATCATCAATTGCCCCCTCAAGTAGTTACCTTCACTTAAGAGGAAATGGAACTTATTTATTTACATTAGAAGTCTGCCCTAATTGATAAACTCCTTGGCCGTGGGTTGTCTCTTGAGTTTATGAACTTGGAGGACCTCTAGGTTTTGCCACTCTTAGAGGGGGTTTACCTCTTTAAGCTTCTATTAGAGAAATTTTGTGATTAAATTTTGGCTAGGGGTCCTTGTTCCTTGGTCAACTTGTTGCCCTTAAGAAGTGGCATTCAAATTTCAAACCTAGTAGGGATCGATAAGCAAGATTGCCATCTAACTAAGGATGCTAAATCCTTCTATTGAGTTGTGGGAATCTGAAAAAATACTTCAAATTGCTTCTATGGCTGGTTCACCCTTTTCTTGATGAATGGATATCTTTTGCTTCCTGAGTATGAGTCGCTAGAGTTTGTATTCTTCTTGATATAAATAAGTCTGTGTGTCATGGTACCCACCTTCAGATACAAGATGAATTTATTGGTAGGAATTTGTTTATAGGGAGCTTCCCGAGACTATTATCATTGTGGTAGGCTAGGTCATTTGTGTGAAGCTTGTGGGTTTATTTTCGATCGAGAAAATTGAATGCCAGGCCTATCTTGGGACCATAGGTAAGAGTAGCTAGAGTTCTTATTATGTCCTCTTCTACTATTGGCTCTAAATCCATTGTATCTACTTCTCCTTTCATTTTCTCAGTTGCTTCTACAGACTTAGCTACTCATTCAAGTGCTACTCACACATAACCAACTGCCTCAGCTATCCACATTAAGGGACTAATTGATTCTTGCTTTACTCCTTTGCTGAATGCCGAGGAAGATTTGGCTCCCAAAGCCATCGAGGAGCATTATTTTGCTTTAGCCCATTTATCTTGAACTAAACTAAAGAGGAAGTGATGTCCTACAAAATCGAAGGCTCAATAGGTTAAATGGCCAAATTCTCCTTCTCAATCAAAGGCTAAGCATCATACTACTTTTCTTCACCAATGTCTCCAGTTTGCAACCTTGCCCATTCCGCCAATAACTCACACACATTGTTCATGAACCTGGAGAGTCTAGTTTAGGATCTCATATTACAAATCATTCAACTTACTCTTCTTCTATAGATTCATTTATTAGTATTTTCTTTCTCATGATCAAATCTTTGACTAGTTGCAAGTGATCTTAGGTATTTAATTAACCCAGTTAGATGGCTTCTGTGCCTTCGATAGACCAGATGGAATGTCTCAAATATCAATTGACTCATCCATTATTCATTTCATTCAGTGTAAATTGGGGCTTACGGATGTTCCTTCTTCCTCATCTTCTTAATATGAAAATCTTATCTTGAAACTATAAGGGTGCTGTCAAGCATCCTTTGTTAATTATGTAAAAATCTTATTCAAATTCATTGTCTTGATATTTGTTATATTTCCAAACTTGATTGTTGGGTGCTTCTAAGATTAGGGCTAATAAATATTTAACTATTATGTTCTATTGGATGGTCAAGATGACTCCAATTTTTATAAATAATGTAAAGGAACTCCATAGCTAAATCATAAAACAATATGAGAAGAAAGAGAAAAGAAAAATTAAAAAAGTGGATTGATATTTTCGAAGGTAAGTTACATCCTAACCATGCTCCATGCGGTAGCTCAAGTATTCACAATTTCAAATGAGCCAGGCAGCTCGATAATTTGATAGAAACTTTTCCAAAGCAATCAAAGAAGAACCGACATGGCTCTCTCAACTCTTCGATCTAGACTAGGTACAAGCACTATCTTCCAGATGCATGCATAGATATTTTCATGGGCACAATGACTTTATAGGCCCCACTTCCATGATGGGACACCTAAACAAGCGGATAAGATGGCTTCGGGCTATCCGATCGGATAGTCAATACAACTTTCGCATATAATTTTTCTATACATTTGCAAACAGATCATAACCCATTTCGAAAAATTAATTCTTCCAAAAATAAAAGAAGAAAACCCTCCAAATTAAAAAAATCACTCTCCTTCCCTCCTCCTCTAGATTGGGCTTCTCTTCATTCCCTCTCATGGTGAGGACGAAGCACTTCTCTAACAAGCCCCACTCCCGCTCGAGAAAAAGACTTCAATGGAACCAACCTTCACGACAGCCAACTGGTTCGGTTCCTCTTTTCTCTCTCTGCTTCTAAATCATCGAATTCCTAACTCCCAAGCTTACTTTCGGGAGAAGCGAGTATCGTGGGGATGCCGTCTCGCCTTACGCATGCAAGCAGCAGCGAAGCAAAGGTGCCTCTAGGTTTGATTCTTGCTGTAGATTAGTTTTCGATTTTTGTTTCTTTAGTTTCTCTGAGTTTTTTTTAGGATTGGCCTTCTTTCTTTGATATTTTAAAAAGATTCTTTTAGGAGAGGGAGGAACTCTTGTGGCTCAGGCCCGCAAGGTCTAGAGGTTTCAGTCGGAGATTATGGTCCTGCATGTGATCCGAAAGCCGCAAAAAACTTGGACGCTACTGATCCCCACCGCATCCTTCATCAAAATTGTTAGTACTTGCCACTAAATCACTTCTTTCTATCTCCTAGAATTATTAGGTATTTGGTTAAATCTATAAAACAGTGGTCACAGTAATCATACTTCTAACTTCTAGATCGATAGTTAGGGTAGAGATGGCAGAACTTGGACTCTGGATTGGTATGTGAGTTTAGGTATATGTTGTTATATATTGGTATCGACTCTGTAGTTGATAAGTTGATAGTATGATTTTGAAGGTTTGGTGGTTCTTTATGTTGTCCTACTTATTTGCTTTCTTTTCAGACTATAAGTTGGGATTTATGGAGAATTGGAGTGATTGTCTGCTTTGGTTCGAATCATGTTTGTTAATATTTCTAACTGAAGGAGATTACTAACTTCTATTCAAGAGATGTGTCCTGCTGGACGGTTGAAGTTCTGGTTGCAATTCAAGAGATGACCACTATTTTTGCTCTCTCTTATTTCCTCTCCTTTGTGTGATTCTAGTAATGTTATAATACAGTGTACTGTAAAATCTTATAACGTGCATGCATATACATCTATATGATATAAATATACATCTATTTCTATTTTATAAATAAAGTATGTTAGGCATCTGAATAGCATCAAATACAATCCACCTTCAAAGTCTTTGATGCATTATACCATTTACCTGTCAAATTCTTGTAGGCCACTGAGTGTTATATACTAGGAATATTTGAAGATGCAAATCTATGTGCAATTCATGCAAAACGTGTTATTGCCAATAAGTTGAAAATCCAATAAACAATTCTTTTCTTCCTTTTTTTGTAGAATATCATTTAATATTTTAAACTCTTACAAACACTTAGGTGGCAGTCTACTTAATAAATTTAGGGTGTGTGAAAACTAGCTAAACCATGAACCTAACCTAAGTCCATCTTCTCGGTTTGGTTTGAATCACCTTTTTTAAAATCTAATTTGACCTCGATTTGGAAATCCTTCTTGCATCCATCCATACACACACAAAATCTACACCGAGCTTTAGATCAAGAACCACAATCTAGATGTCTCCCCCCATGCCCTTCCTCCCTCCATGGGGGAAGAGATGACTCCATGTCATAAAAGAGGGCACTCTAGGGCATAGCTATAGGCTCCCTCTCTCCCTCCTCTCCTATCATCCTAGGCCCCTGTCTTCTACCCCACTAAGGAGGAGTTCATCTATAAGATCCATCTCCAGATTGAACCCTTTGGCATCTGCTACATCGTGCCCTCCAAATCCTAAAACCAACTAACAGCACCCTCCTCCCCCCACCCAAAGCCCAGGATAATTGTAGGTAGTTCTAGTATGGCCGCCAGGTCTTGGAGGATCTGGCAAGAAGAAGAAGCAAAGGGTCATGATTGAGGGTGATCATTTGGATCTTTGCTGGCTCTCCACTATTATAAAGCAGTGTTGAGACTATGACAAGGTCTGCAAGAAGTGATAGGGTAGTTATGACAAGGTTTGCAAGGTCATCTAATTAAAATCTCATCTAAGCCTATGAACCCTAGGTCTTCATCTTGTTTTTTTCTCATGGTTGGTTGGTGGTCTTCTTCATCTTCTTGGTGGATAATGGCCATGAAGTTGTACTTTTTTCTCTCTCTCTTTTTTTTTCACACTGTATTTTATTTTATTTTTGATAATTTAATAGAAACCTACAAAGCCCATTTAGCCTAACCCATTTGGTAGAAGCCTATTTAGCCTAACAACATGATAAACTGAATTGAATTTTGCAGGTTGGCTTGTACCGATTTTCACATATGGTTGTTTCAGTTTCATTTTGATTTTAGAAAACAAATTCAAATCAGTTTGGTTTCAAGAATGACCCTAAATCAACTCAATCTGAATATGCATATTCCTAATAAAATTTACATGCATATGAAGAGTCTATGCTTGGTATGCTAATCAAATCAAAGTGTTATAGCTTAACTAAACTGACACATCTTTAATATAAAAAACTAGTTATTATTGTCCAATTCATAAATGGTATTTACCATGTTTAGGGTTTTATTTCAAAATCTTTACAATACTTTTGATAATTAAATAATTTCAAAACCAAGCTGAGTGCATTTGATCAAGTTCATTCCAAACACTTCCGTTTCTACTTATACTCTTACTTCAGCTGTTTGAAGGGAGACTAGCATGCCAAAAAGAACTTGTTGGAGAGTGGAGAGTGGTGACAAGTCTCGTGGCTAGGCTAAGTAGATGCATGAGTACGCCACTAGCATTGAATTAGTAGGAAAGAGGATAGTCGAATGGAAATTAATTTGAATAGTGTAGGTCTAGGTGCCTTGATATTCAAGGATTTTTGCTATCATCACATTGCCTGTTTGAAGGTAGATAGATAGAGTTGATATTGTTTAGTGAGAGCTATGGTTGAAGAATTACATTGCTCCTAAGGTAGAGTCTTACTGGTAGTTTAAACGTAAGATAAAGTAAAGATAATGAGAATATATTAAAAATAAATTGGATTGATTGCTGTATCAATGGTGGTTCTTTTAGCATTATAATAGTTTTATAAAATGATCCTTATTAACTCCCTTCACACCTATCCTTGCCATTGCATGCCCCATGGGCACTACTGTTCAGAGTAGTAGGTAATGTTACAACTCTATTCATATCTTAGGTAGTGATAAGATGAGTGCCATTAATTAGCAATATTTTTAAATCAACATAGACCAACTGACCGGTTAAATCGGAATCTAGTCACTTATTTAGTCTGTTTCAAATAATATTTCTAAATAATTGAAACTTGATCGGTTAGATCGGTCGTCAGTTTGGTTCTCATATTTTTTTTGAGCTTACGGGTTCTCGCAGGACTACTCCACTCACCTCTTATGTCGTGTCCCTCTCTTCATCCCTAGTGATGCCTTCTTTATGGATATTATCTCTAAGGTTGCCATAGTCGTCAAGATGGCTGCCTTCAATGGTGCCACCGTCATGCATTGCAACACCTTCCTTGCCCATCAGGCTGTCATTGTCCACTCTATCATGTCCTATCACATCCTCTTTGTCATCGATCTCACATTCCTCTCCTCCTCTAACTGCATTGCATGCCTCACCGACTTTAACTCCACCCACTATGGATTGGTCACTAAGTCTGACACTATAAGTTAAGAGTTTTCATTTAGAAATCACTAGAGTACTGATTTTATCCCTTTCCACTCTCCTATTGATCGAGTTGCAATAAATTGCTCCATCCATCTCTCTCAAATTTAGCGAGTGCAAGGTGTCCTTTGACCTCCTTGTCGATGATAACTCTAATGATGATGATGGTAGCCTCTTCTTCTGATTGGCCCTTGATCTCATCCTCTTGAACGGCGACGAGGATGGCTACTCGACTCATTGAAAGTAGAAATTCATGGCATCGAAGAAAAAGTTGGTCAGCACTGGACATTTTGGTAGGATTGGACCATCAGAAGCTGTCTTTGGTCAAGAATGGTCACTATGAGGATGGGATGGGATTTGGCATCTATGAGAGTAGATCAGTGGAGTTTATGTGTGAGATCATGGTGGTGGAGTTGGTGCTGGAGCTATAGGGCTCCAAAGTGAGGTATGTTTGAGGCAGAGAACTGTGAATGGAAGTGTTGAAGATGTGCATGGTGAGGAGGAGACTAGTACTAGGAAGAGTTTGGTGGGACAATGAGGATCAAAATCTAAAGGGTAGTTGACTAGGGAGAGTTCTTATATTAGACCAGTGGTTGAACTGATCGACTCAAAAATTAGACAACTTGCTGTTTCACTATTCGATTTGGTCTAAAACTTTGTTAATTAGTTCTGCCATTTGTTAGTGTGCCATATGTTTTACTATTCCCTTACATGGTAGGTTGTGTCACCACTCTTCTGGCTTTTGGATAATTTGGTTATTCCTCTAACATCATAGATATGGCAACCATCATCTTCAGACTCTGATCTATAGAATTTTTATCCTATGATAATAGCCCTTGCTCTCTTTAGTCTATAGCATAATTACTCGGCCTATGACCTTAGTGTTTTAGCTTGTAACCTTGGTCTATATAACCTACTAGAAGACCTATTACTCGATCTATTTTGGAGGATCTTATAAGGTTTATTGTTTGATCGACTTCTGAAATATCATTGCCAGTCTAGATATGGCGTAAACAATGCTCTCCCAATCTCATTAGTCAATGGTTAGAAAGGATGATAGAACGTATCTGACACCACATCCATCAACCTCTTAAATGTCATTCAATTTGGCCGATTTGAAGAAAAATTCAATATAGATCTTTCAAACTTCATCAGCAAGTAGAAACCATGAGAGATTTGGAGATAAGACCCACCATTATATTTGCTTATTAGCATTGATACTTGATATATGTATCAATTCACATAGTCTTGGAGACCTTCATTGAGAAAGTTGCCTCATGGCATAGAATTTACCTTGCATGGTTGTTGATGAAGAGCATGTGGTGGTACTCCTTGTGATGGTTGCCATCCAGCTATTGGGATAGAGATAGATTTCACGATAGACTGATTGAATTGGTGCCCATCGTCTATTTATGATCCCCATATGCTTCCCTCTCTGTAATGCATTGGCTTTTAACATCTCCTTGTGTCATTGTATTGCCTCCATATTTGGCTACATAACATCACCAAACTTTGTTATCACCGCAAGCTTTTAGTATCCTTCTTCACAATTCTCTCCATCGCCATAAAAAAGTGATGAGACATAGTACCCAATGATAAAAATGTGATTGAGAGCCTTAAAATCCCAACTTGGTCAGGGGATGCTTTCTGTGCATGCTGCATTGTTGATGATGTTCTTGTTTTTTTTAACCAGTACAAGTTGAAGTTTAAGCCCAGTTTTGGATGCCTATATGAATTATCGTCAAGTGGTTAAATTAAATTCAAATCCATAATCATTACTAGTTATTAACTTAATTTAAGTTTAGTGGAGAGAATTCTAAGAGATTATAGCTGTGCATAGTACAACTATGAATTCGACTTCACATGATGAATTCAAATTCTATGAAGCTTTACTATCACATGGCATATGCTGTGAAATTAACATTCAGTTTCTTTACTTGCTCGACGTACCGCTTTATTTAAAATATGATATATTTTGATGCAGTGCAAAAGGATATACGACTGACAAGGTTAATTGGTGGGAAAAGGCACTTGTGAGATAAGATAAGTTAAACATGCTCTCCATAGGATTAACAGATTTTTGTACCATTAGCCATTGTCTTCTTCTGATATCTAACTTTTTAAGTCATGTATAATTCTACCACCTGTATAAATTTAGAGTTCCAAGCCAACCTAATAACTTGATGTGCCGAAAAATTTGTAATGTAGGAAACATTATGTTACTTGCCTAGCAACCTTGGACTTTCTTTGATGTCATTGAGAGCTTATAGGTTTGCTAACCATTATTACCAATGGTGACTGCCCGATATTCATTGAAGCTATAGCATTTTTCTATGCACCAACATTTCAGAAATATGATATTTCTAAAGGTTATGCTGTGAATTGTTATTAGGTTTTATTGGTATCTATTTGTCGCATATAATGTGCGTTACGATATGCCAAGTACCCCACCATATTGGCTACAAATTTATTAAAATTAGGCAATTCATGGGCCTTTCTATATGGCTACCCTTAAAATGCAAATAATTGAGTTTCATGACTGCACAACTTGTTTTCCATCCATGTAGATTTGCTCTAATGGTTAGCACTAGCTGAATACTTTCGCGTGATGTATTCTGAGTGGCTTTCATTGCCTGGAGACTCTGTGCTTGCTGATCTATGCTTAGAATTATCGAGCATCTCTCAAGGTCTCTTCAAACAATGGATTGTCAAAGCAAAATGTGAAAGACTTCTAACCCTTCTATTGCATGTATATGGTGCAATGGAAGTTCTTAGCAAATAGGGTGGTATGGTCCTCCACTTTCATCAAACCTGCACCGTACCAGAAGTTAGTTATCCATGTTATAGGGCTTAAATCAGCTACCAACTCCATTGTCTCATTCATATGATTAAAGCAAGAACTATTTCTGATTGCATTTAGTGGGCAATGATCTAACATTTTTAAATTTTGAGTCAATTTAGATGAGTCTCGCTGAAAGCCAATGTTGCATGCATGAAGGATACATTGTCTCAAGCATTTGCAATTTTTTAAAGAATTTTATAATTTTGGATGTGTAAATGCTGTGTGCAAGCATCAGTCTTAAAATATAATTTAAAGTGCTCATGCTTTGGATCTATTTTTTTTTCATATGATAAATGATTTAGTTTGGTTTCCCATCAAATAGAGTTCGGCTGGAGACTTGGGTAAACTTTTGATCACGTAGAATTACTTATCTGACCCATTTAGATCACATAGAATTTAAGTCCATCTGGTCTACTGACATCCTACTAGTTGTGCATGTGAGCTGCACGAGGTATGTTTTAGAAGCAGTTGATGGATGGTAAACATACCTTTTTATTCAATTAAAAAAATTGCATCAATCCAACCTTTTCATCATTATAAGAGAAGGTTTTGAGGAGTTGATGATGAAAGAAGCTTTAGTCAAAACGATGCTCACTCTTTACCTCATATCAAATTAAGTTTATGAAGAACAAACTGGCAACATAATTTGATAAAAATGGTCAATATTTATTAAATAGCAATCCATATATAACTAATTATAATTATGTAAAAATATCTAAATATTTTTTTTTGGTAAGGTTAAATGTATCATTATTGAGAGAAACACAAGGCAAACATTCTTAAAAGAACCCAATAAATCATACACACTAAATGTTTATACATTAGATCAAATGCATATATAGTGATGGAGATGAATTAGCTCTACCCAAAAAGCAATTGTCATACACAAACAATTAGTATAACTTTTTTTTTTGAATAGAAATAGAAGTTTTATTTATAACTCAAAAGATAAAGCATCCAAAATACAGATCAGTTTTCTAATATACTACAAAATAAAGCTGGGAAGGGTTTACAGCATAACAAGAACCCTAAATATACATCATAGATACATACAAAAAGGGACAAAAGAATACAAGCAGACATGAGAAATATTCATATAGGTGTACAGGAGTTAGATGCCAAAAATATAAAAAGTAAAGAATCAAAAAATAATTACGAACATAACGGCAGAAGAGTCCAATAACAGAGGTACAAGCCCATTATGCAGAAACATATCTGTAGAAGAATCCAGTAACAGTGGATATTATAGATGCAACCATATAGCAAAAAGATCCATGATAACACAAGACCTCTGGAACAACTAGACTAAAGAAGAAACCTCCAAGAATAATTAAGATGGCTGCTAAAATCTTGATTAACTGAAATGCAGCAATAAAGGGGCCCATCCTATCAGATACATTTAGATATAATAAACTATCATTTGGGATGGAGTAAAGCCAGCAAACAAGTCCGTATAAGCAGCAAGAACTAACAATCATATGGGATGACAAAAAACAACAGTTAGCATTGTATGGACGGCCTAAACTACAAGAGGCATGCCTCATCAGCCAAAATTGCCAACTTATACCACTCCCATTAGTGAGAACATCATATGGGTTAGAAGCAAAGGTTCTTATAAGAAGGATGTGTAACATAATGCTATAATAAACCCAGCTCACATGGGAGTAGATAAAACAAACTAATCCAAAAATAGAATACATTGACTATACTGAAAGAAAACCCAAAGTTGATGATGTTCCAGAACAGTAATATGTTGGATTTAATAAGTTTTCTATGATTTCAAATTTTAAATCTTACGAATATATTTGTTATTTTATCATTTATATCTTGCTCTCTTTGGCTTGTCAAACTTTCTCTTTATTTTATCATTGATATTTTACTCTATTTGTTTGGCCCAGATGAGGCAAGACCCAGCGAGAAAGGCATAATGATAATTTCTTAACAATTCTTTCATTAGACTTTCTTATTTGGCTCTTTCTATTAGTAAGGTTATTTTAAAGATCCCTTTTATGAGCCATCTTTCTCTATTGGGTTATTCTCTCCCTATTGTAGCTAGTCTATAAATTAATTGGAATGGGAGGAGTATATCTACTTCTCTTTTCTCTCCTATTTTTGCTGGACCCTGAAAGCTTCTTCGGTTCACATCTAGCCTCCTAAGAGATGTGCTGACGAGGAGGAACGAGTGATCATCCATCGGGTCATTGTATCTGGGAGCGGCCTCTAGTAGCCTCGTACATGAAGGGGCGATATCGCTTTTAGGATAGTACCTTTAGGCATGTCTCGATTCTAAGCCACTCTCTTTCTTTCAAAATAATGATAATTCTCAATTTTGTTTTATCTATCTTTGCCTGTAATCAGTTAATTTTGTCAACAATCTAGAAGCGATAACTGTATATATTAGAGTTACAGTCTATTTATTTTTAGATTTTGCATTAAATATTTATAGGCACTTGATAGATTTTTATCATTTAGATCACAAAAGGGCTACATACTTGCATAGATTAGAATTATAATCTATTGCTCTTTATTTTCAAATATTGCATTTCTTTCTTAGATCTTTTATCTATTAATATAAATTAAAATGAGACCCTTCATCCAAATTATAGATGAATCCTATTAGGCCAAATCAAACCCTTTTGATGGACCAAATTTCTGTAGGTGTTAAAATCAAATGAAGTTTTGGCTTACTACCCTTGGCCTAATCTCTGCCATATTCGATCCTATTGAAGATAACAATAATGGGTCTCATCCTTTGGATGTGATCGAGCTCGTTGAAGGTGGTCGCGGGCGTGGTAGGGGTCGTGGCAGAGGTAGAGATCGTGGGGCCTCATCCACTAATACACAAGAAGCCAAATCCACCTCTTCTTCTACTTTATCACCACGACTTTTAGATTATCATTGCCTAAACCATATCTTGAGTGCTCTCTCAAAGAGGCTCTATGATATTTTTTATGGCGCTAAAAGTGCTAAAGAATTATGGTTAATCCTAGAATAAAAATATGGCCAAGAAGACCCTGGTCAAAAGAGGTACAAAGCATCAGACCTTATAAAATTTAAATTAGTGAATACTAAGCCCATGAATGATCAATTATATGAATTTGAGCATATGGTTGAACAACTTAAATCTAGTGGTTTGACACTTCATGAAAATTTTCTTGTTGCTAGCCTAATCGATAAGTTGCCCTCATCATGGTCTAGTTATGTAAATAAATTAATCGTATTTAGGGAGAACTCTCTTAATTTTAATTATGTTTTAAACTCTATAAGAATTGAAAAGAGAAATAAAAATAAAGATGAAATTTTTAATGAAAAACAACTAAAGGTGAATATATTAGAAGATCAACCCAAGCCCCGTAGTAATCAAAACCATCAAAATAAATTTAAAATAATAAAAATTATTTTACTATAAGAAAATAATCATAATAATAATAAAAGATAAAATTCTGAGGGTGGAAATGGTTGTTGCTACTTTGTGTGTGGGAGGACCAATCATTTGGCAAGAATTGTTATTATAAGAAGTCTGCTTCTGCACCTAAAAAAGTGGTCCGATCGCCCATCATCCTCAAGTCAATGTGGTGACCTCTGGGGCCGGCTCCTCTAAGACAGCTTTCAGGTCTGTTCTTTTACTTCTGAAGTGAACATGATCATTGAATAATGATTGGTGGATAGACACAGGAGCTAACATTCATGCATGTTTCGTTCACTCGTGGTTTTCTACTTATCAGATCTCAGGTGGAGCAATAATGGTGGGAATGATGCATCAGCTCGTGTGCTTGGAATTATAGGTTGTGTTGAGCTAAAACTCATATCTAGGAAGATCTTAACTCGACATAATATCCATCATATCCTTGAGATTCTAAGAACCTAATTAGTGGTTCTCTTTTAGTGCAGCAAGGATACATGCTTGTCTTTGAATGTAATAAAGTTATAGTCACTAGAGGTACTACTTTTGTTGAAAAGAATTTCTATCTGATGGATTATTCAAACTTAATATATCTCCTACATTTGTTAATAATAATTCTTAAATTTAAATATTGAAACTTCTGATATCTAGCATAGTAGGCTTGGACATGCGAATCTAAATTTCATTAAAAGACTAATGCACTTAAATTTAATTTCAAAATATAATATTTTAGATAATAAATATGAAATTTATGTTCAAGTAAAATACCTAAGAAACCTTTCAAATTTATTGATTGAGATTATGATATCTTAGAATTAATTCATAGTGATGTGTGTGACTTAGAAAAAGTAACTAGAGATGATAATAAATATTTTATAATATTTATAGATGATGACTCTAAATATTGTTATATATACTTACTTAAATAAAAATGAAGTACTTGAAAATTTAAATATTTAAATTTGAAGCTAAAATCAATAAGAAAGAAAATTAAATTTTAAGATCCAATAAAAGAGGAGAATATACCTCCAATGATATAACTCACTATTGTCAAAATCATGATATTATTCATGGGTCTCTGCCCCCTACTCTCCTCAATCAAATGGTGTAGCTGAAAGAAAAAATAAAACTTTAATGGATATGATGAATGCAATGATTCTATGCTCGGGTGTGTCTAAAAATTTATAGAGGGAAGCTCTAATTTTCGCATGTTATATAATTAACAGAATCTTTTTTAAAAATAATGATAACACTCTTTATGAACTTTGAAAAAAAGAAAACCTAATGTGGGATACTTTAAAGTGTGGGGGTGCTTAGCTAATGTTAGAATTTCAGATAATAAAAGGAACAAAATAGATCCTAAAATTGTTGACTCTATATTTATTGGTTATACCTTGGATAGCAATGCAAATAGATTTCTTATAATTAATTCAGAAATAAGTAAAATTTTTAATAATATAATAATTGAATATAGAGATGCAATGTATTTTCAAAACATCTTTTCTTGCAAAATAAGAATACAAAATGAAATCCAAAATAATAATAATCAAACTAGTAGCTCTAATAAAAATAGAATTAGAGACGAAGAAACTAATGTGCAATCTAGAAGAAGTAAAAGATCTAGAATAGAGAAGAGCTTTAGAGATGATTTTTATGCCCTACTTATAGAAGGCACTCCTAATATCTATGAAGATGCCATGAACTTAATTGATTCTCCTTTCTGGAAAGAAGCCATAAATAATGAAATGCAATCCATCATGCAAAATCAAACATGAGAATTAATAGATTTACCATCTGAATGCAATCCTATAGGTTGTAGATGGTTATTTAGAAAGAAATGTAAGCCTGATGGAACTATAGAAAAATATAAGGCTAGATTAGTTGCCAAGGACTTTACTCAAAAGTATGGTGTAGTTTATTTTGATGTATATGTGCCTGTAGTTAAGACTACTACTATTATGGTTCTTCTTGTACTTGCAACTATACATAAACTCATAATTCATCAAATAGATGTTAAAACAGCTTTTCTTAATGGTGACCTAAAAGAAGAGATTTACATGGATCAGTCAGAAGATTTTATTATCCATGGTCAAGAACATAAAGTGTGCAAATTAACTAGATTTTGTATGAACTTAAACAAGCTCCTAAACAGTAGCATGAAAAATTTGATGCAACCATGTTATCCTATGGTTTCATATTAATATGATCGATGAATGTGTGTACTATAAAGAAATTGATGATCAAAAGTTATTTTGTGCTTATATGTAGATGATATTCTAATTTTTGGCACTAATATGAATGTGATTAATGATGTGAAAAACTTTCTCTCTCAAAATTTTGATATGAAAGACTTAGGATAAGTTAATGTGATCTTAAATATAAAATTATTAGAGAATTTAATAAAATCATCATATCTCAATCTCATTATGTTGAACAATTATTAAAAAATTTGGATACTTTGATTACAGGCCTGTGTCTACACCTTATGACTCTAGTGTATACTTAAAGAAAACTTAGGCGAACCATTAAAATAAAATAGGTATGCTCGATTAATTGGTTCTCTAGGATATTTAGTAAACTTCACTAGATCTGATCTCGCCTATGCTGTTAATAGGCTAAGTAGATATACTTGTAATCCAAATAAGGATCACTAGAATGCTTTAGAAAGAATTCTTAGATACCTTTAGGGTACTATATCATATGGTTTGCACTTTTGTGGTTACCCAGCTGTTTCGGAGGGCTATAGTGATACTAATTGGATTAGTGATACTTTAGATGCAAAATCTACTTCAGGATTTGTATTTCTTCTTGAAGGTGCTATAGTCTTTTGGTTATCTTCTAAACAAACTATAGCTGCTAGAAACATGATGAAATCTGTATTGATTGCTCTAGATACTACTGTTAATGAAGCTAAGTGACTTAAAGAGTTTTTATATGATATTCTATTATTTGTTTCACCTCTTCCTTCTTTTTCTATTCATTGTGATTGCAGGGTTGCAATTGACAAATGTGCACAATAAAATGTAGATATAAAAATGAATCACTGTATGAAAACATAAATCAATAAGGGAGAAGATTAAATATAATGTGATTGCTTTAAACTTTATGAGATCTGAAAAAAATCTAACTGATCTGGTAACTAAAAGATTATCTAAGACGATGATCCTAGAATCGTCGAGGGGGATGGGGTTAAGCCCAAAAAAGGTCTTCGACTGTGGCAATCCAATCTAATAAAGATTCAATGGATAAAAATAAGCCGAATAAAAGACCACTAGGAGCACTGTATTTTACTCCTTATCCTTATGACGATAGTACTCTTAAATATAAGGAGATAGTAATAGCCTAAGCTTTGAATGGTTTCAAACCCCATGAGGCAGGATGTTACCTTACAAATACCCTTTGAGAACCTATTATATGCGTAGAGTTGTGAGACCGTAGCTATGGGTAGAGGGCTATTCCCTAAAATATGCATGAAAAGATACCTGCGTAAGGTCTTTAATAGCGCAACTCGCTTTGAACCGCAAAGTGATTGTACTATGTATGTGACTTGTAGAAATATGATTCACCAGTCTGGTTGAAAATATAGTCCACCATATACCTTCTGATGTATACAGTTAATACTAAGTGGAGGTTCAAACCGAAGGTACCTTCACCCATTGCATAGTATAAGGTGCCCAACATATGAGATTTATATTTATTGATTTTACTTATTCATGATTTAAAAAAATTAATGTGATTTAAATTTTAAATCATGTGGGGGATTGTTGGATTTAGTAAGTTTTTTAATCATTTCAAATTTTAAATCTTGTGAATGTCTTTCGTTATTTTATCATTTATATCCTGCTCTCTTTGGCTTGTCAAATTTTTTCTTTATTTTATCATTGATATTTTACTCTATTTGTTTGACTCATATGAGGTAAGACCCAATGAGAAAGGCATAAGGATAATTTCTTAACAATCTTTTCATTGGACTTTCTTATTTGGCTCTTTCTATTAGGAAGGTTGCTTTAAAAATTCCTTTTATGAGCCATTCTTCTCTATTGGGTTATTCTCTCCCTATTATAGCTAGTCTATAAATTAGCTGGAATGGGAGGAGTATATACAAGAAAATTTACTACTCGAAACTTCTTTTTTTTTCTCTTATTTCGCTGGGCCCTGAAAGCTCCTTCAGTTCGCATCTAGCCTCATAGAGATATGCTGACAAGGAGAAATGAGTAGTCATCTATTGGATCATTGTATCTCTAGGAGCGGCCGTCAGTGGCCTCGCACGTGGAGGGGCGATATCGCTTCTAGGACAGTGCTTTTAGGCATGCCTCGATTTCAGACCACTCTTTTTTTTTCAAATAATAATAATTCTTAATTTATTTTATCTATCTTTGCCTATAATCAGTTAATTTTCCAACATAATAACAATCCAAGATGATGTCTCAGAAGGGTGGCATGAAGACAGATCCCCTTTCAAGCACAAAAGATTATGAAAGATACCAAGATAACACGGATAGGTAGATAATAGAAGATATAAATATAATAGAGTAATATGCAAAAAATACAAAGAGGCAAACAACCCAAAAGCACACGAGGCCATAGCATCCTTGAACAGCAAACTTGGCTTATGTAAGTGGAGTAAAGATGAAAGCCAGATATCGAGAAGCCATACAGTAGTAGGTACCAAAAACTAAGGATGTATTAGCTACGAGTATATAGTAGTAAAGTCCATGGTGACACAGAAATCCTAAAAGAGCAAGAATAAAGTAGCAACCTCCAAGAGAAACAAACATGGCTACAATCCGAAGAAAATACTTCAATAGTATGAATATTTGATATATAGAGGTGTTAATGTGGCTTGAATTTTGGATATTTTTTATGGGCTCGAACTATGATCCGATCTGAAAAGCCCGCGTTGCGATCTGAATAAAATTTTTGAAGGTCTGTGGTGGTAGCGGAGGGCATGGGCAGTATAAATATTGTACTTTCTGCCAATCTCGGTAGTTTTGTGAGAGAAATTTGGAAAATCGAATTGCGGCTAGGGTTTGGAGAGTTCTGAGTGATTGTATCTCTCTTTTCATCATAGTGGAATTTTTCTCTCGTATCTTGCCCGTGGATGTAGGCTTTTTCAGCCGAACCACGTAAATTCTGTGTTTCTTTTCTTCTCTTCTCTATTCTATGTGATTGTACGAATCTGTGTGTGCCCTATTTTTTGTGCTTGCTGTAACAAATTGGTATCAGAGCATTGTATGCATGCAGTTTAGGGTTCACAGATGGCATCGTCTTCAACGAAGTATGAGGTGGAGAAGTTTAACGGAGGATCGAGTTTCAGTCTGTGGAAGATTAAATAAAATCTTCCTTGAATCTGCAAGGTTTATGGAAGGCAGTTGAGAATAACTTTCCAGAGGGTATGAAGGAGGCGGACAAGGCCGATCTGAAGGAGAGAGCCTTGAGTGCGATTTTCATGAGCGTCACTGATAATGTTCTACGAGAGATTGCTAGTGAAAAATCAGCATCTGAAGCATGAAAGAAATTGGAAGAGCTGTATTCCGCAAAATCGTTGACAAATCGTCTCTATCTAAAGAAAGATTATACAATCTTAGAATGAACGAAGGTACGCCCATTAAAGAATATCTGGATGAATTTAATTCAATCATTATGGACCTGAAGAATATAGATATTGATATTGATAGTGAGGATCAGGCTTTGATTGTGTTATGTTCATTGCCACCCTCATATGAGACTTTTGTTGATACTCTGTTGTATGGAAAAGACAGTATTTCACTAGATGATGTTAGTAATTCACTAAAATCGAAGGAGTTGAAAAAGAATTTTTCAGATAATAGAGACAGATCTGAGGGAGAGGGTTTGTTGAGCAGGGGAAGAACACAATCAAGAG
>KE504883.1:19216-30210 GCA_000441515.1 Elaeis oleifera | reverse complement strand
AATGACCAAGACAGTTTCAGTTAGCAAGTTTAGGCATTGCCTAGACTTGGTTGGTGTTTGTAGTGCTCAGTAGTGCCCTTGCAAGGGCATTTGGCAAGACAGAGTGTTGAGATGATTTTGTTGATGATAGTGAAAATTTAAGCCAAGGGAAGAATTGTTAATGTGGCTTAAATTTTGGATATTTTTTATGGGCTCGAATTATGATCCGATCCGAAAAGCCGCGTTGCGACCTGAATGAAAGTTTTTTGGAGGTCTGTGGTGGTAGCGGAGGGTATGGGCAGTATAAATATTGTACTTTCTGCCAATCTCGGTAGTTTTGTGAGAGAGGTTTGAGAAATCGAATTGCGGCTAGGGTTTGGAGAGTTCTGAGTGATTGTATCTCTCTTTTCATTATAGTGGAATTTTTCTCTCGTGTCTTGCCCGTGGACGTAGGCTTTTGCAGCCGAACTACGTAAATCCTGTGTTCTTTTCTTCTCTTCTCTATTCTGTGTGATTGTACGGATCTGTGTGTGCCCTATTTTTGTGCTTGCTGTAACAAGAGGTTTTCTGTGTAGGTTTAAAAGAGTGCAAAACTGTCTTAACCGATACACTGTACTGAAGGGACCCTTCCCATCAGTTACATTAAAATGCAATGAAACATCATTTGGGATGAAATAAGTATGGCACCCAGGTCCATGTAGACAGCAAGAATTATCAACAAAGGAACCTTGCTCATCAGTTACTTGTAATAGCAATAAACATCATTTGGGATAAACAAAATAATAGCCAAGTTTGTATAGGCAACAAGAAGTATAAGAGGCGTGCCTTATGTGCAACAATTTCCAAGTGATACCAATCCCATCAATGAGAACATCACGTGGGTTAGAAGCAGGACTAATAACTTGATAAATAAGCAACCGACCCAAGATGACTAATATAGATGTCATAACTTTAATAAACAATAGTATTGTAAATTACAGTGATAAATCAGTAAGTCCACGTAACCCATAGAAACACCGTCAGTCCAACACACTTAAATCAGTAAGACCATGAATCCGACCAACAAATACAGTAGAATAAAAGGTTGAATGAACTGGCAAGTGACCTCTATATTAGCATTGATAGGGTGGCCATGTTGGTATCGGCAGTCGAAATGGTATGAACATAAATCCATACTTATGAGGCACCAAAGGTCAAAATGTATACTGTGCAGAGTCACCTAGATCAGACCGTGCCATATCTCGAAAAATCAATAGAACAGGCATCAGCCTTTAAAATGCTTACCAGGTCAGGATGTTCATATAAGAAGTGAAGGAGAAATCTTCCGACAAGGCATATGCAGCCGCCCAGTCAGCTGCCTGATTGATTACCTTCATGGCAAATGTGGAATATTTTAACAAAGTGAAACGTAGATAGCCATAACTTAATATCGTGCATCCAAAAGTAAGATGCATTCGATTATTCTGTACTTTCTAAAGCCAAGAGATGACAACAGACAAAATCTCCTTGAATCCAGATCGCTTGAGAACAATAATGGTCTATGAGATACCTAATACTAGACCAGGCACCAATCAATTCTGCTAAAGAATAGTTGCATAAGGAAGCAATTTACCCTCAATTACAAACACTGAGCCCTCATGATTATGGGTGACAAAACCACCCGCTACTTTATTAGATGTGACTGCTCCATCAAAATTAATAGTAAGCACCCCACAGGGAGGGGGTTTCCAGGAGATAAGTTGAGTAAATAAAGGGCACTGAACCCTTCGGTTTGGAAAACCCCAATTCCTTACTCGGGATATTACTACATCAGAAGAAATATTAGATGCAGCCATCTGATCATAATAGAAACAAATACATAATTGAAGGAGATATACCAGAGGAACATAATGCTGTTGAAAGATTCTCCGATTTCGTGCCTTCCAAATAAGAGATGTCATATAAATCACTAGAGCCTTACCCAATGTCTGTACCGAAGAGTCTGAAAGATACAAAAGAATAGGACAACCAAAGTGCTATGCCAATAGAAACCAACATTGTTGGGCATAAGCACAGGCAATAATTATATGTGGACAATCCTGCACCAAGTCCTCAGATAAATCACATGTACTAGATTCGATATGCAAAATATTATGAAATCGCAACAATTCTTTGTGGGTAAACGCTGCCAAAATAGTTTCCAATAGAAACATTTGACCCTTATAGGGACCTTCAGATATGGGCCATATCCATTTTGCATTTAAATTAAACAAGCAGCAAGCGGGAGCAAATAGTATGTCCTCCATGTCTTTGGATGAAATAACTAATGATCGAGACTTAGCCCATCCCAATGTATCTGGCCAACTGGATTGTGCAAGAGGTAAAGCTATAATTCTAGATATCATATCCACATGGAACATAGTATGCAATATGGAAAGATTCCAACTATTGTCCGGTAGAATGAAATCAGCAACAGTAAAATCCTCCAAATTGATATCCACATTAGATCGGTGTAGGAGAATATCAGACATCCATGGATCCCTCCATACATTGATTGTAGCCCCATTGCCAACCAGCCACATAAATTGGAATTGGAGAAAAGATGCCCAATAAATGAGATTTTACATCAAATCGGGGAGCTATGAAAAGAAGATCGATAATTTATCCAAGAATGATTAAATTTATATTTGGAAGAAACTAATTGACACCATAGGGAGAAAGGTTGAAGTACTAACTTAGCGGCCAATTTGTCCAAAGTAATACTTGTTTATGTTGACGTGAGGGCAGTCTTAGTCCCCCAGCAGCTTTAGAGGTGCATAGAGTTTCCCATGATATCAGATGAAGCCCCCATAGTGACAAAGGATGTCCCTGTAGAAATGCATGGAACTCACATTCAATATATCTAAAACAGAAGTAGGGATGTGTAAGAAAGATAATGCACAAACTGGGATAGATGCCAAAACTGATTGGAGTAATGTACTACGCCCCGCAAATGAAAGAGCTTTTCATTTTCAGGCCTGGATTTTGGCCAAAATCTTATCGCTAATAAAAATCAAATCAGTAGACTTCAATCTAGTCGAAGTGATAGGGATGCCAAGGTACTTTCAAACTCCCACTTTACGAGGCATAGTAAGGATCGAAGCAATGGACTGCTTTATGTTTGGATCAAAGGAAGGGCTTGTGATGATAAAGACTTAGTTGTGTTAACTTTTTGACCTGAATAGTGACAATAAGCATCCAATAATATTTTAAGCATAAGAGCATCACTAATTTTGATTTTTGAGATAAGTAGACAGTCATTAGCAAAGAATAGATGAGACATACATGGCCCATGACATCTAAAAATATAAGGATGGAAAAGATTAAACCACACCACCGCTTCTAACATAAGCGAAAGTATTTCAGAACAAAGCACAAACAGATAAGGAGATAGTGGACATCTCTATCTTAACCTACATGATGCCTTAAATCAGTCAGTAGCAGATCTATTGAATAGAATAGCAAAATGAGGATTAGATACACAAGCAGCAATCCAAGAAATAAATAGATCAGAAAATCTAAATTGCTTCAATACTATAAATAGAAAAGACTATTGGATGCGATCATATACTTTCTCCATATCCACCTTAATCATAAGAAATCCATTAGAAGGAGCAGCTCAAATTAGAGAATGTATGATCTCTTTGGTGATAAAGATATTTTTCATGAAGGATCTGCCACTAACAAAAGCTCCTTAACTGGGTGAAATAAGATTGTCCATCACAGACTTCCTTCGATTGAGTAAAATATTGGCTACAATCTTATAAACTGTATTACAAAGGCTAATCAGCCTGAAATCCAAGGGCACAGCAAGATGTTGTACTTTTGGAATCAAAGCTAGATAAGTATGTTTCCAAACATTGGGCATATTAGATCTATAAAAACTGAAAGGACAGCTTGCACTACATCCTTACCGACAATATGCCAAAAATCTTTGAAAAAGAGGTCGAAAACCCATCAGGTCTTGGCGTCTTGTCTGGATTCATGGATTGTAAGGCCAAATAGATTTCATCTTCCAATATAGGAGAGCATAGATTTTGCTGTTGATTAGGAGATAGAGCACAGGAGACCTGGGGAAGCCAAATATCATCAGCCGGCATCACCAAACTACAACGAGCCTAGAAATGCCTCTTTAAAAGCATACTTATGTCTTCTTCCTTGTAGATCCAATGCCCATCTTTCGATTTAAGGCCCGAAATACAATTACGCCTATTGTGAACATTGGTACTTTGATAAAAAATTCGTATTTAGGTCTCTCTCCTTCAGCCATTGAATATGAGATTTTTGCCTCCAATAACATTCTTGAATAGATAAGATGTGATTGTATTCTTTGATCAAGTGAAAAAGACTAATGTGATCTTGATGCGAAAGAAATCTAGATTGAGTTTCGAGATTTTGTAAATGAAGAATTTGTTTATACACCTCTTTCCCCTTCTTGAACAAATTTCGAACTTTGAATTTGCTCCATCGAGCTATCTTCTATTTGAGATTAAGTAACAGAAAGGAAAGATGATCAGGTGGATTGAGATCCTCATACCCTTTCCAATATTTATGGACAAAATGATGAAAATCCAGATATGATTTCCAAAATTTGAAGTACCAAAATAGAGGTGGAGACCTTTGAGTATGATTCTAGGCCGTAAGCAATAGGGGACAATGGTTTGAAGCAAACCTTACAAGATGATGAATTGTAGAGTTAGAAAATAATTCCTATCATTTATCAGATGCAAATCCACGATCAAGCCATTCTCAGACCCATGATAGACCACTTTGGTTGTTGCACTAGTTAAATTTGGGGCCAATAAACCAAGGTCAATCAGGCCATTTGAAAAACAAAGTTTCTGAACTCCTTAATATCCAGATCAACTTGAAAAGCTTTACCCCAATTTTGTCTTGGGAATGCAGAAGACAGTTAAAATCTTCTAACAAAAGAGTAGGCACGCCTAAATCAAGAACATTAGAAGCCAAGTGCCAAAGGGACCGACACACCAAACCTTGAGTGCTAGCACAAACCAAACCCAGAATCCGAGATGGTGAGTCAGGGGGAATTACATCAAAACACACTTGACTATCAACATAGGTAAAGGTAACATGCCCTAGATCCTTACGCCAAACAACAATTATACCGTTAGCCAATCCCTCAGATGGTATCATATAAACAGACCAGTATGGATCAAACAAACGCTGGATTTGGGTGAGGGACTCTAAATCAATTCTAGTTTCCACAAACCTGCATATGTCTGGTCTATATTTACTAATTAGGAGTTTAGAATACTTATGGAAGGAGGGTTTAGTAGCCCCTTGATAATTGCAAACAAGCACATTCATTAATGCAAGTAGGTTGTGTACCTCCATCTATTACGGCCGTAGCAGCACACGAATTGGTACTATTCACCAGCTGATCATCAGCAGCTCCAATGGAATGCGAATCTTGGAGTACCTGAGAAAGCTGACAAGTCAAAGTGTCATGCTCCCGAGCCCCCACATCTAATCCTAAGCTTTCAGAAGCAGTAGTGCGAGGTACAAAAGTGGTATTCAAAAGAGATCTATCTAACCGATTGGGTTGATCTCCACCGGATGCCAAACTTCTTTTTTCCTGCACCTTCGAATACAAGTTAAGGCTTTAGAGTCAGATGAGAGAGAATCTTTTTCAAATTTCTCCTCACAAACAAGGATTTTTGTATGTGGAGGAGAAATCGAAGATGAAGACCGCTCAGTCGAGAATGATTTGGTTAGAGACCTCTTATGCTTCTCTTTAGACGCGGAGCCACTGGCTCGAGATGAACCTGAGGATGTAAAAATAAACACCTCCGCAGGAATTACCTCCGTCGATGCTTGATCCATCATAAAGACCAAAGAGGAAAACCTAGAAACCCCGACAGTGCTCTCATTACATCTTTGTGGCCATGCGGAGTGTCATTTGTTCTTGCACATTGCATGTTGCATTAACATCTAGAGTAAACACTTGCATATAAGTATATAATTACTACAATTGCATTGCTTATTGTTCCCACATGATGGTATTTTCATTGCTAAAAATCAATGAGACTGAGACATGGTAACCAATGAGACACAAATTGCAGTGGCACATGGTCCCACAAAACCCCAGTACAACAAAGTAACCAATGCTAGCTGATTGTAGATAGGGCAGTCATGGTGACGCCTAGAAATTGCAAGCCCGGCTCTTTTTGCGCTCTTGAACCGGCTTCCTTTGGTTTGAGTGAGCCGGTCGTCTTAAATCGGATCTCTCCAAGTCTGGTGTATTGCAGATTTTATGAGACGCTGGGCATTAGGCCCACGCCACGGTGGAGCTCAGCCAACAGGGTTCTTTGGGTGCCGTCCTAAAACCCATCCCTTCGTCGCCTTCTCCTCCTCTTCTCCTCTGGATCGAGCAAGCGATACAGGGGAGGGAACCCTATCCCTTCTTCTTGCGCATCGGAGAGATTCTTGGAGACGCTGGCTCGTAGATCGGATCGCAGAAGGCTTTAGAGTGGAGCTTTGGAACGGCTGACTCTTTCGCCTACGTCTGTTCTTCTTCTCGTTCTGCCCTGAATAAATTCCTGCAAGAGGATCGGTATTAATTCTTCCTTCCGTTTTCTTGGTCTCCTGTCACTCAGGGTAGGATTTTTGTTAGCTCTTTCTTTTTGCAGATCAGGACCCATTATCTTGAATTCTTGGAGTTTATTGTTTTTCTTTAGAAGCAAGAAAGTTTATCGGTTGTTTTGCTTGGGAGCAGAAGGAAGTGAAAGGGGCCATTTTTTTCCTGTGATCAACTGTTTCAAGAAGAGGAGGGGGATAGTTCGTAGCGTTATATGGCATTCTGGACTCGATATGGAAGTATTTAGTTTGGTTTGTGAGGAATCTTGGTGCCTTGATTGAGAATAAATCATGCATATGGGTTTCTCGCTGCGTTGTGTCATGAACATTGGAAGGTATTGGTGTAACCTCTTTCTGGCTACTGGGCTCTGAGTAGAAAGGCATCTCCTTTGCTCTTTCTGTTTTCGGTCTCATTGTTTGTCTGTTTCTGAGTGGATCTGGTTTATAGGGACTAACGATTGCAGTCCATATTGGCTGCTTTTCCCCCCAATTACTGATGATGTTTCTTTGCTGTTGCTGCATGATTTTTATAACACAGAAACCTCTGAGAGGAAATTTTTTTAATGTCCCAAGAGTAAATTAATGATCTTCAACTTCCAGTGCCTTCACTAGATGTCTGATGAACAGGGAATTTCCACATGTGATGTGGTTTGCAACCAACTTTGATATGACATTTTTTTTGAAATATATAAGTCTGTAAGTTATAGGAAGGTAGAGATATGGGTCTAGATATTGTCTTCCAGTCACCTGCAGCTGAGAGAGAGGTGGGGTTGGTGTGAGCACCCTTCCCCTTCTTTTCCAGGAGTGAAGATGGGGCTGTTTCGATGCTATTTATTAATGGACAAATGGGTGATGATGTCTTCCCTTCTTCTTCTTCTTTTTACTCCCTCTTTGATTGGCAAAGGGAAATAAATCGAGGGACAAAGAAGGGGATAAATCCTTATCGACTTATTAGTTTTGTAGTTTGATTTAGAGTTTTAATTTTGCTTGCTTGTGATCTTTAGGGAGATCATTTTATATGATAATTGTTGAAGTACGTCAAACTTGGACTGCATGTGTATTGCTATATGAGGACGATTATGATTTCTCATACTAGTTTTCCATACTAATAGGAAGATTTTTGGAAACTTAAGTTAGAAATACTAGTCTATTCCAACAACTGTAAGTGGACCATGTGGATTAATAGAAGTATTGTTGATAAAGAAGGGAAGTGGGATCTTGTCTATTTTTCCATTGGGTGGGATGCTTTGTAAGAAATAATGGTTATAAAAGTTAAAGAGTTAGATTGTGGACTGTTGACAAAGAGGAAGGTGGGACTTTTCTACTTTTCCATTTGGTGGGATGTTTTATTGGGGACCAATGGTTTTACAAAGTTGAGTTAGATTGTGGATAGAGTTATCTGGTGACCATGTGGATTGCTAATTGATGGCTCTATTTTCATCTTTCCTTGTTTCAATTTTGAGCTTGAATTGGATTTTGAGCATTCTTTTCTTTTGTTGCTTTTGATATTTTGGAGTCATCTTTCCTCTAATTGCTTTCTTCACATTAGGTCAACCATAATGGGTTTTATTATGTTCATGATCACAAAATTGTTATGTTCATAGCTATCCTCAAAGAAAAGTTCAGATTGAACGTCCCACTATGTACTTCTAATTTTTTGAAGCATAAAGATCTTTTGGTATTTAGCCACATAGGTGCAAGTGCAAATATGAATATTTTTCACAGAGTCTAAGTAAAAAAGTGTTAAAAGTTGAGAATCTTGACCATAAATTGAAGATGCTACCCTTTTGTGGGAATAAAATGTTCAGAAGAGATAGATGGGAGATGATTTTGCTGATCATTTTCTCCTCTTGAAGAAGGAAATTGCTCTCTCAAGGGGGATGACTTTCAATTCATTTAGTAGTTTTGCTAGCTATATTTTAGCTTTGATGGATTTGTTGGACCTTAGAATGAGGAAGCACTTAGGAAGTGGGTGCAGGTTTCAATGGAGATTCTGAAATGGGTGTATTACCATGGGTGTAAGCTTCTTGCTACTAATGGTAGCGTATGATTATATCAGCTGATTTTGTTAAGCATGCATCCCAGGAAGCAATTGTTTTTGGTGGTGGCTTAGACTTCATTTTCAGGTGTTTCAACTAGCTGCTGTGTGCTTGGGTTATTGTTATTGTGATATGAAGTTGGAATTTACAATCGACTCTTCAACATTTGCATCTAAAGCTTAGTTTGGGGCATGGTGGATGGCCATTCACCAATCCTGCATATGAGTAGTAGTTGGTCCAGTATATTTGCTTGAGATTTGGTCAAGGAGTGATGCATGGTCTTGGTTTACTAAGACATCTCACCTAGGTGCCATTTGGATGAGATACCAATAATTCTATAATTTCTATTTAAAAACGAAGTATAGGTGAGAATGTAGTGCAAAATGATTAAAGAGAAGGAAAAATGGCAAAACGTTTCTTCCTCAACTCCTATGGTCCAAATAAATCAATGGGTTAGTGAGAGCAAAATTGAATAGCTAGATTTAGTTTAACAAATGCTTGAGAGATTGTAGATGACTCGGGGATCTTCGATGTTCAATTCTAAGGAGCCTATCACTTTCCATGATTCTGCTTTAAGGTCCTTCATGGTCATAGTCATAGTAGTCTATAGATTTCTTTAGTGTCTTGAATTGGTTCTAACATCATAGCCAATTATATACTCTCCATCACTTTCAGTTGATAAAGTTTTGAACTTGCCTTCCGGAATAGGATGAGAGGAATTAGCAATGCTAACCAAAGTGGAACATCTAGAAGAAATGGTCTAGGTTGATTTAATGCCCAGGAAAAATGGTTCTTTCATAAATAGAAGTGAATTAACTCAACTCATGAATTGGGAATACTTGCTCACTGTCCAAGTTATAACTATTATGTATATCATATTTGCAAAAGCTTGGACACCTATACTCATTCTAGAGAGCCAATATCTCAACTTGTTTGATTGATGTTTTACCAACATAGGCTGCAGTTGAAGCTTGGTTTGCAAATTGAAATTGGCAGCCTTAGGAGGCTTTGTTCTCCAAGCTTGAATTGATGGTCATTTTTCTGTAGAGATATGACTGACAATCTTGATGCTATTAAGCTTTTTGTAAGATTCATAGGATTTACTGATGCACATGTCTTGATCGATTAGAAGGAGGTATTATTGGTCTCAAGATATATGAGGCCTCTTTAGTTCATTTGTTCAGATGCCTAGGGGTGGAGATCTTGAGATCTGAAAGATGGTAATGAGAAGAGGAAAGCTAATGCATTCATCTAAAAGAATGAATTGCAAAAGGAGATCATGAATGAAGTTCAAGGTGCATTTGAGAACCGACACTAGAGTTTGTTGAGTGATAGCTAACTTTACAAAGAGAAAATTAATATTGATAGATTTAATTTGCAATTTTGAGAAACATATTTAAGGACCTCAAGGTATGCATACAAAATTTCCACCATGAGCCTTGGAATCTTCTAAGTTTATATTGATTTCAACTAGTATCTCATGTGGTTGCTTCGTGTCTTGGAGTTTTGGGGTAGTGGTTTGCTAGTCTAGCTAGTTCCTTAGGATTATATGTTTAATGATGTGGAAGGTGTTTGTCTTGTCACGACTGATTTGAAGAAGACAGTCTCCTGTAGATCAAGTGGAGGTCTGGGGCAAGCACAATGAGGACCCTTTCCTTCTGAATAATTTCTGAACGAACACAACCAAGAAAACAGTATAAGAGGAATAAGAATCATATGCTTGCATTTAAATTGTGGTAGAGGTTAGAGTTGAAATCTAGGTTTCTTTTTATGTCTTGGTATTGGATTCTGTATCATTAGCTTAGTGGTACAGATCAGGTTAGTGGGTTATGTCATTGTACCTAGATCTGGTACATTATTGGAGATGGGACATTGTACTAATGTCCTATTGAGTTCGTACTGTGTGCCCTTTACTAGACAGTTCTGGTTGGTACTGAAATCATTGGCTGAAATGACTTATGTGGCATAAGAAATGAGCTCTTTTCTTAATTAATATAAATTTTTTATTATATAATAATTAAATTAATTACTTATCAGATTGATGCAAAAATGATAAAACATCATTTTGAATGGCATTTTATCATCGTCACGTCACCTTCCATTTTCTACGCAGACGATGTCAAAAAAAAAAATCATCAAATTATTTGGGGTTTTAAAAACGCAATTTGGAATGGTGTTTTTAAAAACGCCATTCCAAAATGGTGTTTTTAAAAACACCATATTATTTGACGATTTTATTTTTCTCAAAAAAAAAGNTAAAAAATAAAAAATAAAATTTTAATTATAAAAAATAAAAATTATAAATTGATAAAATAAAATTATCATTAAATTAATATCTCCATTTCAAATTATCTTTTTAAA
>KE504883.1:0-11982 GCA_000441515.1 Elaeis oleifera | reverse complement strand
CATCTGTACTGAGGAAGAGGAGAAGAAGAAGAAAGAAGAAGAAGAAGAGAAGGAAGAAGAAGAAGAAGAAGAAGAGAGGAGAGAAGACGTGGGTAAGAGAGCATGGGAGAGGGATGGCATGTGTATGAGAGAGGAGAGCAGAAAAAAGGAGAGAGAGAGAGCTCATGGTGTGTGTGGGAAAGATAGAGATGAAAGGAGGGAGGGGTGTTGGGGGAAAAGAAAGAGACCGTGATGGGGGCTCAGGGGACACGCAATGGGGGAGGCGGCAGGGTTTCTATCGCATGGAACAGAGGATAAATCCTTTGTTCCGCTCCTATCTGATAACCGTCTCAATTGGCGGCTAGCCAAGTGGGCTGGTTGGGCCAGGCCTTTCATCCTCCTCCCTTTAAATAAAATTTCATCTTTGAAATTTACATACCTAAGTTTAGAAAAAAACTCGGATATTTTCTTTATCTCGCTCTCAAGCTCCCAAGTCGCTTCTTTTTCTGTGTGATTACTCCATTAGACCTTGACATAAGAAATAGCGATGTCTCAAAACTTGTTCTCTTATCTACAATTTAAATCAGATATTCTTCATATATCAAATCCTCATGTAATTGTAATGGCTCGTACTCCATCACATGGTTAGGATTTGGTATGTACTTCTTCAGCATTGATACATGAAATATGTTATGTATACTAGAAAGAATGGTGGTAATGCTACTCTATATGCTACTTTCCCAACTCTATCCAAAATTTTGGAAGGACCCACATATTTCGGACCGAACTTGCCATGAATACCAACCCACATCAGACTTTTGGTAGGAGATATTTTTAAGAAGACATGGTCTCCAACTTGAAATTCTAACTTTCATCTTTGTTTTCTGCATGCCTCTTTTATCTATCTCGAGTTGTCGTAACCTTTTCCTCATTAATTGAACTCTCTATAGTTTGCTGTATTAGTTCAGGACCCAATAGCTTTCTTTCACCTATATCATCCCAACAAATAGGGGATCTATACTTCTTGCCATATAATGCTTCAAAAAGAGTCATTTAAATATTAGTCTGATAGCTGTTATTATATACAAATTTCACTAAAGACAAGTGACTATCCCAAGTACCTCCTAGATCCAAGACACAAGCTCTTAACATATCTTCTAGAATTTGAATGATTCTTTCAGATCATCCATCAGTTTGTGGATGAAAGGTTGTGCTAAAGTTCAATTTGGTGCTTTTGAATTTATGAAGACTTCTCTCCAAAATTAAGACAAATTTGGTATCTTTATTTGATACTATGGATACTGGAATTCTATGCAATCTCATAGTTTGTTCAATAGCGACATCCCAACTCTGAAGGGCAAAAAGTGAGTTGACTTCATCAGTCGATCAATGACCTCCCATACAGCATTGTTACCTTTAGGGGTTCTAGATAGACCTGTCATAAAATCCATGGTTATATGTTCCCATTTCCATTGAGGAATATAAAGAGATTGCAAAGGTCCTATAGATCTCTGATGTTCAGCTTTTACCGATTGACATACTAAACATTGAGCTACATGCTGTACAATGTCCTTCTTCATGCCACTCCATCAGAAGCTTTCTCGTAAATCTCAATATATTTTGGTATTTCTTGTAAATCTCAATATATTTTGGTACCTCCAGGATGCCGGATACAATCAGAGTTATAGATTTCTTCTAAAATCTCTTTCTTCAGTTCTGAATTCTTAAGGACACGGTCTATTGCCAAACCTTAAGGAGCCATCTTTATGAACTTGAAATTCTACTTAAGCTCTAGATTTTACCAACATCCTGATCTTTTGGAGTTATGGATGTTTATCCTGAGATACTTTAATCCTTTAAATTAAAGTAGGTTGTACTATGAGATTAGCAATTTGAGAGTTGACATCATACAGGCATACTTTAATACCCAATCGTTCCAAATCTACCATGATAGTTTTCTGTGAAGTAATTAAGGCTGCTAATTTAGCTGATGATTTTTACTCAGAACATCCACTACCACATTTGCTTTTTCGGATGGTAAGTGATAGTGCGATCATAATCTTTTAGCAATTCCAACCATCTTCTTTGCCTCAAATGCAATTCTTTTGGATGAATATGTACTTCAAACTTTTATGATCAGTATAGAGTTCACTAGGCTTTTCATATAATAATATCTCTATATTTTTAGAGCAAAAACTACAGCTGCTAATTCTAAATCATGAATGGGATAATTCTGCTTATAGGGCTTTAGTAGTTTGGAGGCATAAGCTATTATATTTTATTTGCATCAAGACACAACCTAGGCCCTTCCAAAAGGCGTCGCTATAAATAATAAAACTTTCCATTCCACATGGAATGGTCAACACTACAGTTGTCACCAATCGCTTGTTTAATTCCTTTGAAGCTCTGCTCACACTCCTCTATCCATTCAAATTTCAGTTGTTTTTGATTTAGACGAGACAGGCATAACAATGTGAGAAAATCCTTCAACAAATCTACGATAATAGTCAGCTAATCTCAAGAAACTGCATACTTCAGATACATTAGTGAGGCGACTCCACTCAACCATTGTTTTATTTTTTTTGGATCAATAGAAATATCATTTTTGGATATCACATGCCCAAGAAAGGCGACACTATCGAGCCAAAATTCACACTTTTGAAACTTTGCATAAAGCTTCTTTTCTCTAAGAGTTTGCAACACTATCCTTAAATATTCTTCATACTCTTGTGGACTTCTTGAATAGATCAAGCTATCATCAATGAATACCACCACAAATTGATCTAAATAAGGTTTGATTATTCTATTTATGAGGTCCATAAAGGCTCTAGGTGCATTAGTCAATTCAAAAGGCATGAGCAAAATTCATAGGGTCCATATTTGTTTTAAAAGATATCTTAGACACATCATTGGCTTTAATTTTAGTTGGTGATAGTCAGAACGAAGGTCAATTTTGAAAGACTTGTGCTCCCTGTAACTGATCAAGCAGATCATCAATTCTCGACAAGGGGTATTTGTTCTTTATTGTTGCCTTATTTAGCTCTCGATAATCAATACAAAGTCGAAAGCTTCCATCATTCTTCATGAATAGTGCGGGCAAGATTTTCGAAATCGATATTGATGGCCATATCAGTCGGTTGGTGGCACGGTTTGTACTAGACTGATGCGAATCGACGAAGGTGAATCGGGAGAAAAAAAGAGAGAAAGAGAGAGAAATAGAGAGAGAGGGAGGAAGAAGAAAGGAGGAGAGGAAGGGGTCGGAGGGGTCGTCGGACAGCATCTGGCTAGCCGCCATGGCCACTTGATGGTGCAGTCCGCGTAGGCGGCACGCGGGCATGAAACAAGGGCATCGCCTCTGTTTCACGGGTTATTTAAAAAATTCGAAAAAAAGTGAAGCCGGCAAACCCAATGTCGGCTTCACTGTTTGTCTTTTTTTTAAAAAAAATATTTTACTGAAGCTAGCGATTTGCCGGCTTCACAGTTTCAATTTTTTTTAAAAAATTTAAAATAGTGAAGCCAGTAAATCCATTGCCGGCTTCACTGTTATCTGGCTTTTTTAAAAAAACCTGTGAAATGGGACGATTGACCCCCGTTTCACCCTGCGGAGCTGCAAGCGGCGTTTTCGCCGCCCGACGGCCAGCCAGAGGCCCTCCAATGGCCTCTCCGACGGACCCCCCTCTTTCTCTTCCTTTCTCTCTCTCTTCTTTCTTTTCTTCTTTCTCTTTTCTTTCTAGCACCGGTATGTACCATTTCCCACATCAGAACCGTTCCGATTCTCTGTCGGTACAGTTCAGTACGCCCTAAATCGGTTGGTTTGGAATGGTTCCAAAAATTCAGAGTGTGGGAGCACCCCAAGGAGATACATTGGGCCAGATGAAGTCCTTATTCAATAATTCTTGCAACTGTTCCTTCAACTCTTTTAGTTTAGTAGGAGCCATTCTATAAGGAGTCTTAGATATAGGACCAGTTCCTAGAATCAGACGGTAGAAAACTCAATCTCCCACTCTGGAGGTAACCTTGGAAGTTTGTTAGGAAAGGCATCAGGAAATTCCTTTACAACTAAAATGTCATTTAGCTTGTATTCCTTTTGCCATCTCTTACTGCAGTTAGAAATCCTTCACATTCCTTCTTTGGAAGCTTCCAAGCTTGTAGAGTGGAGACTAACTTTAATGGAGAATTTGACACAGTACCTGTGAAGCTAAATTCTGATTGATCTGGAATATGAAAGTTCACTATTTTCTTAAAGAAGTTTATAGTAGCATGATATGCAGCTAACCAAGCCATACCAAGGATTAAATCAAAATCTCTCATCTCCAATGCTAGCATGCCAACCATCATTTCTCTATTTGCAATACTAAGGGTGCAAGATTTGCAAATAGAATCCACCATAATAATGTCACCTCGAAGCAGAGACTCCTAAATTAGATTCAAGTGGCATAGGTAGAATTTCATTATTCCTTCTAATAAAATTAGCAGATATAAAAGAATATATAGTACTAGAGTCAAACATAACATGAGCATAATTAGATATGATACCTGATCATACCTGTTACACATTCTCAATTTTAGCTATAAATCTGACTTATTGAGTTTCTATATGAGGTCTACTTATCAAATATGATAAAGAGAAGATAGTATTAGTAAATACCTGTTACCACAGAATTGGAAGCATTTGCATCCTGTTAAATGAGTGCATAAACTCTTTCTTGGATCTTTGGTCTCTACTGTCGCCCTCGCTGTGATCTTGATTGAGAAGCTTGACTAGTCAGGGATGCCTGTGCAGGTTGATTCTCTGGTCGTACCATAAGCTCCTTCTTCTCAGGATATACATTTGCCTTATGGTCTGATTGGCCATAATTGTAACATGCCCCTGTAAACCTTGTACAATTTTTATAAAGTGAGGTCCTCCACATGGATGGCATTGGAGAGCATCTGAAGGCTGCCTTCTATCCCTTGAAATCATAGTGACTAGCCTCTTGTCCCTTGATTCAACCATCCTATTATTTTGACCTTAAGGACCACTTGGCCTAGTCCTCTTTCTTAGGATTCTATCTCTTTCTACTTGAGTATCATTAAGTTCTTACTCTACAACTAGTACTTTGTTGAGCACCTCTTTGTATCTAGAGAGCTCAAAGTTGGATACATGCTGTTTAATTGGGTTCTAAGCCCAAGCTCAAACTTTCGAGTCTGATTTTTTTTTTGGCTAATTCTGAAGCATAATTGGCCAGCTCTTCAAATTTTGTTGCATATTGAGTGATCGACATATTACCGTGCTTCAACTGGTAAAATTCTCATACTTTTGATACAAAACATTACGGGGAAGGTACCTTTCACGGAAGGCTTCTCTAAAGACTTCTCAAGTGATATGTGCAATATCTGTACCCAATCGTTTCCTTTCTATCTTCCCCCAACTACGAGCTTCTCCCTGTAACATGAAAGAAGTGTAATAGATCTCATTATTAGAACACTTCAACATCTCAAAGATCTGCTCTATCTAATCTAACCAGCTTTCAGCCCCTAGAGGGTTAGAGGCACTGTGAAAGGGTGGTGGGGCAAATTTTGTCCTCCCAGCCAGTGCAATACGACATTTCTTTGTTGCTGGGAGGAGATTGCTGTTGATGCTGTCGTTGCCGCTGGTGCACTTGTTGCATAATTTGTTGCATCAGCTGATTCTACTTTTCTATCATCTTTCTCATATCAGTTTGTGCAGCAGTTTGCTCTTGCACGACTTCTAAAAATGTTTGGATCATTTGGGAAGAATGAACTTGCTCTCCAAGGGCAATCTCGGATCCTCTTTGCATTTTTGCCCCTTGAGAGCTCCCAGTAAGGTTGTCGTTATCCCCATGTTGGTGTGTATCACTTACCAGTGCAGAAGAAATGTTGGTTTGCTGTTCAGTAGGCTTCCAAGCATTGGACCCATCAATAAACTATGTCGGACTCATATGTCCTCATCCACTACCACGAACCATCTTAGTCTTCACTAACCAATATTTATATTCAGAATCATTACCAATCCTAGTTATTAGTAGTCTTCACTAATCAATATTTATATTCAGAATCATAACCAATCCTAGTTATTAGTAGTCAAAAAGAACACATGATTCGCAATTATATGCTTCCTAATATACACACCAAACTAGTGGTTTACCTCCCCACACTCATTTAAACTTATCCTTAAAATTCTTAAACGTGGCTTTGATACCACCTTTGTCACGTCTCGAACCCCGCACTTGGGTTAGCCACATGACACAGCTGCATATTTCTTAGAGTGTAATTTTAGAGTATATGCAAGGCTTGATACATCTGAATCAAACATTAATTTTGAGAGATAAACAACTAAGACAAACCACATATTGCATTCTTTACTTGAATTTAAAGTGATCAAAAAATATATGGTTCGGATACATCCTATATCAGTTACAAAAGTTAACTGCTATTACCTCTTATCAAAAAGTTTCAACTCGGTCCAATCTAGTTAGGTATTATGCGGTTCTGAAAAAATAGAAATAATAATATGAGCTAACAGCTCAATAAAGATCTTCTAAGCACACACACAAGCATGAAAAGATAATAATTCTTTAATAAATATGCCCATTGAGAACAATGATTCAAATTTAAAAATAATATTTGAGTATTCATATGCCCATCTCAATAATGATACTAGGATATTCATCAAATTTCAATATATTGCAATTTAGATGTATGCAATACTCTACCAGTAGTAGCTTTAATATGCTCATCATATTTAACCAAATCAAAATTCCATTCAACCATGATTTATTTTAATTGTTATTATTTCTGTTAACATCAGTATCAAGCTATTATTCTTATTCCTTATTTTATTATACTGTGCAATATGGATCAGATCCAAATTTTTAGCATTTGGACTGTTCACGATCATGCTCTTGCCCATGACTGGCCATACTCAAATACCCGTTCTTGCTCGTGGTGAGGCCATACGATAAAAGTATCATGTTCCTGCTCGTGGCGAGGCCATGCTGATAAAAGTATTGCGTTTCTGCCCATGGTGGGATTATATTGATAAAAGTACCATGTTCCTACCTGCGGTGAGGCCATACTGATGTTGTGACTAGTCTAGATGCTCTGATTTTAAACTATTATAAATCATTTCCTTCAATTCATTATTATTATTAGATTATATATATATATACTTTATTTATGTAATTGACAAAATTTGGGTTCATAAAGAATCAAAGCTTACAATACAATGCAAGTATACGATGCCCACAATTTCTAACATATGATGCCAAACATTTATGATTAATGCAGGTGATTGTGATTAGAGATCCTTATCTCTAACAACTAGCGAAATTCATCCAATATACCAACTTGAGCCGCCGCATTCCTATAACATCCGATTAACTCTAAATCAACATTCGGGGCCAAAAATTTTAAAAATCACTTTCTTTTCTAACTTACATGATTATAATCTAATTTTTTTGATTTCTAAGATTTAATCTATTATTCTATCCTTATCACAATAATCCATAACTAGCTTAATAGATTAATGGACTTTACCTCAATTAGTAGGACCGGAAGGGACTCCACGTTGATCTTTTTCGACCTTAAGATATTGTCCATCTATAGATAAATCTAACCTAAGAAAATTAGAAAAGTGAATAAAGTCAAGATTAGTCTTTGTTTAAATTAATCGTCAGCAAAAAGAGGACAGAAGGATAGATTAAAGAAGGACATAAAGATGTAGAGGGATTAAGAGGGAGATAGTAGAGGGCTTGGTCCGTCTTTGAGAATAAGAATAAAGGAGCAAATAGATAACCAAGTTACAGTCAAAAGAGAAAAGAAAGAGAGTTATTCCTCTCTTGGTGAAGAAAGGATGGCCATATCATTCTCTATTTTACTGCAACTCTGAAGGAGGGTCTCATCCTTTCTTCAAAACAGAAATTAACAAGAAAAAATAAACTAACAAGAAGAATATTAAGACAAAGGGTTAGATTTTGGGTTAGCTTAGTGGAGAATGGAGAGGAGATAGGCTGGCATCTTGTATTGTGGAAGAAGAGAAGAAGAAGAAGAGGAAGGGAAGAAGAAGAAGAAGAGAGGAGAGAAGACATGGGTAAGAGAGAGCATGGAAGAGGGATAGCGTGCGTAAGAGAGAGGGATAGCAAGGAAAAGGAGAGAGAGAGAGAGCTCATGGTGAGTGCGGGAAAAATAGAGATGTAAGGAGGGAGGGCGTTGGGTGAAAAGAAGAGACAGTGATGGGAGGGTGATGGGGTTCAGGGGATGCGATGGGGAGGCGGCAAGGTTTCTATTTCCGCTCCTATCTGATAACCACCTCAATAAGTAACTGGCTAAGTGGGTCGGTTGGGTTGGTCCTCACAGCAAGGATGTAGAAATGTGGCACCCCCTGAAGGAGGTAAGCAAGGGGAGTTTGAGGCTAGCTTGAACTTGGGTGAGAATGGAAGAGAAGGGAGAATATGACTTGGACCAGTTTTCCTTGGCTCTTGCTTATTGAAACTTACCACTATATAGGCCAACTATAGTTACAGCTAATATATCACGACGAACATTAGATTACGACTTAATGTGGTTTTATATTTAGACCTTAAATAGACAAGTCGTAACTAGATGGTCCTTTGCACAACTACTTGTTGCAATCCATTGTCTCCATTTTACTTTATCATTGGCTTCCATATGTGTAAGCATGGTTTCAAGTATTGCTGAAACACGACATACATGATGGTATTATATTATTCTAGTGGGAAAACGGGATTGGGATGGTGTTTGAGACACGAAAACATGATGGAACATGATAGGGTGGTGTTAGAGAAGAAGATGAACATGGCAGGGTGTTGGTGGAGGAGACAGAGATAGAGAAGGGCAACAATCTCCATTCATAGCAGTTCATAATGGTTTGCAGACACCCCATTATTGCCTAGTGCCTTCAGGCCAAGTAGGGGAAGGTAACTACCATGAGATAGATAGAGGTGGTGCCTAGGAGAAAAGATGGCAGTGGCTTGAGTGTCCTAAGGGGAGGGGAGCTAGGGTTCCTTCCTTCATCTGTGTAACTGAGGGGGGAGGATCAATTGTGTTGGACCAACAAATTCAAGGCTTTAAAACCTACTTCTAGGCTTTAATACCCATGTTACCCTTGAGATTTGGCACATTCATCCTGTGTCTATCTTGAGTGTCTCTAGCATCTCATGTGCGAGGACAGTGCGGTATATAGGGTGTATTGTTCTATGAAAAAGTGGTATGCCCCATATTGCAATACTTACCTTGCTTATAAGTAAGGCTGTGAATGGGTTAGGCTGATTCATGATCCAATCCGATCCGATCCGTATAGATCCGATCTGAACCATTTTAAAGAATCCATAGATCTAAGTCGGTTTCTAAAATTGGATCCATTCTATTTTTTAGATCGGGTCTGGATTTACTATATTTTGATCCGATCCAACCCGATTCGATTCGTGAAGATTTTTGGATTGATTTGAGTCTTGAGATAAATGACCTGATCCAATCCAATCCGATCCGAACCCCATACGAGACTTGAACACTCATTCGAACAGCTGAACCTGAACCTATTCTTCATCTCTCTCTGTTCCTATGTTACATAAATGTTAAGTTTGATCGAGACTGCTTTGATATCTGTTACTCTTGAAAGTACATTCTATTACTTTTTAGATCCTTATCTTTTAAAATTTTATTAGAATATTTTGAATTTGGATTAACCAAGTCAGGAGCAGTGGGAAGGAAATGTGATTAGGCTTTTGGGTTTTTGGGTGAAGAGTACGGGACATGGAAACTCTAATAGTCTCATGTATCAAGATCAAAATTTATAGTGCAAATAAGGCTATTTATAGATCTACTTATTGATCTTGTTATTTATAACCTAGATCTGAACTGACCCAGATCTGGACACGAACTAAATCCATATTTCATAGATCGGGGCTGGGTTATATATGGATCCGACCCGACCCAAATGACTCATTGGGTCAAGAAATTTGATATGGACCCAACCCGATCTTTTATTAGGCTGGGTTTGGTTCCAATATTTAGATCCGATCAATGAACCGGATCGGATTGGGGTCGCTCGTAACCCAATCCGGCCTGACCTATTTGCACCCCTACTTATAAGCATTTCAATTGTGGTTCTTAAGTCCCAATGTAAGATTGGATACAATCAATACTTAGAATTTTTCATGTGAAAATTTTTGATGAATTAGGTATTTGATAAATATTACTATCATCAAAAGCAACATGAACTTGATAATATGATCCATGCTGGGCAAGAATCATGTGCCTCTTCATATATGTCCTAGAATGGCTATGTACCTTGGGTTCCTTGTTGAACAAAGGAATCCCCACTAGTAATTGGATGGAATGGTGGAACTAGATCCGAACAAATGGTAAATGGTGAACATGTGCTTTTGCTTCAAAGTGACTAAACCTAGTTAAGGAGCAAGAGAGGATGTCAGTAAGGCATCCTGTTCTCCCAATTGATGCTGGATTTTTTTAATTTATTTTTGGGTGGCGGTCACAAGAACTAGAGGAGGCATACAAACTTGAGCTATTAGGCCCAACTCACCACACTTCAATGGAAACAATCCCTCAAGTTGGGTCTATCAAGCAGAATAGCTCTTCTCCTACCACTAAACTCCAACCAATTCTCTAATATTGTTTGGTTTCATATGTAGGGGAGGCCTTCTGACATAAAATCAGCACTTTGGCATGGCCTATGTTTATCAATGCTCTGTACTCGTGTTTTGGTTGAGTATGAGGATCATATTGGTGCCTTAACCAAGATTATTGATGCGAGTTTGAATGCTTGGCCTATCTCATCGATCATCTTTCAGAAGATTCCCTATGGGCTACTTTTTTGTGGGCTAATTGATGTAATCCAACTTGATGTCCAAATATTTCCAGCCAACAACATTTCGTGCAGCTATTTAGCTCGACCTTTCAAGAAGCGATGCTTAATTTCATCATGGGAAAGAACATGTGGATGTCTCCATGGAGGCCTCACCACTTCATGACCACCTTTGGCACCACCATTGGCTAAGCATATATCAGTGGAGGAAGCTATGCAATGTCATATAATGGACCTTGTCATTGTGATGAAAATTTCAGCCAGGTCATCACTTTAGAATGCTAGTCTTCTTCTTCTTTTCTTTTCTTTTTCCATTATGTCCTATAATAGTGATGGTGATGAGCTGCTAGACTAGGGAGGTCCCCAATATTATTAGGCATCTTCCACTTGAGGACAATATGAAGATAAGGAAGGAGGAGGATTGTTATGGATATCATGTGTCATGTAACAAATTATCAATACTAGTATTATGTTCTATGAGTATTACTGTTATTGTTTGGTAGGTTTTATTTAAGTTTGTGAGTAGAGGATGAAAGAGTCGACTTAATTTGAGTTCTAGTAGGGAACAATGGAGTTTTGGATGAGTGCCATCGAAATGTAAGTAGTAGAAGCCAAGTGTGTTATTTGGTCAACACCTTGAGAATGTATTTCCTGGCATGCAAAATAGACATTGATCCATCAGATCTTACCCACCAAAACTCCTATCTTGAGTAGATGAAATTGGGGAAGATCCACCTCTAATGGATCACTTCTCTTCTCTTTTATTGTTTTAATAGCTCGCAATAAAATAAAAAAAAACCTGTAGCTGGTCATGCCTTTAAATTAGGGGACCACTCACAAATTCTGCACTTGGAGTTAATATCACAATCTTTGATAGTGGTTTCATGAAGTAGATTGACAATTTAACATGCTCAATGTCAAACACAACCACCAGTAGTGCAACTCTTCAACATGCATGTTTGATGCAAAATCATTCATAATCTAATGATATACATGGCAACCATATGATATGATACCTTGCCTCACCTATAGCTTTGAACGGATGGCAGTACTCAGTTTCTCTTTTCTAAATGCACGCCAATACTTGGATTCTTGAGGGAAAAGAACACCTATGGATATATATATATATATATGTATATATATATATATGTATATGT
>KE504882.1:865313-882247 GCA_000441515.1 Elaeis oleifera | reverse complement strand
TGACAGTTGGAGTAGATGAACGAGCTAGAGCCAATCCGATGGTGGCCCAACCTCGAACTCCTATCATTGAAGGCAGTAGGGCTGTTCTCGTTGGAGAGCTTACTAGAGTGGTTTCATCTTTCGAGAATAATATTAATTTAAATAATATTATTAATAATAATATTAATTTTAATAATATTATTAATTTAAATATTATTAATATTTAAATTAATAATATTTAAATTTAAATATTATTAATTTAAAATAATCGAATAAATCTAATTTTAAATATTAAAATTTGAAAAGATGGGAACGGGGTGTGGCGACGGTGATGACTCCATCACCGTCGTTGTCGCTAATACTCACAGTGCAATGACGATGCCGGTCCGATGGTGTAGGTCCGATGATGCGGTGCTCCGATGGCTAGGGCTTCGAAGGAAGGAGGTGGGGCTGCGGGTCAGACAAATAGGTGGAATTTATATCTCATTGAACAAAAAGCTTTTGATCAAATGATAAATTAGCTTTTATGAACCAGATAAATAGGTGGAATCTAAGGTGCCCGACAAATTGCATAAAAAATAGAGGCAAATAAGTAAATAAGCAGACCAAGCCAAATAAAGAAATCACATTGCTCAGAGACTAATAATGAAGCCAAAATCATTCGCACATAAAGTAAATTCAAATACCTGTATAAGGGATTCCATGGTTTGCCGAGCAATATCAATGGAAATTTGATCTTGCACTCATTGAAGTGACCTTAAATGCCAATAGCTATTGTTCAGGTACGTAGTTTAGAAATATGGAAAGAAGAAAATAGAAAAGAAATCATACAAACTACTGGGAACTATGGTAGAATGGCAAGAAAGGGAAGCAAAAGCACAAAGTAGTATTTGTAAAGAAATTTGAAGCATCCTGCGGTCCCAACTTGCAAACCAAGAACATCAATTGAACCTCCCATTGCTGTTAGGAGTGAAAATATACGTCAAAGCAGCCAACAGCTACTCTTCATATGATCAATTACCACACATTATTTAAAATGTCTTCTGTAAAATTCTATCTGTTAATTTACATGGAAGATTGTAAAAGAGAAAATAAACCTTGAAACTGTCATCAGAGATTGAATTCCTGATACATTCAAAGAGCAGTTGAGCAATTCTGCTGAGCTAAACTTCATCACGAGCTTGTTGACACCAACAAACACCAGAACCTTAAGATCAGAGTTTTCTAAATATTCTGGACATATAAATTAAAGTCTTTTGCCACTAACAATGCATTTGAGGCAATTATAATCAATTTTTGGAAATTTAACTTAACTACTATATGATAGATGTTTGGAGTGCTAGGGCAACCTTCATAACACTTAAATTGATATTTTTTTTCAATTCTTAAAATAACAAATCTCAGGATTCTGGTCAGGACACAAAAGAGAATATTTACGTACTAAATAGCATGTCCAACATAAATCAATTAATAATGACCATCAAATATTGATGGGCCAACACATAAACTTCATAATTAATAAAGTTGAGAGGAGTCAACCTGGTTCTTTCTATCAGTTCAACCAACTCTGAAAAAAAAAGATAATTCAGAAAATAAAACATGAATTAATATAAATAGGCACAGACAATTCTGAAATATATATTTTAAAACCATGGATATACACAAGTACAAACACATTCATTTATTAGATAGGCATAAAACAAACACCAATACAAGGATATATATGTTGTTATGGTCTACAACTTTACATTAACAAACTGATAAAATATTAGCAACTTAGCAAATTATCAGAAAGAATTCATAGAGCACATAGGTTTAGATATGAGTCATATAACTATTTGATGAGTCTTTGCAAGCATTGATATCAAATTATTTTGCTGAGAGTTGAAAGTTAATCAACAAAAAAAATACTAGATATAAACTAAAGAAGCCCATGTACAGCACATCAATCAAAACTACAAGTCTACAATGCAAGCATGTTTAGATCTATCGAGTGAGGGAGGGGCAGTGGCTCTCGGTGGCACTGTCGCAGTAGGCAAAGGAGCTGATGGTGGCTAACGGTGGTGAGTAACAATGGTTGTCCAAGGAGAAGAGAGTGGTGGTGAGACAATCGACGGTGGTTGATCAACGGAGAGGCAATCGAGGCGGAAAGGAGGCGATATCGACGGTGCTGAGTGGTGGAATCGTGGGGATCCACCTTAAGCAGTCAGTGGATGAGCATGATGAGGCGGTGAGGTTGCTGGGCACAGTGACACGGCGACTAGCAACCTTGATGGGCATGAGCTGCATGGCGAGGCAGTGTGGCGAGGTGGAATGGTGAGGCGACGACTGATGAGGTTGATGGGAATGGCTGGGCATCTGAAGGGGAGAGGCGGGGGCGATGGTCCGACAGCTCGAGGAGGCTGTCCGATGGCTCAGAGATGCGGTCGGGGTCTGGGCTCAGGGAGGTAGCCGACGGCTTGGGAAATCGGATCCGATAGCGGAGAAAAGAGGGGACAGAGGTAGCCGGGGAAGGCAAGCCAGAGGCTCGGAGAGGCGATCGGGGCTCGAGGATGCGGGAGGCAGTCAAGGATCTCGAGATCCGACGGATGGGGCTCCGGGAGGCAGGCTAGGGGCTCGAGGAGGCTGCCGGGGATGGAAGCTCAAGGAGACAGCTGGGGCTCGGGGAGGCAGGCTAGGGGTGGGGAAAGAGGGAGACCGAAGGCGGTTGGGGGAGGCGGGACAGGGGGAGGTAGGCCGGGGGCTCGGGGAGGCAGTCTGGGCTCGGAGAGGTGGAGATGGCCGAGAGGCTTGGGATCCGACAGTCGAAGGCTCGAAAAGGTGGTTGGGGCTCAGAGAAATGGGATCTGGCAGTCAGTCGGCCCCCGATAGGAGAAAATGGGATCTAGAGGCTTGAGGAGGGGAATTAGGGGAGGGGTCGATCGCTGGTAGAGGAAAATTAGAGGGAGATGGAGAAAAATGAGGCGTGCAATTAGATAAAAATCATGGAAACTGAGGGATGAGGGGAGGATTTAGGATTATTAGCGACGATAAAATACGGTCGCTAGTGAGATAACTCCATCGCTAATAATTCTAGAATCAAATTAAAAAAAATATTTTTTATTAGAGATGCAACTAGCTGTCGCTAAAAGCCAAAAATGCAGTTGCTAATAATTCTTTTTGCAACGGTAAATTTATTGGTCGCCATTTGTCATTGATAAAAAATGTTATTAGCAACGGCAAAATTATCATCGTTAATAGCCGTCGGTAAAAAGAGTTTTTCTTATAGTGATATCTTCTGAAAAGTATGATCCATCCTCCCAAATATCATTTTAGGTGCCAGAGATCTAGCAAGTTTGACACACTCCATAGCCTTATCCTTTTTACCATCCATGACTAATCTTTCTATGTAGCACCAGAAAATCTGAAAGAAAACCCAGATAACAAAATTGAGTAAAACTCAGCACCCAGATTCTGAATATGATTAAAAGACCATCAATTCACATAGAATTGTAACAACCCAAGTGAAACTCTTTCGTTAGAATCAAGCATGAAAGCAAAGAACTAGTCTAGAAAACCAGCAATTCTGGGATTGGATTAAAACAACTTCAGAAGCTCAATAGAACCTAATCAGAATAAAATCCCACCTTAGACATGCTCAAAAAGTATACCTTCAGATTACCATAATGGACCATTCATTCAAGAATCTCTCAAAAAAGAGAAATGACTAAGATAAGAAATGCACAGATAAGATCTGTTAAATATTTGATATAGAAGGTCGGGGATCAGGGTTTGCTACCAATTGGAATCGAATCCCCAAGTGGATGAGGAGAAAAGGGTGTGGAAAGAAGGTTGGAGTCATCATAGAGTGATGAGAATGAGCGCATGTCACTGATGCAAGTGTCATTGATCATATATTTGAAAGATGCACTATAGAAAAGTTGATTTTTCCTGATGCAAAAAATAGAAATTTTCGATGCTTTTAAGCGTTGCAAAATTATCTACTGATCGTTTACAAAGTGTTGAAAAAGCATCGATAAATGGAGAGTGGAAATGAATTTTCTCGATGCTTGCTTGTCGCATCGCTAAACTCAAATAGTGTTGACGCTTTTTAAAAGCATTGGTAAGTTTAATCTGCTGACGCTTTATAGCATCACTAAGCTTTATAACATGCTGAGGCTTTCTTAAAGCATCCGTAAGTTCTAATTTGCCGATGCTTTATAGCATTGCTAAATTATTTAAAATATCAAATGATCAATCTGAGTCTTCATGGTAGATATCACAATGTCATAGTTCTATCTGATCGTCTCTACCTGTGCCTTTACTTGTGCCTACACTTGTGTTTCTACCCGCACCTGCAACTACTTCTCAATCCATACCTGCACCTGCTGCTTATTCCGTGCCTTCATTTGAGCCTCGATATATGAATATCCATATTGTTAGAGGTCTTTCTAACATTCTGAGTGTATCGACATACGTCAGTTAACTGAGTTGGGATAACTCCAACTCTATAACCCCTTACTTGACTATAACGGTTCGGTTTCAGTAGCTCTATCATCATCTAGACCTCAATACAATTGGCCTTCATAGATGCTAAAGACTCGCCGAAATGCTTAGCAACAAAGATGAAGCTCTCTCTTATATTCAAAAAATATATATGAATTTTATACTTAAAAACTGTTGGATTTTGTGGAATCATACCTCAAGTCCCACAATCAAAATTGCTCCATGGTAATGCGTGAATTTCCTCACTAATCAAAAGTGCCACCACATGATTGAACAAACACCTGTATATCCATAACCAAATATGCACCTTGATCACTTCGAACACCACTTGCATTTATTGAAAATTTTTTTTCTTTCTTTTGGCATCGCTCACTGCACACATGAGCACCTTTTTCTCGTGTATAACTTGCATGCCTCTGAACATGCAGTTCATGGGTGCATTTTTCTGGACTGTAAAGGAAGTTAATTGACTTCCAAAAGAACTATTCCCTTCTTGGGAACTTTTGAAATAATGAGCTGGGCTTGGGTCAAGCCCATTAGGGGTGGTCCAAGTCCTATTATGGGCTTGGGTCAAACCCAACATCTCCCACTCGCACATTATGGGCTTGACGCAATTTCCGTACTCATATATCCTACATAGATATTATATCTATTATTTGTAAGTAATTTCCAACAGATTAACTCATACGGATATATTGGTCATGCGACCAGCGAGTACACCTGTATTAAGCTTACTATGCACTGGTTAAGGTTACATAAAAGCCACAATAACAATTTCATTGTACCTTAGACTTAATTAATTACATCAATCCAAGCATCTTTAATCCCTCATAAAAAATATGCTTAACTCCCAACATATATTCATAATCAGGTCATAACCAATTAAGGTAGACATGACTGTCCGATCAGGGAATACATATATCGATGTAAATACAAATTAGTCTTCCTCTCCTACTCAAATCTCTCCATCTTAACCTAGCTACTTTCCTAACCTGTCCCGAAGGCCGCATCATTCTTAACCAGAGGAAACACGCTAAAGTAGCTGTCACTAGATTAAGATTTTGAAATACAATCGAAAGTCTTGAGGGTATTATAAGAGGTTTATAACCTCTAGGATCTCACATAGTGGAGAGCAGGGATTTATTTCACAATTACAATTTCGGTCCCACTATTCCTTTGGTCAATATTTAGCACACGTGATATGAATCACGTGCCATGACATTCAAATTTCACATTGCAGCATATGTCAGTATAATTTATAATACTCATATTTATGAAGACCGCATAGTCCTCAGCTAGTCATCCTTATTTGACTAACCTAAAATCTTAGAGGGAGACACTCTTAATTTATTTTTCTCAATATCAAGTGTAACTAAGATTTCTTGTCTAGCCTCCAACAGGCTTCGTGGATTGTGGGATATCCACATCGGTCAATATACATTTATTTCATATTTATTGACCTCATCTTGATCTTACATCAAAGTGACTCATAAATATTTTAAGCTTTATCTCTCTCAATGATCATTTCATGCTTAAGAGTCTCATCTCTGCACACACCTTGGTATCAGAGGTAATCGCTCGTATGAGAAAGCAATCTCAAGCCTGTTTGACATACCTTTTACTCACATGTCATTTTCGTATGTGTGTGTGCATTCAAAACAGAGAATTACAATACTCATCTCCAAAACATCAAGTACATTTTTATAGACAAACTTATATCTTTCATACAACTTAACAGAGTACTTGACAAGATTACAATATGAAATAAAACAACATTTACATTCTACGTAATTTCAAAGCATTCACGTGCCTATCATGCACTTTTTTTGGAAGAGACTTTGTAAAGAGATCTGCTTCATTACTGTGTGTAGATATGTACTTCACTGTCATTTTTTTCTTTGCTATAAAGTCTCTCACACAAAGAATAATGGTAATCAATGTGTTTGGTCTTTGAATGATATTTGAGATCTTTGAGAAAAGCAATTGTTGTTTTATTATCATAATAAATCATCACAGGATCTTTTGAACTTCTAGTGACCCCCAAATGATCAAAGAATCTTCTTCACCAAATAGCTTCTTGCACTGCAGTACAACTTGCTACAAACTCATACTCCATTGTCGATATGGATACACCATACTGCTTCTTGCTACTCTATGATATAGTACCATTATTCAACAAGAATGCATAATCAGAAGTCGATTTGCGTTCAATTAAATTATCAGCTAAGTCGGCATCAGAATATCTGACCAAGCACAAATCAGACCCATCATAGTATAAACAATAATCGACAGTGCCTTTTAAATACTGTAAAATTCTCTGTATTGCTTTCCAGTGTCCTCTTCTCAGATTCGATTGAAATCTGCTAACTAATCCAACGGCATAACATATATTGGGATATATACATAACATAGCATACATCAAACTCCCAACTGTACTTAAATAAGGTATCCTTGCCATTTCACTTACTTCTTCTAGAGTCTTTGGGCACATATAAAGGCTCAAATCTTCACCTCTTGTAAAAGGAGTATTCATAGGCTTGCAATTCTTCATTCGAAAATATTCAAGAAGTTTCTTTATATAAGGCTCTTGAGAAAGAGTAATCATCTTTCTAAAACAATCCCTTTGAATTTTAACTCCAAGAATGTAATTTGCTTCATCTAAATCTTTCATGTCAAATTTTGATGATAACTATTCTTTTATGGTTAACACAAACTTCTTACAATTTTCAACTAGTAGTATGTCATCAACATACAAGGATAGAATTACAAATTTATTGATGGATCGCTTGATATACACACAGTGATCCTCATTAATCATATTAAAATCATATGATATCATCGCCTGATGAAACTTATGATACCACTGTCTAGATGACTGTTTAAGGCCATAGATAGATTTTGTAATTTGCACACATTATGCTCTTGGCCTTCTTAAACAAATCAGTAGGTTGTTCCATATAAATCTCTTCATCCAGTTCACTATTCAGAAAGCAGTTTTAACATCCATCTAATATAATTCTAAATCCAAACATGCTACAATGGCTAGTATAAGATGAATAGAGGTGAATCTCACCACTGGTGAAAAGATTTTCTCATAGTCAATATATTTTATTGGGTATAATCTTTTGCCACCAAACGAGCCTTGTACCTATTAATTGACTCATCCACCTATCTTTTGATTTTGAGAACCCATTTGTTCCCAATGGCTCTACACCCAGGCGGTAAGTCAACTAACTCCCAAACTTTATTCTCTTTCATGGACTCCAATTCTTCTTCCATTACCATTTTCTACTTTCTTTGGTAGGACAAGAGAGAGTTTTAGTTACTGTCTTGGGTATCCCACTATCTTATGGGGTAACTATCAAGATCTCATCTTCATCCTCACCATTTCTTCTTCCATCTATGACCCCTCATTTTGTGAAGTAACCATGAAGGTTTCACCTTCAATCTCAAATCGACATTTCGATATATTTTTACGACTACTCCTATGAGGCTTTTGTGAACTATGTTCACTAGGTAACGTATTGCTCTCACTAGGCTTATGAATCTCACGAGCCTCTCTTTGTTTGCCATTTTTCTGACTATGAGCATTTATGTTATCCAAATCATTTAACTCATAAAAATAAAGTCTCGATCAATTTCACCTTTACTAGAAATTCGAATGTGGTATCCCTTGATTCTATCTCGATTAAACTCCAATTAATATGTTCACCTATAAACATGTATCCCTTCGAGTATTCAGAATATCTTATAAAACACATTTCTTCCTTGCAGACCCAATTTTTATATTTATGTGAGGAATCATGAATAAACGTTGCCGACCCCCAAAGTTGCAAATGATTCAGTTCAGGGGTTCTGCATGTCTACAATTCATAAGGAGCTTTACTAACATATTTAGAGGGCATCTAGTTAAGGATATAGGCTACAGTCAACAAAGCATCCCCCAAAAAGAAAATCGGCAAGTTGGGTTGAGCCATCATAGACCTAACCATTTCTAACAAGATTTTATTCCTTCTTTCAGCTACTCCATTTTATTGAGGAGTCCCAGGAATAGTTAATTGCCTTATTATTCTCTTTTTATTGCATAGCTCTTTGAATTAGTCAGACAAATATTCACATCCTTGGTCAGTTCTAAGAGTCTTAATTCTTTTATCTAATTGATTTTCTATTTCATTTAAGGACATCTTGAAGCATTCCGATGCATCAAACTTATGTGAAATCAAATAGATATAATCAAATCAAGTATAATCATCAATGAATGTGATAAATAAAAAGCTCCATGTCTTGCCCTCATATTCATCAGGTCACAAATATCAGAGTGGGTTAATTGCAATGGATATTCAGCTCTGATTTTCTTTCCAAATGGTTTTCTAGTTATTTTTTTGAAAAGACAATTTTCATAAGTAGATAGATCAACTTTGTCCAATGATCCCAAAGATCTTCTTTATCAACCTATTCATTCAATCCTACCCAATATATCCTAATCTAGCATGCCATATATTCATATCATCATTCTCATTGCTAGAAGAGGTATTTAACAAAAAACAACTGTTAACACAAGAGTTATACATAATAGGGTCCACATCCAGTATAACAAAATCATCAACAATATAATTAGAATCATAAAAACAAGCACCATGATAGAGTCTTAAACCAACATCATAAAATTTTAAAGTAAAACTTAAACAAAGAAGAGCAACCACAGATATCAAATTCTACCAAATGTTCAGAGTATATAACACATCATGTAGGTATAAGATATTTTGCATGCAAATTTTAAAATAATTTTAAAAAATAAGCAGCAGAAGACTAGATTAAATTAGATTTAATCCTATATATGCATAGATCTAAATCAAATACTTATAGATCTAGTTCATATGATCATGATAACAAGATTAAGAGCATCTGATTTTAGAGAATAAATAATTTTATGATCGAATCACATATCTGAATTACTAAACTCCTTCTTCAGATCCGAATCTGAGGATGTCTCAGGTTCTAGTATAGCTGCATACATGTCCGACTTCTATGGATATCCACATGAGTCCTAATCTGATTGAAGGCTCTTTGATCTCCTTGGGGTGCTAGCTTCCTTACAGAGATTGCTTCCTTGATGATTAATTAGGATCTTTTTAATCTCTAAAATTCTCTCAATTAAGAAGAAGACTAGAAGGAAGAAGATAAGAAAGAAGAAACTATGAGAACCCTTTCTCTTTTTTCTTCTTTTTATCTCTAAAACCCAACACCTAAAAGGAGACCCACGCCCAAAATCCCACACCCTGAGAGTGCTTTCAGATCTTATTCCACATCCTAAAGCCTCTCCTTTATAAGTGGCATCTAATAGTTATATAGGGTTTAGGTTTGACAAGGTCAAACATGTTATTGAACTACGACTTCAGTTTCAATTCAAATTTAAACTAATTTAAATTCAAATCAAATCAGATCTGATCCTAATCCAAAGGAGGATAAGAGAGGGCATGTAAGGGCTTTGGCATGGTCCTTTTGCGGTGCAAAAACCAAGGGGTGATCTCTTTCTAGGCATGAATATGGGATGGCGCAAAGAGATAGAATCCTAGTCCAACTAAGATTTCTTTAAGGGTTGATTTAAATTTGATTTAATCCCAACCAAATTAGAATTAGGTTGCATCCAGATTAAATTAATTCTTAGTCTAATTAGAAACTCAATTAAATCTGAATTAAATCCTAATCAAATTAAAAAATTAATTTAATCAAATTCTAGTTAAACTAGGAATTGATCTTCTTATATAATTGGATTATCTCATAATCCAATTAGGCTTCATCTAATCAAATCTAAACTAAATCAAATTAAATCTAATTTAATTAGATCTAATTTGAATCCCATAGCTCAATTAGATTGAGCCAGACAGTAATCCAATTACTAATTGATCCTCCTATAATTTACTAACACTTAGTGAATTAGTTAATTATAACTTTTATATTATCAATCATATTAATAATTAAATCCTATTATAATTATAATTATAACTCAACCATCTAATTAGTCAAGAATCTCTTTTGTATGTGATCCATAAATTCTGTTCTATCTGGTAGTGAGACATATCATGATCTCCATTATAGTATCATCGAAATACCTTTCGATAGGTTAGAACAATTCTAACTCACACCCAACAAAGATTATCGATTCAAAATGATCTTAGTAAGTTTTTATAATCTACTAGTGATGCCTAATAGTATGTAGTGGTAATCTAGTAGAATAAAAAATAGAATCTTTAGGTATGGTTACCGTGTGATTCAGTTCTTCTATTGTCAGTCCCAACAAGACAGAGATCATGAAATTTGTTAAACCCCAACATCCATCATATAAAAGATTAGATTAGCTCAAGTCTAAATATGATACTTATAAAAACTTCTTTCCATCAATCATTTTGCTATGGCCATAGACTTATAGATTTTTTTTTCTCAAATTTCATAGGACTACTCTTTATCTACTAAGATCAATAGATCTCTTATAAGTGCGTACTCTACTTTTACAATGAACCTACTGTAGCCAACATATGCTACAAAAATCCAAATGACTAGGAGATCATATTTATGTGTAGTCAAACTACAGCAACCCCACTGTGAGTAGTTAGCTCTCTTTTGGCTATCTAGTCATGACGCCCAATCTTTGAGAAGAAAATATAGCTCACAATACTATGCAACAGCCTCATTTGTACTGACAACTGATTGGCAGTGAGGAGCTCAATATCTAAAATATCTTCTCTTTCCAATACACATTTCAAAACTTCAGCCCGATTATTCAAGTTAGGATAGCAAATGCCTAACCTAGGAACTTCTAAAATCTGCCCTAACTTTCTCTCAGATAAGGAGATCTGAACACCCTTCCCTATGGACTCAATACCAGACTTTCCATTGAGCCCCAAGTTCTCAAAAATTTATGCACAAGATTTAGATAAATAGGTACCTCCAAAGAACACATCTTCTCCCAGCCCTGCTGGCGGAGCCAAAAGCTAATGCAAAAGTGTTCAACCTCCAAAAAGTAAAATCCACCTTCCACCCAGTGGTAACTACTCTGGTTGCCATGAATAGTCGAGGAAGAGGAGGAAGAGGAGGAGGAGGAGAGTGGGGAGGAGCTGATTGCCCTTCGAAAGCTTCCTACCGACATTTAGCCCTCTTTTCGACAGATCGGGAGTCTCATCGGCGCTTAGCAATGGTGGATTTTGATTCAAGAGCCATGGCACTCGATTCATCCAGAAAACAAGATGGAATAGGGATTTGAGGGGTTTTGGAGAGAGAATAAAGAGGCTTTAGAGGGTTTGAAAGGAGCAGACTCGAGGAACAGTAAAGGGAAAGGTGTGGGTCTGTTGGATTATCCATTTAAAGATGTGGTTCTAACAAATGAGTCGACTCAAAATCTCTCGAGGAGTCGACTCAAATTTTGAGTCGACTCGTAGCTCCCTGTTGAGTTGACTCGAGCACAATCTCATAACAAAATAGCTGAAAATTTTTCTGAAATGATTTCAAGGTATTTTGAGATGGCTCAAATCAAATGAAATAGCATGAAAGGGGATAAAAACACATCAAAAACTTAAAATCAATCAATTCTAAAGGGGGTCACATATTCCAAGTTTACCTCTAATTCTAAAAAAGCTATCTTCATTTAATGGTTTGGTGAAAATATCAGCTAATTAATTTTCAGTCAAAATAAATTCAAGCACAATATTATTATTTTAAATATGGTCTCTTATAAAATGATATCTAATATTTTTGTGTTTTGTTTTAGAGTGTAAGATAGGATTTTTTGTCAAATTAATTGCACTTGTATTGTCACACTCTATTGAAATTTTGTTTTGTTTAATTTCAAAGTCTTCAAGTTGTTGTTTAATCTAGAAGACTTGAGCACAGTAACTCTCAGCTACAATATACTCAACCTCGACCGTAGAAAGTGTAATTGAGTTTTGCTTCTTGCGGAACCAGGAGATTAAATTCAACCCAAGGAATTGATAAGTTTCAGAGGTGCTTTTCTATCAATTCTACAACCATCATAATCAGCATCAGAATATCTAATTAAGTTAAATGAAGAGTGTTTAGAATACCATATTCCTAGATTTTGAGTATCCATTAAATATCTAAAAATTCTTTTACAGCAAGCATATGAAATTCTTTTGGATTTGACTAGAATCTAGCACATATGTATATACTAAATAGAATGTCAGGCCTACTAGCTGTAAGATAAAGTAGAGATCCGATCATGCCTCGATAAAGCTTTTGATCTACACATTTATCATTTTCATCTTTTTCAAGTTTGCAAGATGGGCTCATGGGTGTTCCAATATCCTTTGCATTCTCCATCTCAAACTTCTTGAGTATCTCTCCAATATATTTAGTTTGGTTGATAAAGATATCTTTTTTGTTTGCTTGACTTGAAGCCCGAGAAAAAAATTGAGCTCTTCCATCATGCTCATTTCAAATTCACTCTACATTAGCTCAGCAAACTCTTGACAAAGATTTTTATTAGTAGCTCTGAAAATGATATCATCAACATAAATTTGCACTATTAGTAGGTCATCATTTTTTCTTCTTAAAAATAGAATTGTGTCTACATTGCTTCTATGAAAATTATTTTCAAGAAAGAATTTACTTAATCGTTCATACCAAGTCCTAGGTGCTTGTTTAAGACCATATAATGTTTTATTTAGCTTAAAAATATGATTAAAAATATATAATTTTCAAAATTAGATGGTTGTTCAAGAAAGATCTCTTCAGCTATATAACCATTCAAAAATATACTTTTCACATCCATTTGATATAATTTAAAGTATATATAGTAAGCAAATACAAGTAGTAATCTTATTGCTTCTAATCTAGTAACAGGTGCATAAGTTTCATCAAAATCTATTTCTTCTTCTTGGTTATACCTTTTTGCAACTTGTCTAGCTTTATTCCTTACTATAATATCATGTTCATCTAATTTATTTCTAAATACCCATTTAGTGCCAATTATTGGATGGTCAAGTGTCCATACTTACAAGTGTCCATACTTATTTTTTTTAAACTGATTTAGTTCCTCTTGCATAGTAAGCATCCAGTTAGAATCTTTTTTAGCTTCTTCTATACATCTAGGTTTAATTTATGATACAAAAGCTAAGTAATCATGAGTATCTGTAAGAGAGGCTCTAGTTCTTATCCCTTGAGAAGGATAACCTATGATAAGATCTTTAGCATGATGGTATGTATATCTCCATTCTTTAAGCAAATCATCTGGCTCCTTATTGATGTTTTCTTCTGAATCTTTTTCTTGCTCTTTATCTTTTTCTTCTTTCTCTTCTTAACTTGACTTCTCCTTCAAGCTGAGTTCTTTTATTTCATTCTCAAGAATCTCTGCATCATCATTAATAGTATCTTCCGTTCTCGAGGGAGAGTTGTTAGCTTCATCAAATAACACATGTATAGATTTTCAACAATCAATATCCATTTGTTGAATATTCTATATGTCTTGCAGATATAGAGTATCCTAGGAAGATATCCTCATCTGACTTGACATCAAATTTTTTAAGTTATCTTTTCATTATTCAAATAAACATCTACATTCAAAATATGAAATAATTAATGTTAGGCTTCCTACCTTTCCAAAGCTCATAGGAGGTTTTCTTTAAAATTGGTCGGATTAAAACTCTATTAAAAATGTAACATGTTGTGTTTATTACTTCAGCCTAAAAATATTTAGGTAAATTTCCTTCACACAATATGATACAGGCCATTTTTTTAAGGATTCTATTCTTTCTTTCAACTGCTTTATTTTGTTACGGCGTTCTTGGTATTGAAAATTATGTTCCATATCATTTTCATTACAAAAGTCTTTAAAATATTTACTTTCAAATTCAGTGTCATGGTCACTATGAATACAAACTATAGTTAAATTCTTTTCATTCAAAATTTTTCTATAAAACTTAAAAAATACTGAGAAAGCTTTATCTTTGTGTGCCAAAAATAAGACTCAAGTGTATCTAAAAAAATCATCAATGGTCACAAGTCTATATTTCTTTCCTCCTAAGCTTGTGGTCCTAGTACGTCCAAATAAGTCCATATAGATTAATTCAAGTGGCCTAGAAGTTAAAATTACATTTTGAGATTTGAAACTCCCTCTCGTTTATTTTCCAAATTGATAAGCATCACAAAAAATGATTCTTTTCAAAGTCCAATTTTGGCAATCCTTTAATAAAGTCTTTTGCAACTAATTTTGAAATAGTATTCATGCTTGCATGACCTAGCCTGCGATGCCATAGCCAACTAGTCTCTTTAACTTTAGCATCCATTGCGACAAGATATTGATCACTCTTCATAGCTATCTCATCAAGATCAACCATATAGATATTCTCATGTCTATGTTCAATGAATTCTAAGTTTGCATCAAAGGGACTAGAGACAATGCACATGGAAGATTCAAAGTAACTTGGAAACCTTTATCACACAATTGACTAATGCTAAGAAGATTATGCTTTAAATTATTAACTAAGAACATATTTTCAATAAAGATAGAGGGAGTGATCTTTATTTTACCAATGTCAATTATCTTCTCTTTGTTGTTATCACCAAAGGTGACCACTTCTTCTTTCTTTTTCTCAAAGATGACGAATTGATCCTTATCATCCGTCATATATCTTGAACAGTCGCTATCTAAAAATCATCTTCGTTTAGTGCCATGGGCTACAAGATATTCTTGCAAAATATTCAAGTGATAGATTTAGATATCTAAGTTTTTTTTTGGGTCTTTTAGGGTTAGCAATCATGGTTCCTTTGGAATCTAAATCTTTTTTACTATTTTTCCATCAGATCTTCTAACATTGCATGCACATGCTTTGTGCCCTAGTCTACCACAGCAAAAGCATATAATATGGGATAAAACATGTGATGAAGTACTAAAAAGTTTTCAAAAACTTTTGTTGTTATTAGGTTTGTACCCTATACCAGCTTTATCATAAACTTCTTTGTGATTATTTAAAATTATTTGTAACTTATATGAACTGCATGTGAATTTATCAACTAGTGGTTTCTATTTATCTATTTCATTTTTTAGATTTTTATTTTCTTCTAAAAGAAGTTTGCTGTTTTGTGCAGTCTCATTTTTTCTTTGATTAAGCATGCATTCACCTTTTTCATATCCTTATTTTCTCACTTATCTTTTTGAATTCATCTAATAACTCGCAAAATGCATTTTGAAGTTCTTCAAATGTAAAGTCTAAAGGAAGTTCAAATGTTACCTCTTCTTCTTGTGTCATTAGGCACAAGTTCATAACTTCTTCATTTTCTTCATCTGAGGTAGAGTCATCGCTATCGCTCCATGTGGTGACCATGGCCTTCTTTTTGAACTTCTTGAAGCTCTTCTTTAAAGTAGGACATTTGACCTTGAAGTGTCCCAACTTTTTGCATTCATAGCAAAGTGACTGCTCCTTCTCCTTTCTTTATCTTTACTTGAATCTTCCATAATTAATTATCTTTTTTGAACCCTTGTGTCTTTTCCTCATGAACTTCTTAAATTTTCTTGTGATTAGTATCGTATCCTCATCATCCTCATTGCTTTTGGATGACTTATCATCACTATCATCCTTCACTGTAGATTTGAGGGCGATGATCTTTCTCTTCTTCCTTCCTCATTATTATTGTGCTGCCTCATTGCCAGCTCATGTGTCATCAGTGATCCAATCAGCTCTTCGAGTGAAAGTTTGTTTAGGTCATTTGCCTCCTGAATTGTAGTCACTTTGGCTTCTCAATTTCTAGATAATGACATGAGAATTTTTTTCACTAAATCACAATTAGAATAAACTTTACTAAGGCTTTTGAGCCTATTAATAATGTCAGTGAAATGTATAATATGCTGGTGATTGATTCATTAGGATCCATTTTAAATAGTTCATATTGGTGTATAAGCATATTGATTTTAATTTTTAACTTGACTTATCCCTTCATGAGTTATCTCAAGTCTATCCTAAATTTTTTTGCTGAATTACAAGTGAAAATTTGGTTGAACTCATTGGCATCAAGGGCATAATATAATACATTCATTGCCTTGGCATTTAGTTGGGCAAGCTTTTATCCATTTTATCCCAATCTTTTTCTGACTTGGGTGAAGCAATGCCATCAACAATGACTATAGGTGTATGCGGTCCATTTATTATGACACTCCACATATCATAATCAAGAACTTGTATGAAAATACATATGTGAGCTTTTTAATAGATATAATTTGACCGATTAAAAAGTGGTGGCCTGTTGTTGGATTGTCTTTCGATAAGTGAACCATCCAATTGAGTTGTCATGATCTTTTACTCTTAATCGTTAGATCAACTTCTAGCTAAGTATCAAACTCTGATACCACTTGTTGTCCAGCTAGACAATCCAAGAGGGGGATGAATTAGATTTAAAATTTAATAGATTTGTGCACTAGCTGTAAGCTAATTCAAGTATTGTGTAGTGAATTTAAGCTAAAG
>KE504882.1:850283-865293 GCA_000441515.1 Elaeis oleifera | reverse complement strand
AGTATCAAACTCTGATACCACTTGTTGTCCAGCTAGACAATCCAAGAGGGGGATGAATTAGATTTAAAATTTTAAATAGATTTGTGCACTAGCTGTAAGCTAATTCAAGTATTGTGTAGTGAATTTAAGCTAAAGCAAATGCAAGACTAAAATGAAAGATGCATACATACAAACACAATAAGTTATAGTGGTTCGGTGCACTCTAAGCACCTACATCCACTCCCTAAATGATCACCTTGGAAATTCTACTATAATCTTTCAAAGATTATAGTTGAATGGTTTTGACGGGCTCACTATTCAAAAATTCAGTTGGTTTTAAAATATGTGCACCAACCTTAACCTTTATAAGTCTTAACTTAAAGTTCGCAATTTAAGGGCTAGATTCAATCTTTCTCTCAAGTTTCAATCCCTCTGAAACTTGTTACAGCAAGCCAAGATAAAGAAAAGGTTGCAACAAAGATGCTCCAAACTGAGCTGATTTGTTGTCATTGATGCTTGAATGAAGAATTTTGAATGCTTTCACTGATTGCTCCCTTGCTTCTTTTAATTGCTCACACAAGTCTTAAGAAATATTGAATGAAAGTAGTTAAACTCTCTTGAATGTAGTTAGTGCAAAAGGCTAAGCTTTTATCACTTGAGCAGTTCCTTTTATTGTTTCCTTGATTTCTCTTTTATATCTGATTGATTTCTTTCAAGTTTACTACTGTTTGAGCCCAAAACTAACCGTCTTTGACTGTTGAAAGTTGAAAAATAACCATTGGAGGAGATTTGGATAAAATCTAAACTGTTGTAGAACTAGAAGTTATGACTGTCAGAACTTTAGAAGTCAACTTAGACTGACTTCAAGTCGACTTAGCTGGTCTTCGAGTCGGCTCATTCTCAGTCGACAGAAATATGGCTCTCTATAATTTTTTATCCTCCGAGACAAAGTTGGCTCAATTTTGCTTGGAGTCAGTTCGGATCCATTTCGAGTAAACTCAAAATATTTAGAATTGACTTGATCTCAAGCCGTAGAAACTAGTTTTCTGTTCTTTGAGATAGAGTTGACTCGATTTGATTTCTAATCAGCTCAATGCCATGCCAGTCCTGCATGCCATCCCAAAATATGCCAGAGTCGACTCGTTTTGGATCATGAGTCGACTCGACCTCTTTAAATGGTCTTTTGCATGGAATTTAACTCCACCCTTTGTCTCAATTGGCTTCTACTTCTTTTTCAATGGTGCTTTCTCTCTACAAAAACTATCTTAAGAAAACTTAAAGGATATTAGTATATTTTTATGTTCTAATATTTGTCACCATCAAAATCATTCTTGGGATCAACACTAAGTCATGTAGGCTCATCTGATAGATATTGGCTACACTCCTTAGTTAAATCAAACCCACCATTTACAAACAGATGCAAAATCATCATTGGATCTCTCATCTGAGAGATATTAGGCCCAACCCCATCTCTACCCCGAAGCATCTAATGTTATAGAGTAGTTGTAGATTCTCGATGCAACTGAACCACTGTAACCAGCCAAGAACAATCAACACCAGTTGTACATCTGCACATCTACAATGATGGAAGACTGTTAGACTTAATATGTGTATGAAAAAATTTGATTTAGGTTTCATCTAATTAGTCATCACCATGACTAGTCCTATTGGTATGGGCTAAACCGAACCATCAAGCAACCTGATTCAAGACTCAATCTATCAAATTGGTCAGATAAGTGAAGATGAGTGTGAGGCTCCCACTTGAATATTCAAGGGTCGTAATTAAGTAACTACCATCTAGCACTTGCCTTAGATACCAATTGGTCAATTGATTTCAAATAGATTAGCTTAAGTGATTGAGGCTCAAGCCATGAGCCGAATTGGATTCTTGGATCAATCGATTTAACATATGAATTTCAATCGACCGACCAACAATAACTCTTGGTTTGATCGTGAGCACTCTTGATCTAATCATAATCAACTCTTGAATAGATTTGATCATCCATTCAAATCGATTGAGTTCTATTAAGTTCAAATCAATTACTCTAGGTGTAATTAAATTATTAAACCTAATTTGATTTAGCCATGATCAATTGTTAATCTTATTAACATTAAATTCATATATAAAATCTAAATTTCATATTTGAATTACATGAATATTTTAACATGTTATGGTCTCGAAATAACTTTCTGATTTTAAATCTAAATTCTAAATTTAAGATCTAAACATGTTATAATTTTGAAACTAGTTTTTAAATTTCAGTAATCATTCATGCATAATTAATTAGATCTAAAACTACTTTTCAGATCTAAACCACTACTCATATATCTCATACATGATTATAAAATTGATCTAGAAACTAATTTTCAAATCAATAAAAATCAGATCTAAATATTGAAAATATTTTCAAAGGATCCAATATCGATCCAGGACAATCTTTACAACATAAGGGGTAAACCTTATGCCAGGACAATCTTACGCTATATCGATATCAGATCATTAATCAAATTAATTTTAGATCTGATTAAATCAGATTTCATCTTATTTTCATATGTATGAATCCATGGCTCGATACCACTATCGGATTTTAGATATTTTATATGTAGATTTTAAAATAATTTTGGAAAACAAGCAGCGGAAGATTAGATTAAGTTAGATTTAATTCTACACATGCATAGATCTAAATCAAATACCTATGAAACTAGTTCATATGATGATAATAAGATTAAGAGTATTTGATTTTAGAGAATAAAATAATTTATGATCGAATTATATACCTAAATTATTGAACTTCTTCTTCAGATCTGGATCTGAGGATGTCTCAGGTTTTTGTGTAGCCGCATACGTGTCCGGCCTCTATGGATATCCATATAAAGTCTGATCTGATCAGAGACTCTTTGATCTCTCTGGAATACTAATTTCTTGCAGAGATTACTTTCTTGATAGTTGATTAGGATCTTCTTCAATCTCTAAGACTTTGTCAAAGAAGAAGAAGACTAAGAGGAAGAAGATGAGGAAGAAGAAACTATAAGAACCCTTTCTCTTTTCCTTTCTCTCTTCTCTCTAAAACCCAACACCCAAGAGGAAACCTACGCCCAAAATCCCATGCCCCAAGAGTGCTTTCAGATCCTATTCCACATCCTAAAGCCCTCCTTTTATAAGTGGCATCTAAGAGTTGTATAGGGTTTATGTTTTGGCCAGATCAAACACCTTATCAAACTAAGACTCCAGTTTTAATTCAATCAAATCAAATCAGATTTGATCCTAATCTAAATGAGGATAAGATAAGGCATGTAAGGGCTTTGGCGTGGTCCTTTTGTGATGCAAAGCCCAAGGAGGCGATCCCTTTCTAGGCATGAACATGGGTGGCGCAAGGAGATAGAATCCTTGTCTAACTGGGATTCCTTTAAGGACTGATTTAAATCTGATTTAATCCTAATCAAATTAGGATTAGGTTGCATCCAAATTAAGTTAATTCCTAATTTAATTAGAAAATCAATTAAATCTGAATTAAATCTTAATCAAATTAAAAATTGATTTAATCAAGTTCTAATCAAACTAGAAATTGATCTCTTTATGTAATTGGATTATCTCATAATCCTATTAGGTTTGATCTAATCAAATCTAAACTAAATCAAATCTAAACTAAATCAAATTTAATTAATTTAATTAGATCTAATTTGAATTTCATAACTCAATTAGATTGAGCCAGACAGCAATCTAATTGCTAATTGATCCTCCTACAATTTACTAACACTTAGTGAATTAGTTAATTATAACTTTTGCATTATCAATCATATTGATAATTAAATCTTATTACGATTTATAATCATAATTCAACCATCTGATCAGTCAAAAAAAATTTTTATGTGTGATCCCATAGGTTCTGTTCTGTCTGATAGTGAGACAACATAATCTCCGTATAGTATCATCGAAATACTTTTCAATGGATTAGAACAATTCTAACTCATACCCAACAAGAATTATCGATCCAAAATGATCCTAGCGAGTTCTCACAATCCACTAGTGATGCTTAGCAATATGTGGTGGCAATCTAGTAGAATAGAAATAAAATCCTTGATATAGTTATCGTGTGATTCAATTCCTCTATCATGAGTCTCGATAAGATAAAAGTCATGAAAACTCGTCAAACCCCAACATCCATCATATGAAAGATTAGATTAGCTCAAGTTCAAATGTGATACTTATGGAAACTCCTTTCCATCAATCATCTTACTATGGCCATAGACTTATAGACTTAATTTTTAATTTATGGGACTACTCCTTATCTACTGAGATCGATAGATCTCTTATAAGTGCACATCCTACTCCTGCAATGAACATATTATAGCCATCATATACTACAAAGATCTAAATGATTAGAAGACCATGTATATGTGCAATCGAACTATAGCAAACCTACTATAAGTAGCTGAGACATTGCAGATCAAAGAACCATTCATACTACTACGGTATCGAGATGATCACTGATGAGTGAGTAGATATCTATGTGATCTCTTGTATGATCACGCTTAGTATCGATGTTCTCTAACAACCACCTGCACTTTCGTTCAGTGTCTCTATCCTACAGACTCAAGACTCATCTATCTCGAAGAAAGTGATCCGTGCGTCGATCAAACTGGATCAATCACCATTCCCATTGTAATTCATCAATCAAGAGTAATTTAAGAATTAATTATACATGTCTCAAATCTAAACTCTTTAGAATATGTATCTTTAAGTTATTAATTCTTTGGACGATTCTTGGATACATAACACAATAATAGATAAAAATTGCATACTTTATTGATAAATCAATTATTTAAGTATCAAAATATGTTCTAGAATTATTACAATGTATCTGCCATATTGACTTCTAAGACATACATCTAACATAAGGTTCGACCTCCTTGCAAAATAAGTTTATATGTTCCGATGCCTTTAAATTTAACCCTTGAGTTATTACCCATATAAATCCACTTGTTTTAGTAGAAATTCGACGGTACTCCATGAAGGAGCCTCGGTCCCTTGCTACATGATCTGTTGCTCCTAAATCTATAATCTATAAAGAAAAGATTTAGTGAGCATCACAAGGCTAGAAACGTAAATATTACTATGAGTATCAGAATAAGACCAAACCTTCTTTTGCTCGGTGCACTTCTGAGCGAAGTGTCCATTCTTCCCAAATGCATCTACAACAAATGCAAAGTAAAAAAATATATTATGAATCAATCAACCAAATTAATATTTAAATCTTAATAGTCATAAATATATAATATTTCTATTAATTATCCTGGATGTATATCTTATCTATAATAACATCCTTGTCAGCAAGAAGATCGTGCTGTGGCTCGGATTGCTGCGCAGATGATGAAGGACCGGCCTTGGATTGCTATGGTTGCCTCGACTATTAGGCTTGATCCGAATATGATCCATCCTAGGAAGTCTGCAGCTCAATATAGGGAAGGCAGTCGAACGGATTTTTTCGAATATTCGATCAGTCTCAAATCCTAATAGTACCAGTTTAGCATACCCTAATAGGATTTAGGATTTAAACTAAATCTATTCAAATTTGGGATGGGTTTGAAATTTATCCCTCAGACACCCACTATCCGAAACAACTTGTATATAAATATAAAATCCTAGCCCCATCTAAGATCTAAGCTTCTCTATCGACCGCTGCAAGCCTCCACCCAATTGAGACTTCTTCAGGATGGAAAAAAATAGAGGGAAAATTGGGGAAAAGCAAAGGAAATGTTAAGAAAAATAAAGAAAAGATGGAAAAATCAAAAGGTAAGACCTTTTCCACATGGATTGATCAATTTTTTCCTTTCCCTTCTTGTTCTTTCATTTCATTCTCTTTTTTTGGAGATCCATGGAAAGGAGAGCACTTAAGGGAGATGGGAGGGGTTCTTAAGTTCCATGCCTCCCACCCAATTGAGACTCCCGAGGATGAAAAATAGAGAAAAACTAGGAGAACATAGAGGAAAATCAAGGAAACAAAGAAAAGCAAGAAAATTGAAAGGTAAGACTTTTACCATGTAGATTGATTTTTTTTTTTTCTATTTTACTTCTTTTGCTTTTCATTTTGTTCTCTTTCTTCGAAGATATGTGGGAAAGGAGAGAACTGAGAGAGATTGGATAGGTTTGTTAGGTTCCAACTAGGTTTTTGCTCAAGCATATGGGATTTTGTGGCGGTATGAGTTGATCCCTTGAGGTTTTGAGAGCTTATTTTGTTGGTTTGGGGACTTTGATCCAAAGGATTCTTCTTTGGCTTGGGTGGGTTCGGGTACCCGACGAGTATACCAATTTTTAATGGGATGGGTTTGGGATTTGGAGTTGATTTCATAATCGGATTCAGAATAGATTCGGATAGCTAGATATTAAACGGGTTTAGATATGGGTAGGACAAAATTTGCGGGTACCCTACCTATTGCCATGCCTAACTCAATATCATCGAATCATCTACGTTGAGGTATGATGATACCTAGCATTCACAATAAAAATAAAATTAGTTAATATATATTATCAAATAATAAATATAATACTGATTGAATTATTAAAAATAAATTTTAATTTTTTTCAAAATAATCTTTATTAGATCTTGACTTATTTACCTAACTTTTGTCCAATTGCATGAAAACAATAACTATTCTGTTTCACTCTTCCTCCGTCAGGGCGTTGGCGCAACTTATCCCATTGTCAGCCACTCTCAAAAACCTCTCCGGTTCGTTGGTTGGCTCCCTCGTTTGGAGTTATTAAACTTAATTTTGATGCCTCTGTCGCACATTCTAAAGCTGGTGCAGGTTATGTTATTAGAGATCACACAGGCTGACTTATTCGTGCCAGAGGTAAATGTCTGCCAATGGCCTCCGTGCCAGTCATCGAGCTCACTGCAGCCTGGTTTGGCCTTCGGCAAGCCATTCAGCATCTTTCCGCTAATTTAGTTTGGGTGGAAGGCGATTCATCCACAGTCATCTCTTGGCTCTCTGCCAATAGCCCTCTTAAACTTCTACATTTACCTCTTTTTCAGGATCTTAAAGCTTGGCAGTCATCTACAACTTCTATCAAATTCATGCATACTTTTAGAGAAGCAAATAGAACCGTAGACTATATGGCTCAGAAAACATTATCGGGTGGCTTTTGCTTGGATAGTTCCTCTGGTTTGGATTCTCAATTTTTCCTAATTCTCTTTGCTGATGCTTATGGGACAGCTTATAATCGTCATTCTCGAAATTTCATAGTTCACTACCCATCATTTTATACTGCAGATATCTTGTTCTTCTATATATGTGAACCTCGCTCCTCTGTTGTATTCTACATATTATAGTTGGGAATTAATTGTTCTTTCTTTGCACCTTTACTATTGGAAACATCGATTTTTCTATCATTACTCTTGGGAGAGTTTATTTAGCTTCTTATCTATATTTCATGCTTTTCATCTACACAGCATGTATACTTTCAATTACACTACAGAGCTGCATATTTCACTCCTCTTTTCAACAGTTACACGCAAGAAACACTGCAGCTATTGGAGTACATGCTTTCACCAACTTATTTTTCTTCATGCTGCAAATGCCTTCCTACTGTGGATATGTTCTTCACATGTTCCAAGTGCCTTATTATCTCTTATGCCCCCTCATTGCAGGACAATAAAATTCAGATGCTATTACTCTATGGATATTTTCTTGGATTGTTGCTGCACATGTCCTAGCTTCCAATGCTAACAATGGATTGTTCTTCACATTCAGGCCATGCTTTGCCTTTTTAGATGATTGATGGTGTCATCTCTTGCACACCTTATTGCTTGCTACTGGAAAGCTCTTCACCTTCATATCTCTGTTTTCAATGTTACTGGAAGTTCCTTCAACCGCTTTTCTGTAGTTGTATTTTTATAGATTTCTATCTTTGTCTACTACCTGTTTGTCCTTACATATTCTCTCTATTGTGTCTGGTATCCACAGTTACCTTATTATTATGTACTAAGCATCATGCAAACCTTACTTCTATATTTTAATACAGCCTTTGGTTCCTCTGCTTGTCCAAAAAAAAAGAAGAAAATAATAACTATAATCCTCTGATACCAACAGACTACAGAATAAAATCCAAAAAATTAGCACATATTAAAAAAAGAGATATAATTAATTCTAACGACTAAAAATATATTATTACAAATAGCTGCCTACCAAGTATTCACTAAAAGTCTCATCCCTACCAATTGCCAACTAGGAAAAAACCCTAAGCATGTGAGATGGATATTGATATAATTATAGCAGAGGGTAGTGTTACTATTGAAGGAAAGCAGATGATTAGACAGATTGTAGGATCACTATAAAAGATGGGAACCCCTTTAATTAGTTTACAAAGTTTCATCAATAAAAAAAAGGTCATATCTTTCATGTTTACATAACACAGCATTCTGTCTATAAATAGCTTTGCAAGCTTGAAGACTAAATGGGAAGAGAGAGTGAGCCAGTGCTTCTGTATCTGATAACCTAATAGCATGAAAAAATCCATTAGGAACCCTCATTCAAGGTCTAACCTCGTCTGATCCGTAGAGAGGGTCATCACTTAATGAACTAAGAGTAGCAAAGTGATTTATGCTTGATAAACAATTGTGATTATTTTGCATACTTATTTCCTCTCAATAACTCTCCGTAGAAGAAAGGATGATAATTGAATAGTTTACTAGAGGCAATGAATTGAGTGGGTGCATGGAAGGTCCAACCAAACATTTTAAGAAATTGATTAAAAGCTCTAACTAAGATAGCAGTTATTAACATAAAAATTTTGTGAATTGTTATCATGGGAAGGTCCAGCCAAACATCATAAGCTAGTCAAAATGAAAGCAAGAGGATGAACACTCTCAATATCCAAATTCTGATCAAAGAAGTTACAATTTTTTAGCAAAGATGTTCAGCAAGTGGATTTAAAGGGATTGTGAGGCCAAGATTCTCACAACCACCATACGGTCCACAGAAATACATTAAATCAGAAGGATCAGCTGGCATCAACCAATCTGAATTGGATGCTTGACTACTAAACAAGAATGATGGTTGTCTGCTGCTTTGGCCCAATTGTCAATCTTGGTCTAGTAGAATAATTGAGTTAATTAAAATGAAATTTTCTACACTGTATACTATGGATCTGAATCATGAAACTCATTAAGGCAAGAAGTCCAAACATGTAATTTAAGTAAATAATCGGATAATGCAGACTTACCGCAGCAAGCAATTGCGAATAGATTACTATTTAGAACTAGTAAACGGTACATGGTTCGATAAATAAAGCTGAGCAAGAGAATTTTTAAATATTTCTTAAAGTCAGCAAAGGAGATTCACACTGTTCAACACTCAAATTGCATCCAAAACTCCCTGCAAATCTGAAACTAATCTTAGTAACATGAAAATAGGGCATACACTTGCCAAGAATTCAGTCTGCTTCCTAAACAATCTTAGTTCCTAATCCTTTAAACCCCTTTATCTTTCCTCCCTACCAATTTTCTTTGAACCATAATATCTGATCTTCCAATTAAATAAACAACCCTAGAAAGCAAAGCCCTTCGAATGCAAAGCAATTAGAGTCCCCATGCATCAAATTCTCGCCAAGAGAACACAGGGAATAATAATAATCAGCGAAAAAGATGTGAGAATTCTAAACATCCCCAAAAAATAGAGTAGAAACAAAAAAAGATTCACTTTACCTCAAGAGTCAGAAGTGAAGAAGAATCCTGGTGGAGCCGAAGAGCGGCGAGTGCGAGATTGATGGTGGTGCAAAAGTGGAAAAATGAGGGAGGTTGGAGCACGCATGGTGGATTGATGTTGGCAAGGTCAGAACAATGAGGCAATTTGCTAGGGATCGAAGTTACTGCTTTTCTCCGAAGATCTGAGAAGAGGTCTAGGGTTTCTAATCGGAGACGGAGGCATGGGATAAGTAGTGGGGGAATTGAATTATAACAATACATAATGACTTCCATCGATACTTTTTGCATCGTAATATGTCAATGCTTTAAAGCATTATGAGATGTCGACGCTCTTTACAAGCATCAGTAGGTGAAGTCGGTGTTTAAAATTTATCGATGGTTTCTCTTAGCATTGGCAATATTAAGTTGGCAAAAATACTTTTTCTACAGTGATGCCTGCAATATTTATATTTTATAGGTGGTTATATGTAATAATGGATCAAGTTTAGGCTATATTTATTTATCATCCATATCATTATGGTTGTGACCAAGGGTTAGGTGGCTTGGATGGCTGGGTCGGTCTCCACTCCCACATGCGTGAGGTATTGTCCGCTTCGACTCTAACTGTCTTGGGCTTCAGTGGGCTTTGGTCATTTGCAGCCTCACGATTTTGCCCTTTAAAAGACGCTTCATGAGAGAACAAAGATCCCATTCCATATAAGTCAAAATTTTTTTTGACTCATAATTGATGTGGGATTAAAGATCTGCTTCTCCCACAACAATAGCCCCCCAGTCAAGGGGGACACTGTATGCTAGGGGTGGCCCTTCCTCTAGTGCCATTTTATTATGGTGAAAGATCGGATGGCTCGATTGGTCTCCGCTCCCATATGCATGAGGTAATGTTTGCTTTAACTCTGACTATCTTTGGCTTCAATGAGCCTTGACTATTTGGAGCCTCACAGTTTTGCCCTTTAAAAGACATCTCACAAAAGAGAGAGTTCTATTCCATACAAACGAATATTCTCTTTGACTCACAACCGATGTGGAATTAAAGGTCCTCTCCTCCACAATAACTACCAATTTTTTTAAGCTTTTGAAGTATAAATCAAAATTATATTGGTGTTGAGTCCTGATTCCTTATGGGCTGCTTGTGGTTGCTTCTAAGTATGGCTTTGGAGATTTATGAAATGAATATCAATGTGGTAGAAGAACCTTGATTACCTGGAGGGAAATTGCTGCACATTCCTCCCGATTATTTCTTTTTTTAGCTAAAAATTATGTTGGGTTTTAATGGCAAATTGGTGATGGTAGGAGGACCAATATATCAGAGGATGTGTTGGTTCCTGATACTCCTTTTATCAAGAGTCCTATGCCTTTAAACTCTACTGCTTCATTGGAAGGCAAAAGTATTCCTTCCTGGTCAATAATGGTACGAGGAATGTGTGTTTACTATAAGATTTATTTCTTTTGACTTGGTTGAGAAAATTCAATTCATTGCTCTTCCGGATTCATCTATCACAGATATTCAGGTTTGGTATAAACAAGTCTCCCTATGATAAAAGTTTGAGATGTTTACTATGATTTGCTTTGTGGAATTTTTGAACAGTGGACTTGGTCCACTAAGATTTTTACATCAAACTGGAAGTTAAAAGCAACACTTCGAGTAGTCCTATTTTGGTGGAAAATGGCTTGGTTGAGATTACCTTGCAAAATAGAACATTTTAGTAGGGGAATGTTGCATCCTTTGGAAGTAGAATGTGATATTTGCAATGAGCCAGAAGTTGTTGGACATATCTTAATTGGATGTAGTAGAAGAAATTTGGAGTCTCATTTCTACCAAAACTAGATGTTGCCATAAATCTCCGACAAGATGGTCAGCCATGAGCCGAGGTGTTGCACTCAGTTGTTGGATGGCAGAAAATCTGTAAAATCAAGTCCGCTTGTCGGAAAAATCTGTTGTCGGAAGTTGTCCGACAGAGGACCCTCCAATGCTAAACTCAGCAGGAGATAGAAAATAGTAAAAAGGATCAAAGCATAAGAGCAAAGAATCGAGTTATGTCAAAAATCTTACCCTAGTCCCCCTACTTACCACTTTATATAGAGTGAAGAATATCGTTATTATACAAATTCTGCCCCTAAAATTTAGGACATTGGAGTTATTGCCTTTAGTGGGCAGTTATCTTATTATCCGTCATTAAAATCGAGTAAGGGGTGATCAGTAGATGATTATTATGCCTCACAATCTCATGAATGTGGGTAAGCAATATCCATGCTGAGTAATGCATGGCCCATATTCTCTTGAGATTGAGATAGTCGGCAAGAAATAGAGAAAATTGTTAGCCAGATATTGATAGTCGCATGTCAGACTTAGTTGGTTGAATCGCGACTTAGTCTTAGTCGATTATTGTTGATTGAATTTTAAATTGGATCATCAGCCAATACGAAAGTCGACATGGTCCTCTTAATTGGTTGTCCACTTAGTCGATTGAAAGATAAGGATTTACCCCAACACTTGCCCCCAACTCCTGAGTCCGATATTGTAGTGCAATTGGATGAGAGGAGTTAATTGGTGCTTAAATCTGAGTTATTTCCTTCGGTGAGTTTTATTTATTGTTGTCTCAGAAAAAAGAATCCAACCATCCTCTCATTTCATAAAACAGGAAACCGTTTTGTCATTTTGCGAGACATACGGTGGCTCTATCGTCTCATGGGACATGCAGCAGTTAATACTGCAGGTTGCTCAAAGTGAACTTCCATAATGATTACAAAAAATCGCACGGCACAGTAATGATTCTCGAGCAATCTGAGTCAGCCACATGTCAACCGATTATTTGTTTGGTCAGTCCTTATATGGATTTAACTGACTTGGCAGGATCACAGTGATGGTGTGTCGAAAAGCCGAATGAGTAGTCGGCTGAGATCACAGCCACACATCAAAATCTTTGATGATGGTGGGATCTTTCGCGTTGATTGCAGCCATCGGGCATAGCTATAAATAAGAGGTCTTCTTCCCTTTGAATCTTCTTCTAGTTTTAGATTTTTTGTTGCGAACCCCACTTCTGCTCTACTTCTCTTTGTTCCAGTCCTTAGTCATGCGTAGGGTTCATCTTCTTTGGTGTGCTCTAGGCTTCATCATGGTCGGCTTCTCCATCGTCGTTGGTGTATTCATGGGTCGATCCTTCTTTCATTTCTAGTTTTATAAGAGTTCTTTAAGGGTTTTTAGGAATGTCTTCATCCAAAAGGGAGTCTGGAGATGAGAATATTGTGAGAGATCAAGGTTCTCAAGCTCCAACTATTCAGAGGGAGATCGAGGATGTTCCTCGAGATGCTCTCGATGATGTTACTTCTTCTTAGTAGGACCATCCTAGTTCTCATGAGTTGGTTGATCATCTAGTTGTCAAGAATCTTTCGGACCTCTTTATGAGAGGTTCGAGTTATCTGAGGCCAACATTTAACGACTAAGGGATCACTATCAAATTTTGAGTCGGTATAGATTGTTGGCACCTGGTGAAGATGATCGGATTGTCCATCTCCTCGACGGCTATATTGCCGTCTATGAGGAGTTCCTTTGATTGGGGCTTCGATTTTTTTTACATCCTTCTTTGCTAATATTTTTTATCTGTATGATATAGTCCATGCCTAATTTGCTCCTAATTCCATCCAAATCCTTTTTCTTTCATCGTCCTTTGTCATCTCCTTCACTTTGAGCCGAGGATCTCTCTTTTTCGTGCTCTTGTTGTGTTGAAGAAACATCCTCAAAAAAGAAGATGGTGGTTCTTTAGACCCTGATACCATTGTCAATTTATTATCAGGCTTTCTTCTTTCATCCATAAGTGGAAGAATAAGTTCTTCTACAACATCACCAACCATCCATAGGGTTTTAGCTGGATCTAGACTACTCCCAATCTCTCCCCAAACAAGAATGAAGTAGTTTTTTAGGAAGATCAGGAGCTTTACGAGTTACTGCTTGGCGTCAAAGTTCCAACTCAATGGAAACTTCTTAATAAGCAGTCATTGTATGATGTCGGGATAAGCCCTGTTATCTCCTTAGGTCGACTTCTTTTTTGAATTCTCGAGTCTTTCTGTAGATTTACTTTTATCTGAAGTCTTATTTCTCTTGTTGACTTATAGGCATGAAGATTTCGATGAAAGCCATTCAGCATGCTGTTAAGAAGAGATCGGGTTTTGGTCCTGGCAGACCTTCTCGGGGGCCACCAAATAAACCCCAAGAGGAATCCTCCTCATGTGTCTAGAGGAGGACTCAGCCACCTTGCTGCCTTGACTACCTTTGCTGGAACGAACGTCGCCTCCACCATCGGTGCTAGTGGTGTCCATCGATTAGGATGATGATGTCGTCGTTGTTGGTGAGGCACCGACCAAGCTCACTAGTGTGGTTCAAGCCTTATCAGTGCAAGATGACTCAGTGTTGCCCAGCTATGCAACCCAAGAGGGAGGGGTGAATTTAGTTCTAACAATTTTAAAATTAACTTACAACTATGAGAATTAAATAAGCAGGATAAATATGGAGAGTGAAAATTATGCAAGGCGTAGAAGTTGGATGTAAGAATGCAAGAAGTTAAGGAGATTTAAAAGGAGAACAAGTAAGCACAATACAATAAAAGATTTATAGTGGTTCGATGCCAACCTTGCACCTACATCCACTCTCCAAACTCTTACTTGGAAATTCAAATCCACTAAACCGTATTCAACCCGAATATAATGTCGGAACCTCCGACTCTAGCTATTCCAAGCTAGAACACTTATTTTCAGATACAAGCTAACCCAATACAATCTGATTAAAGGTTCGGATCAATCTTTTCACGTTTTAGAATCCTTCCAAACAAAAATATCAACTCAAAAAGAGTATAACAGTTAATCACACAGAAATACAGATGTAGCTCCTTTAATGAGCGAATAAAACTTTAAATACACTTTACACAATAAGAAGGAAGCTCTTCTGATTTTTCTCAAGGTGGTTGAAGACTTGAATGAGGTCTTGAGGGGTTGGTGAACTTGAAATAAAGCTTCTTTAACTTCAAGAGGGTTCTTTTCTTAGGGCTGAATTGAATGCTTGAAGAATCTTTTCAAAATCTTATTGATTTCCTCCTTTAAGTGCCTTTTATAACTTCAAATGATGGTGGAGAGTAATCCGGACTGAAATAGAACCGTTGGAGCACATTAAATGGGTATTAAATGTGATCAAAACAGACTGAAAACTAGCTGTTGCAGAGTTTTTCCATCATAGGGGTCGACTCATAGGGTCGACTCATGCACATGAGTCGACTCATGGGGTCGACTTCTGTGGCACAGAACAGAAAAGACTGTTCTGTAATTTTGACCTACACAGC
>KE504882.1:822336-838239 GCA_000441515.1 Elaeis oleifera | reverse complement strand
CTCCATTCACGTGGGATGGACCATATGTCGTAACTCAGGTGTTCCCTTATGGAGCAATTGAAATTAAAGATCCTAAACAGGAAAATACTTTCAAAGTAATGACCAATGATTAAAACATTATATGGATGAACTCAGAGATGGCGAACAAGTTGACTCAATTGAATTGCAGGATCCAATCTACAATCGAACTTTGGCTTGGTCTGACTGAAGACCTTAAACTTAGTGCTTGTTGGGAGACAACCAATATTTATTTTTTAATTATCTAGATTTTTTTATTTTGTAGAAATCTAAAAGGGATGACTAGTTAAGTTGAGGGGAGAACATCATCAACATCTGACGAGGGCTCTTGAAAAATATGAAAGAACCTGCAAACAACAGCAAATCATGTGGTATCCCTCCTTTTATATTTTTTTTCTTTTCTCCATTAGGGACAATGGAAATTAAGTTGGGGAGGAGAGAATAACTAATCAATTAAGTCTTCGAGTATGGTCAGAAATAATTAGTTTTGTGTATCTGAATTTTATCTCAATTTGAAGTTAACTAGGCACCCTAATCAACGAGTGATTAACGGTCTAGATAATTTTAGAGATATCAAGGAAAAATTATTAAAGACATCCAATTAATGGTAGAATTTAGATCAGACTAAATTTTGAAGTGATTCTAGAATCCTCTTTCCACCTACCTCAATGAAGAATCTGCTTCATGCGGATATGGGTGAAAATATCAAAGTATGCAAAAAGTTCACCTTAATCATTGATGAAAAAAAAAGGAGAGGATTTTAGCATTTCTCACTAAGTAATCGGATTCCTTCACCTAAGTAAGCATTGTTGTTTGCGTCAAAAGATGAGAATGTGAAGAAACCTCTTGTATAGTTTTAACTCGTAGCCTTTTTGACTTAAGTCAATAAGTCTGAGGGTGTTTTACACCTAATATCCTAAAGCCAACTGGTTTAGGAGTCATTGGTCTAAAGCTCACTACAAGAGTTAATTAGAAAGCTTAAAGGGTTAGGATATTGCACCGACTGTACATATAAATATTTTTTTTAAAAAAAAAGAAAAATAAGGAGAATAAACTGCAAAAGGACACTACACCAAACCCACATTAAGTTAGAGGATTTAAAGAGAAGAGTGGGGAGTCGATGAAAGAAGATCTCTAAAAATTTCTATGGCTAATACTCAACCACTAATTGGATTGAATTGATAATCCAATGAAGTACCTCTTTCATGATCTAGCCGGATATCTACTATAGTTAGGAATGTCTAGAATAACTTTCGATTCAAAGACAATTTGGTGCACAATGCTAATGTATCTATTTTACTCAAGGACGAGTAAAAGTTCAAGTTGGAAGGTATGATGAATATTTAATTTAAGCCGCTAGAGATACTAAATATTATAATAATTGATGTTATTTATTGAATTTGATGCTCTCTAGTCTATTTTACAGGCGATGGGGAGTTTGGGTTCATACGATTCAAATTGAATTTAAATCAGATCAGATTTGAATAAACCAGACAACCAACTCCCATTTCAGTGGGAACGTGACTTAAAGATCAAGGGTCAAAAAGCAGCCTCTCCAATCAAAGGCTTAGATTAGAAGATAAATGGATCCGAGTGTGAACATGACTAAAATCTCAAAAGCTCAGATTAAAAGATCACTCTTCATGAAGATCCAAAAATTTTTATTCACACTCCCACCTCTCTTTTCATGAAATCTTAACCTTCCCACTCTATAAATAGAACCCCAAGGCCTCCATCTTCTCCAAGAAAGCCAACACCTAAGTTTCTCTCCAAGTTGCTGTCCCCATCTCTCCTTCTTTTTTCTCCGTAAGTCTAGGAGATGTTCTAATCCTAGCACGCCTTTCATCAAATCTAGGAGAGGTCCTAATCTTAGTGCCGCTATCCTTTCTCTTCTACATACCCGCTTCCATCTACCTTTCTTCCTTGGAGTTCTTAGATCAAGCCTTCCTGCCATCCTGCCACTGTCTGCATGGAGGAAGATGAAGGATTCAAGGAGACACATCCACCATCGGATGCAGTGAAAAGATCAACTTGGTTTAGTTATCTTGTATCACAATTTTATTTCTTTTCTTTATGTATGCTTCTTTATTTGATTAATGAAAAGTAATTTTATTATAATTTTCATGCTTCTTTCTTAGTTTCTTGAATCATTATTCTTTCTTTTATATTTTCGAAACAATCGATTAAGATCCCTGCGGATACGATCCCGACTCACCCTATCTACATAATAATGAGTAGGGTTATTTTTGGTGTGCTACGACACGCATCAAATTTTGACACCATTGCTAGAGATCTTGACGTGATTGTTTTAAAAAAATCAAAAAAATATTTGTAAAATAATAAAAAAATATTTTACTACTTTCTAGATTTTTATTTCTTACTTTAGATTGCTTGACTACCTTATATGCTTTATTGCTTTATATTTCTAATTGATTATTTCTTTTTTTTGCACCTTACTTTTCATACTTTATTTTATTGATTAGTAATTTACCTTTTATTGTTAGTTAATTTACTTAAATTATTTAATTACCTTTTATTTACTCTTTTTTTTAAAAAAATTTGCCTCATATTGCTTTTCGTATATGGTAGATTTACTACTTTATATCTAGATTTCTTTATTTACATGTATAAAAAAAATTTAACTTTCTATAGCCTAGTGATTTACTGCTTTTCATAGTTTAGAATAATTTATTATCCTAAAAGTAGATTTGATTTGTTGCTTTATTTGTAGGTTACCTACTTGCCTTTTAATCTTAGCATTATTTACTTTTCATTTAGTTAGATTCACTAGATCTTCTCATACCTAATTAACCTAATTTAAAACTTAGCTCTCATTCTTTCTTGCTTAAAAATAATATAATATAAAAGAATACAAAGATATCACATAACACTTGACTAATATAAATAAACTAATTAAATCTTAAAAGCTACTTAACATATTTGGACACCTTTCTTTTTGCATTGCATATTTCATAAAAAAATCTTAAGGGCAAAACCCTAATCAACATAAGGTGAAGATTTTATCACCCTTTTTTGGCCCACAAACCACCATCTTGCAGTTGCATTGACCTAAACTTCTAATTTAAAATCGATTAGACATTGACCCCTAAGGATCCTCGAGCTCAGTAGGACAAGAAATCATAAAAGTTGAACCGAATTTAGGTTAGTCAGTTTAACTGGTGTCTAAAAAAGTGATTTAGAGATTACATCCCGAAGAAAGGTGGTTCATTAATTGATTCCATTCACTTACCTGGCCAATACAGTTGGTGTCTAAGGAAAGCAACGGGGGGACTCCCACCAACCTTACACTTATTTGATCAGTTGAGCAGCTAATATGCTACTTGGAGTGCTTAAAGGTAATCTTGACAATTAGGAGCTGTCTAGATCTAGGATAACCTATAGTCAGGATTGATTGAACCATATGATTATTAACTAAAACATCAAATCTAATTAATTTTCTCTCTCTTCTTAGCCTTAGAACTCCTTAAGTTCTCTTCTTTAGAACTTTTTCTCCCTCCCTCTTTCTTTCTCATCTTCTTTTCAAAAAAAAATTAATGAAATTAAAACTCAATGAGATCTTTTGGGTACATGCTAGGATGCCGATCATTACAACCTGATTTACACCCATTAGACCTAGAGCTAGAAAGAATGATTCGAACAAACCAAATCAAAACTATGGATCCAAAACAAGAGACTGACCCACCATGATAATTGAGGGAGTATTTTACTTCCTCATCTTACACCTACTCACCTTGTATCCAGCCTCCTCCTATGGAGGTGGCACAATATGAAATCAAGTCTAGTATTATTCAAATGCTACCATCATTCTATGGACTGACGAATGAGGATCCATACAAATATTTGGATGTATTTTTTGAGATATGCTTCACAGTAAAAATTCAAAACTTCTCCGATGATGCCCTCAGGTTGAAACTATTCCCTTTTCACTTAAGGACAAAGCCAAGCATTAGTTAAACTCTCTAGATTTCATAACCATTTCAACTTGGGACCATCTTCAGAGAGAGTTCCTCAAAAAATACTTTTCAATTGAAAAAATAAATCAAATTAGAAAAGCCATCACTAATTTTTCTAATTGGATGGTGAACTTTTTTATGAGATATGAAAAAGGTTAAGGGACCTTATTCGTAAATATCCCACCACGCTGTCTCCAAATGGCAACTTGTTCAGTGTTTCTATGATGGTCTATCGTAGAAACACTGACAAATGATCGATGCATCGTGTGGTGGGACATTCATGCTATAGAGTGAGGATGAGGCTTGATAGCTCTTTGAAACACTTAGCGAAAACTCCATGCATCACATGTCCGCCACCTCTAGAGAACAATCCTGTCTCAACAAAAAAGAGGTAGAATTTATCAGATTGAAAATATTATGGATATCCACAGTAAGGTAGATGAGTTGTCTCAAAAATTAGACTATCTTCTGAACACTGGATACTCTCCGATTCTACCTAATCTAGTCCAAGATGTTTGTGCACTGTGTGAAAGTCTAACCTATTTTGTTAGTGAATGCCCAATCGCACCTCAATTTTTTGAGTTTGTGCACGAGCAGATCCAGCAAGCTCAAACCCAATAAGCTTGTATATCAAGAAATGATCTATATTCGAACACTTATAATCCCTGCTAGAGAAACCATCTAAATTTTTTCTGAAGACCACAGCCAGTGGTTGGCCCTCCTGTACCTAGACCCAACTATTAGGACCCGACATATAGGTATGGACCATACCACCAGTTCCAAAATACTCCTCAACTGTCTACCACTGGTCACAACTCAGCTTTTAAGAAGAAGATTCTAAAAGTGCTAGAATGATTAGAAGTCAACACCCAGACCCTTAACTCTCATACGCAATCCATTGCTAAGCTAGAGATCCAAATAGGTCAACTAGCAACCGCAGTTAGTAGGAGGGAAGGAGAGAAATTACCTAGCCAACCTAAGAGCAATTCGAGAGGGCAATTTATGATTGAGAGCTCCAATGCTCCAAATACTTTTTCTGAATACACCAAATCAATCAGGACTCTCAAAAGTGGGAAGGTCATTGAACACACGAGTAAAACCAATGAGACCAATCCTAGACCTCTGACCAAGCCCGAATCACCCAAGAACAAAGAGGACCTAAAAGTAGAGAATGGACCAACTACACCGGAATCACCTTACTTACCTAAAGCCCCATTTTCGAGTGTCCTAAAAGTCCCTACTCCTACGGATAAGAAGGGAGGAAGACTCACCGAGATGTTGGAATTATTTAAGCAAGTCCAAATTAATTTTCTCTTTCGAGATGCAATCAAACAGGTCCTAGCTTACATAAAATTTTTGACAAAATTATGCATCTAGAAACGTAAATCCCAATCACAACTCCCGAAAAAAGTATGCCTCACTGAACAAGCTAGCTCTGTATTCCAGCACGCTACCCCTCCAAATCTTAAAGATCCAGGTACCCCTACCATTTCTTGCATTATAGGAGACTTTCACATCGAACAAGCTCTCCTAGACCTAGAGGCCAGTGTAAACCTTTTATCTAGCTTGGTTTATGAACTTTTGGGTTCGGAGAACTGAAACCCACGTCGATCACTTTACAATTAGCTAATAGATCTATTAAGACACCACGTGGAATGATCGAAGATGTTTTGGTTAAAATAGATGAGTTCTATTTTTCAATTGATTTTTTAGTCCTTGACATGAAACTGAGTGGCAATCCAAGGCAAATTTTTATTATCTTAGGCAAACCCTTCCTAGCTACGGCAAACACGTGCATCAATTGTAAGACAGGAGTCATGGACGTATCGTTTGGGAATAAGAAACTGAGACTGAATGTGTTCAGTGCATCCCAAGGACCATCAACTGATAGTTGCTTCAAGATAGATACATTCGAGGACATCATAGAGGAAGCAACATCAATGATTTTTGCATATGATTCCCGAGATACCCACTTGATGCACTTTGGAGTGGATGATTGTGATATGGAGGGAGGTAGCGAAGAAGTAAATATTCTAGTTGATACATCAAATGCTAAAACTACTCCCTCTTGGACAATCAAGTACGAGCTATTGCCCGCATTAGCCACTACACCCACAGCCCCGTCATTAGAATCACCACCTGCACTAGAATTAAAGCCACTTTCGACCGCACTCAAGTATGCATTCCTAGGACCTAATGACACCCTTCTGGTGATCATTGCATTAGACTTGACCCCGGATCAGGAAGCACAATTGGTTGGTGTTCTGAAGAAAATAAGAGGCTATCGACTGGTCCATTATCGATCTAAAAAAATTGACCCCTCCATCTGTATGCACCACATTCATTGCGAGGCAAATGCCAAACCCCATCGAGACATATAAAGGAGATTGAACCCGAACATGCGGAAAGTAGTGAAGAAAGAGGAGGTAAAATGGTTAGATGCTAAAATCATCTATCCCATATCCGACAGTAAATGGGTCAGCCCTATCCAAGTAGTACCTAAGAAATCAAGTATTATTGTGGTGGAGAATGAAGAAGGTGAATTGTTTCCTATTCGCACACCATCTAGCTGGCGAGTATGCATTGACTATAGGAAACTAAACGCTGTTACTAGGAAGGATTATTTTTCATTACCCTTCGTCGATCAAATCCTAGAACGGCTAGCGGGTCAACATTTTTTTCTATTTCTTAGATAGTTATTCAGGGTACAATCAAATACCTATATTCTCAGATGACCAAGAAAAAATTACCTTCACTTGCCCCTATGGTACTTTCACTTTTCGACGTATGCCGTTCGGGCTCTGCAATGCACCCGCTACATTTCAACGATGTATCTTGACCATTTTCTCGGATATGGTAGATAAATATCTCGAAGTATTCATGGATGATTTCTCCGTATTTGGAACCACTTTTGAGGATTGTTTTCATAACCTCTCCAAAGTCCTTAAGTGCTGTACAAAGATAAATTTAGTTTTAAGTTGAGAAAAGAGCCATTTCATGGTTCGGAAAGGAAGATTGAGGTAGACAAAGCTAAAATCGAGGTCATTTCAAACTACCACCCCCACTTCGGTTGGACAAATATGATCCTTCCTAGGTCACGTTGGATTTTACAAACACTTCATCAAAGATTTTAGCAAGATATCGAGACCGTTGTGTAATCTACTAGTCAAGGACACGTCATTTATTTTTAATGAAGAATGTCTACAAGCTTTTCACACATTATGAACAGCTCTGACAATAGCACTCATAATAAAACCCCCTGATTGGTCCTTCTCATTTGAAATCATGTGTGACACTTCTGATTTCACAATAGGGGCCGTCTTAGATCAAAGAATCAACAAGGAGCCATATGTGATCTATTACGCTAGCAAAACTCTATCTGATGCCCAATTAAACTATACTATAATAGAAAAAGAGCTACTAGCGGTGGTATTCGCCCTTGATAAATTTTGTTCATATCTATTAGAGTCTAAGGTTCTAGTGTATTCTGATCACGCGGCTCTGAAACATCTACTCTCAAAGAAAGATACTAAACTACGATTGATCAGATGGATCCTTCTGCTTCAAGAATTTGATCTAAAAATTTGAGACAAGAAGGGTTCCAAAAATATGATCGCTGATCACATTTCTAGAATCTTAGTTGATCATACGATGGGTACAGATGAGGTCAAAGAGAAATTTTTGACGAATAACTATTTGCAACCTCCTCTGACCAAATCCCATGGTTTGCCCACATCATTAACTATTTGGCAACGGGGCAAGTTCCTCTCCATTGGGCAAAATAGGAAAATGATCGATTCTTCTCATAGGTTAAACATTATTATTAGGAGGAACTTGAATTGTTCAAATATTATCCTGACCAAGTGATTGGACGCTGTGTCCCTGAGAGTGAGTATCAAAGTATATTTACCTTTTGTCACTCTCATGCATGCGAGGGACATTTTAGTGGGAAGAGAACAGCCGCAAAAGTGTTACAAAGTGGGTTTTACAGACCGATATTGTTTAAGGATGCATATAAATTTTGTCTTGAGTGCTTGTACTGTCAGCAGACGGAGAACATTTTTAAAAAAAAATATGATGCCACTATCCCCCATCTTGGTCGTGGAAGTTTTTGATATTTGGAGAATCAATTTTATGGACCCCTTTCCTCCATCCTATGGATACGAATATATTTTGGTTACAGTAGATTACGTATCTAAATGGGTTGAGGCTATGACAACTAGAACGAATGATCATAAAGTGGTAATCAAATTCATCCAACAGAATATCTTAAGTCGATTTGGTTGCCTAAGAGCCATTATTAGTGACGGAGGTGCACACTTCATGAATAGGTACTTTGAAAGTTTAATAAAGAAATACAGAATTACTCACAAAATTGCCACACCATACCACCTTCAAACTAGTGGCCAAGTGAAAGTCTCCAATAGGGAGATCAAACGAATTCTTGAGAAGACGGTTAGGTCTGATCGAAAAAATTGGTTTAGACGATTAGATGATGCATTATGAGCCTACCGTATTGCATACAGGACCCTGATAGGAATGTCTCCCTATCAGTTCATTTTTGGAAAAACCTGTCATCTACTGGTAGAACTAGAACACCGCGTATTTTGGGCCATAAAGTAATTCAATTTCGACATGAAAAATGCAGGTAGTAATAGAAGATTACAATTGAACGAATTAGAAGAGCTACGCAATGAAGCATACGAGAATTCATGAATTTATAAGACTCGAACTAAGGCTTATAATGATAAATATATTTCACGAAAAATGTTCGAACCTTATCAAAAAGTGTGGCTTTATAATTTGAGGTTGCGACTATTCTCTGAAAAATTTCGTTCATGTTGGGATGGATCATATGTCGTAGCTCAGGTGTTCCCTCATGGAGCAATTGAAATCAAAGATCCTAAACAGGAAAACACTTTCAAAGTAAATGGCCAATGATTGAAACATTATGTGGATGAAATCAGAGATGGGGAACAAGTTGACTCAACTGAATTGCAGGATCCAGTCTACAATTGAACTTTGGCTTGGTCTAGTTGAAGACCTTAAACTTAGCGCTTGTTGGGAGGCAACCCAATATTTATTTTTTTTAGTTATCTTGATTTTTTATTTTGTAGGAATCTAATAAGGATGACTAGCTAAGTTGAGGGGAGAAGATCATCAACATCTGACGAGGGCTCTTGGAAAATATGAAAGAACCTGCAAACAACAGCAAATCATGTGGTATCCCTCATTTTATATTTTTTCTTTCCTCCATTAGGGACAATGAAATTAAGTTGAGGGAGAGAATAACTAATTTAATTAAGTCTTCGAGTATGATCAGAAATAATTAATTTGTGTATCTGGATTTTATCTCAATTTGAAGTTAACTAGACATTCTAATCAATAAGTGATTAACGATCTAGATAATTTTAGAGATATCAAGAAAGAAATTATTAAGAACATCCAATTAATGGTAGAATTTAGATCAGACTAAATTTTAGAGTGATTCTAGAATCCTCTTTCCACCTACCTCAATGAAGAATCTGCTTCATGCGGATATGGGTGAAAATGTCAAAGTATGCAAAAAGTTCACCTTAATCATTGACGAAAAAAAGAGGGGACGTTTATTATTTCTTACTAAATAACCAGACCCTTCGTCTAAGTAAACATTATTGTTTGCGTCAAAAAGTGAGAATGTGAAGAAACCTCTTGTATAGTCAGTTTTAACTCGTAGTCTTTTTGACTCGAGTCAACAAGCTTAAGGGATGTTTTATACCTAATATCCTAAAGCCAACTGGTTTGAGAGTCATTGGTGTAAAGCTCACTACAAGAGTCAATTAGAAAGCTTAAAGGGTTAGGACATTGCACCGACTGTATATATAAATATTTTTATAAAAAAAGATAGAAAGAAGAATAAGGGGAATAAACTGCAAAAAGATACTGCACCAAACTCACTTTAAGTTAGAAGATTTAAAGAGAATAGTGGGGAGTCGATGAAAGAAGATCTCTAAAAATTTTTATGGCTAATACTCAACCACTAATTGGATCGAATTGATAATCCAATGAAGTACCTCTTTAATGGTCTAGCCAGATATCCACTACAGTTAGGAATGTCTAGAATAATTTTCAATTCAAAGATAATTTAGTGCATAATGCTAATGTATCTATTTTACTCGAGGATGAGTAAAAGTTTAAGTTGGAAGGTGTGATGAATATTTAATTTAAACCGCTAGAGGTACTAAATATTATAATAAATGATGTTGGTTTATTGAAATTTGATGCTCTCTAGTCTATTTTGTAGGTGATGGAGAGTTTGGGTTTATACGATTCAAATTAGATTTAAATCAGATCAGATTTGAGTGAACTAGACAACTAGCTCCCATTCGAGTGGGAACGCGACTTAAAGATCAAGGGTCCAGAAGCAGCCTCTCCAATCAAGAGCCCAGATTAGAAGGTAAATGGAATCAAGTGTGAACATGACTTAAATCTCAAAGGCTCAGATTAAAAAATCACTCTTCATGAAGATCCAAGAGTCCTTATTCACGCTCCCACCTCTCTTTTTATGAAATTCGAGCCTCCCCACTCTATAAATAGAACCCTAAAGCCTCCATCTTCTCCAAGAAAGCCAACTTCTAAGTTTCTCTCCAAGTTGCTATGCCCATCTCTCCTTCTTTCTTCTTCATAAGTCTAGAAGAGGTCCTAAGCCTAGCACGCCTTCCATCAAATTTAGGAGAGGTCCTAATCTAGTGCCGCTACCCTTTCTCTTCTACATATCCATTTTCATCTACCTTCTTTTTTGAATTTCCTAGATCAAGCCTTCCAGCCATTCTGCAGCTGTCTGCATGGAGAAAGATGAAGGATTCAAGGAGACATATCCACCATCGGACGCAGCGAGAAGATCAACCTGGAATAGTTGTCTTGTATCATAATTTTATTCTTTTCTTTACGTATGCTTCTTTATTTGATTAATAAAAATAATTTTATTATAATTTTCATGCTTCTTTTTAGTTCTTGAATCTATTATTCTTTCTTTTGTATTTTCGAAACAATCGACTAAGATCCCTGCGGATACGATCCCGACTCACCCTATCTACATAGTAGTGAGTAGGATTAATTTTGGTATGCTACGACACGCATCAGCTTGCACGCCCCATGGAGGTAGGTTGGAGGTCGATCCATGTATTTGTATTGTGTTTCTTATTTTATTTCTTCTTTCTTCCTGCTGCACCATGTGGTACCGGATCCTGTACAACAATTGTTATCAGAGCAAGGTGTTACTAGAGCATAGGTTACGACGATGGTGATCAAGATAGAAGATGGAAAAGACAAGTACAATCAAGATAGAGATCAACAGATTTGATGGAAAGAGTAATTTCTCCTTGTGGCAGGTAAGGATGAAAGACGTGCTCATCCAGCAAGGATTGATTGATGCTCTTTTATGCGAGAAAAAGCCAACTACCATGAAGGTGCAGGATTGGAGGTGGCTCCAGATACAGGTGGTGCGTACGATCCGTTGTACCTAACGGATGAGGTGGTGATCCATATGCTTGACGAGACTTCTCCAATTGTGCTGTGGTTGAAGCTCAAGGAGTTGTACATGACAAAGTCTCTTACTAACACCCTCTTCCTCTGGAAGCAGTTTTATCAGGTACAAATGACTGAGGGACAGAGTGTGCAGGAGTATCTCAACCACTTTCAGAAGATCCTCACTGACCTCCTCAGCATTGGCGAGAAAGTTGAGAAGAAGACCAGGGTGCTGGTCTTGCTAGCGTCGCTTCCCCCTTCGTATGAGTCCTTGGTGACTGCTCTTCTAGTGGAAAAGAGCACCATCAAGATGGACGAGATCACCGCAGTGATTCTCTAGAATGAGGTTCTCAAGAGGGAGAATCCAGCTTCGAGCTCATGTGGCGGCAGCTCAGCTTTGGTGGTTTCTGGAGGAGTAGGAGGTGGCAGATGGAGCGACAAGAGATCACGACGAGGGTGGTCCAAGTTTAGGATGAGAGACTTGAGCAAAACCATATGTTATCGGTGTAACGAGTTGGGCATCTAGCCAGAGATTGTCCTCAACTCAAAGATCGAACGAGGGCTACTGCAGCGATGGCCAGTAGCGACTCAGAGGGTGATGCCATGGAGATATCTGACGAGGTATCTACTTCTTTCCAACAGTGGATTTTAGATTTTGCATGCACCTATCATGTATGTTGCAGAGATGAGCAGTTTGACTCCTTGGAGAGCAGTGAGGGCACTATTTATATGTCGGATAGATCGAGCTGTGCGATCAGAGGCATCGGAATGATCAGCTAGAGGACACATGATGGTGCAATGAGGAGATTGAGGGAGGTCCGATATGTATCCGATTTCAGACGAAATCTTATCTCACTGAGCAGACTGGATTCGAGAGGCTACAAGACGATAGCTAATGGAGGAATCCTGAAGGTGTTGCACGGTGATAGGATTATTCTGAAGGAAAGAAGAGGACGAGAGGACATTACTTTCTGGTAGAGAACCCAATGCGAGGTGGAGTTTCAGGAGCCAGGAGGAGCTCAAAGTAAGGTGGAGCTCCAAGTGGAGGTGGATCGAGCACTAGATGGGAGACTTGGAAGGACAAGAGGCGACGTCGCAGAGTGAAGTTCCTATTATCGTAAGAGATTTCTCCGAACAGATCTTTGGTCAGAATGGACATAGCCCATGACGGAGGTGGGATCGAGCGGTCTGGCTCGACTCTCACATTTGTCCATCCAAGAGACTGCAGGTATGTCCCAGGATGTGGGGGTGAGACAGATCACAGGCTCTCAGAGATAGGTGGAGGTCGAATATCGAGTCGAGATGGAGATTGTTGAGATTTGATGTCTCAAGATTTGATCCATATTAAGCCTACAGCGAGGTCCAGGATGACGAACGGAGTCCAACAAGCTCAAGAACAGTCCAAACAGAGTTTAGACGACGAATATACATACGAAAGAAGATCGAAGAAGGTGGCACGGTGCACGAGGCGATGGTGGCCCGATGGCGGCTGGCATGGAGTGATCGAGCCCAACGGAGATGTGTGCGCATGCAGGCATGCACGGCCTAGCACACGGGTGTGCGCATGGGTCGACCCAGCATGTGCGAGCACCCAAGCCCAGTGCCCCTACGCGATCCATCATGGATCGTGGGGTGTTGGGCGGTCCATGGGGCCGCATGAATCGAACACATGGTCCACACGCGGTCTAGGAGAGTTTTTACATGATTCGACAGTCCAAATCACAATCGTTCATGATCGAACGACTGGAATTCAATCCAAGCATGATCATAGGCTATTTTGTGCGATCGGACGGCTCTGGTGCGAGCTGATCATGATCGGATGGCCACAGATGGTTCTAGGGTTGATTGAGACTCCGTATTCTTATTGAAATAATTTTTTGAGATTCTAGAGCCTATATAGTTTTGATTGATGAGCTGTTTGTTGCGTTGGAGAGCTAGTGACGTCCTAGAGGTGTAAAAGGGCTTCAAAAGAGATTTCAGAGAGCTTTTGTGAGGATTTTGGGGCTTCTTGTTGAGAGACTCTTGTACAAAGATTGAGTGGTGAGTTCTTCTTGTATTAGTTTTATTTTATTCTCTCATAGTGAAGCTTGCACACCTCGTAGAGGTAGGCTTGAGGCTGATCTACGTATTTATATTATATTTCTTATTTTGTTTCTTCTTTCTTCCTACTGCATCGTGTGGTACCAGATCCTGCACAACAGACTAGATCTCGAGCTTCATATTCTCCTCAAAATTATCCGACCACCAATTATGAGTCGGTGAAAACTTTTAGTCATTTCACATTGAGGTCTTTAGCTACTTTTAGTCCAGTTATTAGGCTTCATATTCGGTCTTATTATTCGAAGCTTTGAAAGCGAATCGAAAAGCATACTCAGTGACTATCCCGTTGATGTTGGTTAAAATGAGATCCGCTCAATTGTCTTGTGCATTTGAGTTCTCGTCTTCATGTAGAATCCATACTGGTTCTGAAATTTTGTCTTCAGATTGTTCTCCAATTTCATCATCGATAGTCGTCGTGCACTCAACAATAAAATTGGTTAGTATCTAATCCTTTATCAAAGATTGAAGAACATAAGAAAGATTGAACTCATCAAGCTCGATCACCTATTTTGCCATTCTTTCTGAAGTGTTTGATCGTTATAGTAAAATCCTCAAAGGAGATCGATTAAGATTTTCACCGAATGGGCTTGAAAGTAAGAACGTAGCCATCATACAGTAATGATAATCATAAGATGATCTTTTCAATTTGAGAATATCTTATTTCTACTCCGTGTAAAATCCGACTTATGTAATAAATTGATTTTTGTACCTTGCCATCTTCTCAGATCAAAATTGAACTTACGACTTCAAAAGATGTAGCCAAGTACATAAGTAGCTCATTGCCAATACTTGACTTCGTCAAGAGAGGATGAAAGCTTAAATATAGCTTTAAGTCTTCAAAACTTTTTGACATTCTTCCATCTAAGTAAAGTCTTTCATCTGTCTGAGATTTGAAAATAAAAACATCGCTCTGCCGACTTGGAAATGAATTGACTGAGAGACGTGATGTGTCTGATCAATTTTTGAATATCTCACATAGAAGTAGGAGGCTTCATGTTAAGAATTGCCTTAATCTTTTCGGAATTAGCTTTAATGCATCGCCTTGTCACCATGATTCGAGAAATTTTTTAGAAGTTATTTCAAATATACACTTAGTCAGATTTAACTTTATTTGATACTTCCTCAAGACGTTAAAAGCTTTCGCTAAGTCGTCGATATGAAGATATGCTTCATTACTTTTTATGAGCATGTCATCGATGTATACTTTCATATTGTGGCCGATTTAGTTTTTGAAGACTTTGTTGACCAATCGTTAATGTGTCACTTTGATGTTTTTAAGGTCAAAGGGCAAGACTTTGTAGCAATATAAATCCTTCTCGATAATAAATACCATTTTCTCCTCATCTTCGAATATCGTCTGGATTTGATTGTATCTAGAAAAGATATCCATAAAGCTCAACAATTGATGGCCCAAAGTAGCATTGATTAACTGATTGATTTTCAGTAGTGAAAAGCTGTCCTTTGACAAGCTTTATTCAAATCAGTATAGTCGATACATATTCTTCATTTTCTTTAGCTTTTTTGACCATCACGATATTTGCAAGCCAATTCGGATAGGTTGCTTCTCGGATGAAGTCAGCAGCCAGCAACTTATCGACTTCTTCGTCGATAGCCTTTTGTTGTTTAAGGATGAAATTTTTTTCTTCTATCATACCAGTTTGCACTTCGCATTAACATTCAATCTGTGAACAATTACATTAAAGGAATACCTGATATGTCGGAAGCCGACCAAACAAAAACATTAGCATTGTCTCATAGAAAAGTCACAAGTTTTTCCCGAATATCATTACTTAATAAGGATCTGACTTGGATGGTCTTGGATGGGTCTTTTCCTTCAGAGGGATTGAGATAAGTTGTTCGACAGGTTTTCCTTAGTTTTCTTCTTCTCTTTGGTCTAATCCATCAATGGAAGGTTTCTGTGGACTTTTTTCTTTGATCATGATAAAGTAACATTATTGGACTGACAGTTAATCTCCTCTCATTTTGTCAGTTCCATTTCTCATCAAAAAGCATATGAAGAGATGGTCCATCGAAACCACAGCCCAAAGTGCATTCAGTCCAGATCATTTTAATATAATATTGTAGGCTGAAGGAATTCGGACTACAAGGAAGTTAAGTCACACAATAGATTGTCAAGGTTGCTATCAGTCGTAACAAGGAGTTCTATTTCTCCCTCCACTTTAATCGAATCTGAAGGAATTCGGACTACAAGTGTTGCCCAACTATGCAACCAAGAGGGGGGTGAATTGGATTTTTAAAAAATTAACGTTAATTTAGAACTATAAAGATTAAATAACAATGAGCA
>KE504882.1:791067-813359 GCA_000441515.1 Elaeis oleifera | reverse complement strand
CTTTAAATGCACTTTACACAATAAGAAGGAAGCTTTTCTGATTTTCTTCAAGATGGTTGAAGACTTGAATGAGCTCTTGAGGGGTTGGTGAACTTAAAATGAAAGCTTCTTTAACTTCAAGAGGGCTCTTTGCTTAGGGTTGAAATGAATGCTTGAAAATTTTCTTTATTCCTTCCTTTAAGTGCCTTTTATAACTTCAAATGATGGTGGAGAGTAATCTGGGTAGATTTAGAGCCATTGGAGATCATTAAATGAGCATTAAATGCGGCCAAAATGAGCTGAAAACTAACCGTTGCGGAGTTTTTCCGTCACAGGGATCGACTCATAGGGTCGACTCATGCACATGAGTCGACTCATGGGGTCGACTTCTGTGGCATAGAACAGAAAATGACTATTCTATAATTTTGATGTACACAGCAACAGAGATCGACTCATAGGATCGACTCATACACAAGGATCGACTCAATTGGGTGTGCCAGCCAAAAAATCAGCATGCCGTTCAGCTCCTTTGACATGAGTCGATTCATGGGGTCAACTCAATTTTATAAACATGATTTCTTGATAATACATATCCAAAAATTTTGAAATTACCTCCAATAGATCACAAATCTTCTATTCTTGCTCTTGAGACTTTCGAGTTAGGACTTGATGAAATTATGATTTTGCCCCTGATAAATAATAAATCTTTTTTCAAGCCAAAATCATTAGTAACCCCCTCAAATGCTTTGTAATCATCAAAATCAATTCAAGGAGCAACAACAAAGAAGTTAAGTCACACAATAGATTGTCAAGGTTGCTATCAGTCGTAACAAGGAGTTCTATTTCTCCCTCCACTTTAATCGAATCACCCATAAATCCGATTAAGGACATGTTGATTCATTTTAGTTGGTTAGTAGAAAGTTACATTCAAAAAAAATATCATAGAATAATACGTCAGTGGAGCTTTCATTATCAACTAAACATCCTTTTACATCATAGTTAGCTATTATCATAAAAATGACAATAGTGTCATTATGAGAAGTTTGAACTCCTCGCAAGTCTTTCTTAGAGAAAATGATCGCGTTATCTCCCTACTGATGTTTTAATAAACTTTTTCGAGTCTCTTGCCCCCCCAGGTGTTGGTCCTTCAAAAATTATGTTGATCATACCCATCGTCGATTGAGCATAAGTTTCTTCCTTGGGATATGGTTGAGGTTGGAGATCGACAGACAGTTGTATAGGATGGTCTCATAGGTACTTTTCGAGGTATCCCCATTGAATCAAGATTTTTATCTCATCCTTCAGCTGGATGCACTATTCGGTGTCGTGATAGTGGTCTCGATAGAACCGGCAATATCTTTTTCTATTACGAGATGTTGATGGTGTCTTCATCGGTTGGGACCATTGGAGGTAGCTTTCCCCTTCTATCTCTATGAGAATCTATGCATGGAGAGTAGTAAGGGGGATATAGGAGTCATACTTGTAGTAGAATTTCTTCGACTTCGGATTTTGCCAGTGAGGCGGAGCCTCTCCATCAACTCGGGCTTTGCTAGGCCCTTTCGAGGTTCCATCTTTTTTTTTCATCTTTTTTTGACCTTTCCTTTCAAATTAACATTAGTCTGTAGCACCTTCCTTGGTATAAATGTACTTCTGTACATGCTCGAGAGATTTAGCATATATTTAGGGAAGCATCTTGTCTAGAAATAAGTGAACCTGAAACTACGCAGCCCCCTATTCATGGTTGAGATGGCCATGGACTCATTAAGGTCGCGACCTCCAATGTGAGATTCTCCATCTTACTGTTTGACGGAGAAAAGACTGTCGGATGTTTGTGGCATCCTTCTGTTGGTGCTAAAGTGAGCTATGAAAAGTTATTCAAACTGCTCGAAAGATCGGATGCTTTCCGATTGAAGCCCGAATACCAGGTCCGAGCAGGTTTTTAGAGAGTAATCAAAAAGGCAACGCAATGGAGGATATCAGAAGCCCCTTGAAGTAGCATGAGAGTCTTGTAGCTCTCAAGATGGTCAAGTGAGTCTATGGAGCCGTCACATGATTCTATTTGCGGCATCTTGAATCGGGTATGAATTAACTCATCTAGAATTCGTCAGAAGAATGGAGGATGAGTGTTGAAGCCAAAGATGCCAGTAAGAATCTTGATTGTTAAGCTGAAGTTGATGGAGTCGACGGTCCAACTACTGTAGTTTACAGTCATAGTCATCCAACCGTTGTTGAGATTCATTGGGATGTTGGAAATATCCTAAGGTAGAACCCTCTCCAGAGGAGCTAAAAGGTGATCAAGGTCTTTTTCTCTTTTTCAAAGTTCATCGAGGAGAAGGAGATCGACGATCCTTCCAATTGGCATGCCGATCATGCTAGAAACTAGCCCGATGTGAGTGCCGAATAGATTGAGGACCAGTATGGTGAGTGTCGAGTTTGCTGATGGGGTGGAGAAAGGGCTCGTCGATTGTGCTTAGGGCTCGTCGATTTGGTCAAAATCCTTAGACCATTGAACTAATAAAACCCTTATTAATCATGAAAAATGAGGTAATACTAATCCTCCCAATCGCTTTAATCATCGTGACACTAATTGGCATGTCAAATGTAGGAAGAAATAAAGACAAGGATGTTTTGGAAAAAATAAGATGAGAATTTTGCTAGTTGGAATATAATATACTAAGAATGCTTTTCTAAAAGAAAATAATTTATTAGGAAATCATAGGTTAAGAAGAGTCTAGTTAACTTGAAATCTATGATATCATATGTTCGATTTTCTATAAATTTTTAAAATGAATCTAGTTAATTTGAAATTTTGAAAAAAATTTAATAAAAAATTTTAAAGAAAATCGATTAATTTGAATTTTTATTATGCAATTTTCTATGACTTTACCAGGTTTTTTCTTGAATTTTAAATTTATACTTTTCTAAAAAGGAAATTGTAAGATTATGCAGTATTTGACTTCTAAAATACCGATATTCCTCATTATAGTAATAATGAGATTTAATAGGTATCTTGGTACTTTTTTAAAAGCATATGCTTTACTCATTATCTCAAGACTTCTCTAAAAGCTCTAAAGAGAAAAATAAATTATTTCATATGATTTTCTATTTTTTTAAATTTATGATATGGTATATCTGATTTTTATAATTTTTTAAACAAGAGTCCAATTAACTTGAAACTTTGGAAAATAATTTTAATAAGAAATAATATGCTAAAAAGAATTTGGTTAATTTGATATTTATTATGAGATTTTCTATGATTTTTAAGAATTTTCCATGGATTTTAAATTCATACTTCTCTAAAAAGAAAATAATAAGAATTATATGCTATTCGAATTTTAAATATCAGCATTTCTCATTATGGTAGTAATTAGATTTAGTAAGTTCTTTCTTAAATCTCTAAAAAAAATAATAAGAATTACATGGTATTTGAATTTTGAAATATCAGTATTCCTCGTTGCGGTAACAATTAGATTTATTTGATATTTTATCATATAGGTAAGTATTTGGTTCATGGATATACCAAATTTGAATAACTCTAACATACTTGGATACATATTTAGATAACTTATGATTTTTTTATATTTTCTAGATACTTTAGATGATTTTTCTACAATTTTTCTTCTAAATTTCCTGAATTTTGGAGAGGTGGGAATTTTTTCTATCCTTTATATTAATAGGTATAGAGATAACTCACTTCTCCTCTTTCTAATTTGGGCAAACAAGCATGATAACGAAATAATAAGATATATGTATGAATTTATTATGAAAATGATCTCATCGGAGAATGAGAACTTAATACCCAATTTTTATTTAATTGTGTTTTTATGTTTAATCTTTACATGGTGACACCATCAAAAACATGGTTTGAGTTGTCGGTTTTGCAAGAAAAATGATTGATTTTCGACCATTAGATCATGATTTGCATAACTCTCAAAGCACTCTGATCTTGTTTATCAATTTATTTGGATAGATCTCAAAGCGATGATTGTGGATTTGTGCAAAGAAAGTGAATCTTTGTCTTGCGTGCCGAAGATATAACCCCTGTCCTCAAAACCAGGATGTGGCATAAAACGTTCAGCCAACATGGTGAGTAAATTGCGGAGTCCAAAAATCTTAACCTAACGGGCAATTACAACCGTTCGCACATTCTCGCACGCGCAACGCACGCGCTCAACGCTAGCCGCGGTATAAATTTACCCGCATCAACGGTCAGAAAGTAACATCCGAATCTTGAAGCATCGTCCGCTCTATTTATTCCGTCGCCGCGGTCTCGGGCGATTCCTACAGCATTAGCCCCAGTTCTTGGATAGTCTCGAACAAGGAAGCCGTCCTCCGTCTCTTCTACGACGCCCAGGGGAGGGCTCATCTCCGACACCGCCGCGGTACGAATCCAACAAATCATAGGGTAAGGCCCCTAATATTTTCTCTCTTTTTGGTCTTTTCAGCTAGCCGTTTCACCGGTGGAATTTTTCTGTTTCGATCTAGGGTTTTACTGTTAAGATTTTGATTTCTTGAAGCTTTATGTTCTCTTGATCGAATCGTTTATTGTGAAGACATTTCTATGTTTAAGCCGTGATTCTTTTTTTGAAAATTGAGATGATAATGGATTAATCCCCTTTTTGTGGATTCATTTTTCATAATGGTTGATTTCTTGAACCAAGGTTTGTTTTTTTTGCTTTTCTTATCGGATTTTATTCTCATTTGCTCGTCTTGAGAGATTTGTGTGTGTGTGTGGGGACTGCAGGAAATATGAGCAGGCGTTCCAGTCGAACCCTCTATGTTGGCAATCTCCCTGGAGACATCCGCGAGCGGGAGGTTGAAGATCTGTTTTACAAGGTTTGTGAGCTTTGATGGAAGCTTATTGGTGTCGCCTGATTCGCATGAGAGCAAGAAGTAGTTACTCTTTGGATCTTTATGTAGGAATATAAAATTTCTGATGTTTACATAGAAAATTGTCAGGGAATCTGCATAAGAGGCAGAAAGTCATCCTCATATATATTTTTTTTCAGATAAGGTGACATGCCAACGTGACAGGTTATGCATGGTTTATGTTATTGGAAAAATAATGAGTCCACGTTGTGTGCCTCATCCAATTTTAGGATTAGTTTTTTTTTTTTAAATTTTATTTTATAATTGAACTCCTCTGTTCTTTTTATGGAGATTTATTTTGATTCTTATGTGGTTGGGTTGTTTGTGACTGCCCGACTTAAATATTTCAGAACTTTTAGCTTGTTTCTCAGAGTAATTTGGTGCAATACTTGTTTGTGAAACATTGTTGAAGGCTGTCTAAATTGGACTTACTTTGAAGTTTTATCATTACAAATCGCAAAGTTAATAACTCCTCTTTTTTTTTTGTTGGGTGGGGGGTGGGGTGGGGGAGGATGATTCATGGCCACATCAAAGTTTCAAGAATTTTGGTGTATTAGCAGCATGTATTATGAGTTGTGTTGTTGATATGTGATGATTTAGGTGATATAATATACTAGCCATGATTATATAAGATTTATTTTGTATATCCTATTTAGTTCCAAGACAAATTTACTTTACGTGCTTTGTAATGGGGCTATTGCTATTATTTTGGGTGTAAGGTGTCTTTGATTGATTGTTTGTGTGTGTGTGTGTGTGTATTCAATGTTTACTTTAAATAATATGTTTTCAGTTTTTGTATCTTTGTTTACAAGAAAATCTCATCTCATAGGTTCAGGTTAAATTTAAGAGATGAAAGTAATATATGATTTCCAGAAGTTCAATTGGTTTGTGAAAAGGACATGATGGAAAGTGCATGTGTTGTGACATGCTTATTTTAGCAAATGAAAAGCAAGAACGCACTGAATTTGGGGATTTCAAGGATGCCATAATGTACTGTACTAGTTTGGTACTTGTGCATGGTACAGTGGGGTGTACCGACACACAGTACAGTAGGGCATACTGATAATACGCTAAACCAGCCCTTGTACTAGATGTACTGACATAATGACAGGGTGGCACTGATATGGGGCTCAATACCGAGATGACGTATCATGGTCAAAATATTATAAATACCATTCTTGATTAGAATCTCATTATTGTATATGTTGCTTGGTTGAATTCTCAAAAATGGTCAGTAAGTTTATGTGAAGATGCTAAATGCAGAAGGGATTCAGGTAGATAACTACATAAAGTTGAGATTTGAACAGATTTAATTGCTCATCATGGAGGAGCAAACTCAATACATGGTTGGTGTCATATAATTTTGATATGGTCATGAAGCATTATTAGCCCAATAGGTTCCAAACCATGTGAAATTGCTTCTTTTTGACAAATTGCATGGAGCCTATAAGGTGACAGAGCTTGTGATTAGGACTATCAATGGGGACTATTTACTCTAGTTTTTGAAACAGAATTTCTACCAAGGTGTTTTTTCAAGGCATCCATAAGAGGCTTATTGACATGTATAATTTTGAAGTTTTTTCCTTCAAAGTTCTATGTTACTAAGTTGTAACTAAGGGGTTAATGAGGCACTGCAGCCTTAATGGCTTTTTAGTGGAAAATGAACCTAAGAATATGGGTTAAATGTGTTGTGGGTATATTCATCATGCATGGTGTGTACTAACCCAGCACTTTTTATGAACTTTTTGGTCAAGCATACCATACACTAATTCAATAAACCTCGGAAATGGGAATAGTTATTGAGTAAATGGCTTTTAGAAGGTGGAAGCAAGAATCAATCAAGTTCAGCTGACTTATTTTGTTGGGGTTGAAGCTGAAAAAGAATCACAATTCTCAGAAGCCCTATGATAGACAAATTTTGTGATAATTGATGTAAGAAAAGGTAGACTCCTTTATGAATTAAGAAAGGAAGACTCCTTTATGAATTAAGAAAAGGTGTTGTTCGTGTTGTAAGATCAGATCTCTAAAGGTAGATTCCAATAAACTAAAGCTTTTAAAGGATGGATCGAATTCTTGGGAGCTTCTTTATGTTATAAGTTACATACCTACATGTTTCTATTCATCCAATCTTGCATGCGACATGTGGGTCTTAACTCTACAATTCCAGAATGATGCTGAAAGTTCAAGTAGTCAAGATAGTCAATTGAACATGGATATTTATTGTTCTGTAATGTGTGTGGAGATTTTTTTTAAATATTGGGACTGGATGTTGCACTATTATGTCAAAAAGCTTTTATTCTTTATATGATTTTAGTCACTATTGTTGGATAAAGATGATACAAGTAAGGTTTGCCATCTCGATACTGGACCCTGTAACGACCAAGTGTTGGTACAATATAAGATAGCATATTGGTCTGGTACGGGATAGTATAGCAGACTATGGTTAAAAATATGATGTCTTCTTGATGGTTGTGCATAGATAATAGATAACTACTTTATTGCTAATGTATTGTGGAAATCAATGATTCGAAAAGAACCCTTTGTCATGGGATTGTTGAAATCGATGATTTATATGAAAGAATGTCATGATTGGGATTACTAAAAAAATGAATTTGATGACTTAGGGCCTATTTGGATTCATGGGCCCAAAATCCCACATGATTAATGGTTTAGGCCTATACAATTGGGAAAAATGAGCTTGGGTTAGGCCTGTATTCAGAAATACCCAGTAGCCTGTGGAGTTGGCCGGTTCGAATCCCATAGGATAAAAAAATCACCCGCTAAGATAAATTTTTATCCTATGGGATTGGGCCGGTCCACTCCACAGGCTCCTGGGTATTTCTGAATACAGGCCTAACCAACCTCATTTTTCCCTATTGTATAGGCCTAAACCATGAATCCTGTGGGATTTTGGGCCCATGAATCCAAATAGCCCTTATGAGGATGTTTTAACCATAGGAAAGGTAAAATGCGGTTACCATTTCCAATAGTTTTAGGACATGAGAATTTACTCCCTTGATTAACCTAGATATGTGCACACATAATGTTATTGTGCCTATGTACAAAAAATGTTTTGATAGAGATTTGTTCCTGTTTAGGATATTTATGCCTATGCAAAAAGTTCAAATTACTTCAAATCATTTAAAGCAGGCAAATTTTGAGTCTGAAAATTGGAAAATGAATTAGGAATAAGTATTTAACCATTACGAATTGAGCAACATACAAGTAGGCTCTAGAAGTTATTAACCTTTTCTTGGAATCTAGAACACAATGGAGAAAAGATTGCAGTTGAAGACTTCTAGCTCATAGTGAATTCAAATAACCGACCCACTTAAGAAGGCAATATACATTTTCAACCAAGTACTTTCTCATGTAATATGAAATATGTGCCCTTTAAATCATTGGCAGCAAGAAAGCTAGTGCACTCCATTTGCAAGTTTAGAGTTGTGGCGTAAAAGGTGGAGTTGCTGAATCAAGAATGCAGGAGACTACAACTGATTAAGCTATTAAAATAATCATTTGATGTTTTCATTGTGATATTAGATATGTTAAACTCATTAAACAAGTTGTTTTTTTTTTTTTGTTGTTGGTGCCAAAAGAAGTGTCAATTTTGGAACATGTTTGACGATACCGACAGGGCCACCAAATATGCTATTTTGAATTAAAATCAGGAGAATTATTTGCACAGAGAAAAATCAATTCCCACAGTTATCTTGACGACATTGGAGATATGAAAGTAGGCAACTTTAAAGATGCAAGCCTGGCCATAGATATCTCACAAATGGATGTATAGATACTTTGCGCATATTTATCTTCTCTATTTGAATTCAGCAGGGAAATGTTGTTGCTTATTTTGAGTTGAAGGTGTTTGATAACTTCTCTAATAAAAGACTTAGTGTTAATGTTCCATTGAACATATTCAGTTTGTATTGTATCATGAAACAGTATGGTTGGGTTTCTAATCAAATTTGTAGGTTTTAATAGAGGCTCTAGTGAAGACCAATAACCTGTGGAGCATTGGCGTTAACAACTACACCATCCATCAGTGTTTTAAAAAGTTGCTTGGGTTTGCAGGTGTCATGGGACTGTATAGCACATGCTGTATTCAGGCAGCATATGTGGGCCTATATGCAGTTAGTTTTTTTTTTTTCCCTAAAAACTATATCAAGATAATTAAAGTTTATTACACAATAAAACAACAATAATAATAGTAATTTTTTTGGATAAATAATCCTAATTATTAGTAACAATGTCAATTAAGGTTAGTGCTTATTACTTAATACGTAGTACTAATAGCAGTTGTTATCAGCATAATTGAAACCCACATCATACTGAGCCATTTGTTTGAACATGCTCCCTCTGCACAGGTTCACATGAGAAGGGGCCATATATTGGTTTCATAATGTTAAGTGGCCACATATGTATCTGTGCAATGCTAGTCGAACTACATATACAGCTTCATAATGCTAAATGGACTAACTTTTCTGCCCACGAGCAGTGTAACCGCATATGCTAACTGCATATAGGCAATGCAGTGCGGTCAAGGGGTTGCACCCGCATATGTGGCCTTGTGCACCACATTTTAAAACTGTACCATCTATTATTGTGAACAGTTTAAGGTATTGTGGAAATTATGCTGCCAAAAAGGGATTGCAAATATTGATAGTTTTCTGCTTTATATTTCTGATGACATTTAATGGTCTGATTAAATGTGTTTTGCAGTATGGGCCCATTGTTGATATTGATCTGAAGATTCCTCCAAGGCCTCCAGGTTATGCTTTTGTTGAGGTAGTGTTATCCTTATGACCAAATGTTATATGAAATTCTACCCTCTGTAAACAAACCAGAATATTTATACTAATTTGTTGCCAAACAAATAAATAAAAATAATGTTAGTGCATGCTGTGGTTGTAAGCATTCACAGAATTGCTGTTTCTTGCAGTTCGAAGATGCTCGTGATGCCGAAGATGCTATTCGCGGTCGTGATGGATATAATTTTGATGGTCACAGATTAAGAGTAGGCATTTTTATTGACAAAGTTGTTGGTATTTTTACTGATTTTTTGTTATTTTACAACTAAGTTCTTTGTTCTTGCATATAGGTGGAACTTGCACATGGTGGACGAGGCCAGTCTTCATCATTTGACCGACATAGCAGTTATAATAGTGGGGGACGACGTGGTGGTGGTGTCTCCAGGCGTTCGGAGTATCGTGGTGCGTTCTTGGCTAAAGTTGTTTGATTGTAATCCTAAATCCGAATTTCCAGATATGTGAATTTTGCTTGAGGTTTGTTATGTGTTATTTCATGCAGTTCTTGTCACTGGTTTACCTTCGTCTGCATCTTGGCAAGATCTTAAGGTTTGGAAAAATGGTAGTATTTTCATTCTAAAAATTTTCACCGTCTGAATACTGTGGTTTTGAAATTCTCCAAGTTCAGGATCATATGCGCCGAGCTGGTGATGTTTGTTTCTCTGAAGTGTTCCGTGATGGTGGAGGTCAGCTGCTCTATATCTCTATTTGATAGAAAAAGTTTGTGTTTTGCTTAAAATGTTCAGGTGGTGGGTTTGAAAAACTGTGTCCATTCTTTGAATGACCTAGTTGCAAGTGTGTGTGTGAGTGAGTTGGCATATGGGTTCATGTATGTTTATATGTATGTAAAAAGTTCTCCTTAGTGATATTGGTGATATGGAGCAAGTTTTAGAATTCTAGTTTACATAGAACATTTGATTAAATGAAAAAGAAGGAACTAATTAAATGGAAGAAAAGCAGATTAAGAGTTTTCTCTTTTTGTTTAACCAATGATTATTGTAGGAAGTTGTGGGAGAATGTGCTTAAGGCATAGTGGTATAGCATGATCTCCTTGCTCTTTTTGCTTTTCCTTTGGTAGTTTTTCTCAAAATTGTCATCTAGATTTGGAGGGATTATTTGAGGCTTTATAGAGGTAACTCAAGCTTGTTCTAAAATGTTTCATTAAATTTTCTTTTCATTGTTAAACATCTAAGAAGAAGATTTTCTGATTAGTCTTTCTTTTTTCTTGATCAGCTGATAATGAGTCTTGATATATTCATTTGGTGCGGTAGATCTTGAATTTTCATATGCACCGATACATGCATGGATGTGTATATACTTACATACGGACTCATATACAGATACTAACATCTACATGTGTGTGTTCATGTGTTGAACTATTCTAGTCCTTCCACAAGTAAGGCTGGAAATGGGCTCGGGCCAGCCCGAATGTGGGTCGGGGCTTTAGGCTAGGCCCGAACAAAACAAGCAAGGTTTGGGCTTATATATAAAGCCCATTTTATTCTCGGCCGGGCTTGGGCCCACCATTGGCCCGACCTGAGCTCGGTCCGGGTTCAAGCTTGAGCCTGACTGCAAGCCTGATCCTAGCCCATAATTTAGGCTCGAGCCCAAGATGGCCAAGCTTAGAAGAGAAAAGAAGCCAACCATCGGTGTCTTCGCTCCCCATGATGCTGCCCTTCACCCTGATGCGAACCACCTCATCCCTCCAAGCGGATTCAGTTGAGTGCTCCCCTCTCGTTTTTGCGAGATTCTGGCAGAAGCCGATGGTGGGAGAAAGTGGTGGTTAGATCTATATTGGGTGGCAACAGAGAATCCAAACTTTCTAATAGAGTCATTCGAGGTTTTGATCGGGGACGAGTTCGAGTAGACGGACTTGAATGCCATCTTACAATCGGGAGGAGGAGCATGACGAAGCATGATGAGAGTATGCGTGCTCCTCACTGTCCATGAATGGAACCGCCCGCGAAGCTTGAGGAGTACAGCCCTCGTCCCCTTCGTTGCTACCGTTTCCAAGGTTGTTGTGGCCTAGATCTACCTCACCATTGAGTATGCCGCCGCGAAGCCCACCGCCCTCCACCCCATCATTGACGTTGCCCTCTGTCATTGCCGCCCACAATCGAATCGATGCCAACTTTCTCGACATCGTCCGTGCAATGGAGGACCTCAGGCTCCCACATGGTTTCACTAGTGCCTATGATAAGACGTGACCACTTCTGAGATCGATCGAGCATTTTGAGAGAGTTGATGGTGTTCGTTCACTCGATAGATGGGGCGGAGCGGCCATTCTGGCGCATGCTGCAAAGAGAAGGGTCATAGGAGGGGGAGGGCGGCGAGGATGGGAGGGAAGGGAAGAGGAAGAGGGTTCCATTTGGCTCAAGAGGGAGGCGGAGCTAGTATCATTGAAGTGGCCAGAATGTCTACATGGCAGCAATTTACTGATCCGGTATTACCGTTGGTTGGTACTCTGGGTGTAGGATATGGTTCCTCCATGGAGATAGGGGAGAGAGAGAGAGAAACAGAGGGAGAGGGAGGGGTTTGGACCGGGTCTCGGGCTGGGCTTGGGCCTTAAATTTAAGATATTTTGGGCCTAAGCCTAAAAAAACTATTTCGGGCTGGGCTCAGGTAGGGGTTTGGCCCGGCCCAGCCCGGCCCGTTTCCAGCCCTATCCACAAGTCTCATTCTAACCTAATCTTAAGTATCCTTTTTTGTTTAACTTGATTGGTCTAATTGCCGAGCATTAAAATTCTTGCATCCTCTGTGCAATGATTATGGCCTGGGTGTTGCTTGCCTCCCAATCGTTTTCCATAAGGCGAGTTTGACAATCGGAAATGAGCTTATTAGCTACATGACTTGCGTCAAAACAAGCAATTTGTACTTTGAATATCTTGAACTGTAATTCAACAATGGCAACTTTCTTGAATAAAATGCTGGTAGTAGAGTTGTATTTTCCTGTGAAGTTGTTGACATTGTACTGCTGTGACTATTGAAACTCTTGCACAATCTCAACCAGATGGACCTTGGTCATCTGCATCTCCATGAAACAAAGCTTGGTTGTGGCAGTGGCAATGATATCTATGGTGGCAGTGGCATTGTAACATTGTTTCTCTTGTTTCTTCTGCTCGGATAAGGCCTCTATTAGGAACGGTTTTATTTTTTCCACCAATTATGTCTTGTTCTTCACCATTTATGTGCAACTGCTCTCTCTCTTCCTCCCTCTCTATCTTCTCGCATGCACAACTCACACATTGATACATGATTTCATAATTTGGCCTGTTTTGTAAGATGAAGGGGTTGTGGACTTAAACCAAGGATTCTGAGTTAAATAATTGATTTATTATTCATTCTTTTTTGTTTGTGCAGGTACTACAGGAGTTGTGGATTATACAACTATGAGGATATGAAATATGCGGTAGGTTGATTATGTCTTCTGCCTGTGATCTGCTTGCACTTGCAAAGTGACATGTAATGGGATGGAAATGCTGGCCATTTAAGTAATGTAATGCAATGCTCCCTTCAATGTGGGAAAAAGCCTTTAAAAGAAATTTAACTTTTCATGGAGCCTCCTCTAGTTAGAGCTATGCTCCATTACTCCATTTAGCCAAGTTCATAATAGGAAAGGCTTATGGGCAAAGAATGATGATGTTTTACCATAGTTCCTTCTGTTAAGAAATCTTTCTTTCTTTCTTTCATTCTTTCCTTTTTTAGATGTCTTAATATTTAATTTTGTCTTGACTTTTTTAAAGAAATTCTTCTGATGGTATTTTTCTCCATTGGCAGATCAGAAAGCTCGATGACTCTGAGTTTCGCAATGCATTTTCTCGGGCATATATAAGAGTATGATCTTTTGCACATCATTGGCAGCCTTTTTTTCTTGTTTCTGCAACATGTCAAGTATGCGGAACTTTCTCATCCAATTTCTTATTATTATTTTTCTATAGGTGAAGGAGTATGATTCTAGGAGAAGCTTATCTAGGAGCCGAAGCCGTAGCCATTCCTACTCAAGAAGCCGGAGTCCTAGTCGCAGTAGAAGTCACAGCCGGAGCCAAAGGTTTGATGTAGATTATTTGCCATTATTGTGATAAAATGTGATTCTTTTAACGCAGATTGATTATTTGCAGCAAGTCTCCGAAGGCTAAATCATCACGCCGTTCTTTGTCAAGATCTAGATCCAGATCTGTATCTTCTCAATCTCATTCAGGATCAAGGGGGCACTCTTTGTCAAGGTATGCCTTTGTCTTTTCAGATAATTCTGAGTTTGTTTACCTAGAATAAATTTGCATGCACCTGTTTTATGGTTCATAATTGTGCCATAATGCTTGTTGTAAAGGCACCAAATGGGCCCTTTGAAAGGGACTGGGGATATCATACTTTACATGGTTCTGTAAGGTGCAGCAATCTTACTTACAAGCTGCATGATACATGTCTGAGAAATTATAGAAACTGCAATGGTGTCTTTCTATATTGAAGATAAGTTGGGGATGAGGTGCAGTGTTTACTTGATTTGTACAAGGGATGATATGCACTTGCTAGAGCTTTACCTGTCAGCATTCAAAAATGCTATTTCCTGCTATATTGAAATAGCATTTACTAGTCAGCCTAAATTTCCTTATTTTAGCTTGTTGATGTTTTATTGACGAATTGATTACTTAGGCAGAGTTGCCACTGCTGCTACTGTTATTTAAGCAGCTGCGGGCTGTGTGTTTGTTATGCTGACCTGCCTTCTCCCATGGACCATATATAATAGAACTATTGGACATTTTTAGATCTTATGAAATCTATTTATAATCCACTTTTATTAGGGTTCAGACGGTACTTGGATGGTTTTGGCTTATGGGAATTAACTTTGATGTTATCGTCAGTGGATTGATTGGTGCTATTAGTGCATTAACCTCATGGTTTTCTCTTGCATTCTTGGTTCATTAGTTGGTGATTTTCTAATCGATGTAGTTCTCAATGGGGATGGTTTATAATTTATGTCCTCTGATGATTTTTATAGTATTAGTTTCTTAACAATTCCATTTTTTTGGGAATTCTGAGGTGGTTGCACTTATAGACACCTGGGTATAATGAGGCACAACAATATATACTACTTGGCTCTCTGGAATTGGAATATCCTGCTTAAGTTGTCTTAAAGTTCTGATGCTTTTTGGAGTTTCCTGTTGAAGGGCATACTTGTGCAGGTAATGGTGCTTGTGTTTTTAACATTTGAAGTGCCAAATAATTAACCTTAAGTGTCTGGGCATTTTCTGAAGTTCCATTACTTGTTTTGTTTAATACAATGTTTGTATAGATGAATTTATGCATTGTATGAAAGTCTTTCCACATTGGGTTTTATTGGCGGCAGAGGTGTTGGACAGCTGGGACTTTATCATCTTGCATTTGTGACAAGTGCCTGGATAAGAGTGGGAGCCATAATATGCATTCTGGTTCCCTTCTAGCTCCATGCTAAATGCAGGTTGCTGATTGGGTGCTAAATTGACTTGGGGCATATTTAGTGACTCTGACTAAGATGGTGCATGTCTTCGAGCCTTCTTTTGTTGTTGGTCAGCCTTTTTTTCCTTTGACTGTCATTAGATTTTCTTGATGTCCACTTTCCTTTTAGCATCTTTGATTGGATTTAGCTGCTTCCATTAGTTTAATAAGCGGACTGGAAAATAGGCCTGTTTAATAAGCAGGCTGCACTTGGGCTTGAGATTAAAGTTCGGTCCGAGCTCGGCTCGCTCGATTTGTTTTATTTTCCCCTTTTGTTGTCTGTTTGATATATTTGTAATTTTAGTTAACAGTTATTGTTGATATGTGAACTTAATGGATAATAGACATATTGTTGGTTGTTGGCAATAATTAATTATTCATATTTAACATTTTAAAAATATTTTAAAGCATTTATATCTTTTAATATTAAAAAAATAATGGCCATGAAGCTCGAGGCTTGGTTAAACATTGTGCCACATATCATGCAGTTTCCCTCTTCATGCCACTCCACCAAAAATTCTCTCTTAAATTTTTGTACATTGTGGTGCTTCGAAGGTGCGTGAAGTAAGCAAAGTTGTGGGCTGTCTCTAGAATCTCTTTTCACAATTCTGGGTTCTTAGGAACACATAACCCGTTGCCAAATCTTAGGGATCTATGCTCATGAACTCTTGAGTTTAGACTGGCCACTAGGTTCTATCGCTTCACTGGTCCTTCGAAATTTTGGACCTTCTCCCATAGATGCCTTGATTCTCTTGATCAAAGTAGGCTGCACCCTGATATTAATAAGCTGACATCTAGAATTATGTAGCCTCACCTTGATCCTGGATCTCTCTGGATCTTCTAGAATATACTTTTACAAAGTGACCAGAGTTGCTATCCTTGGGGATAACTGATGGTCAGTCAGAGTCCTTCAGCAGCTCCAACCATCTCATTTGCCTCAATTGAACTCCTTAGTGAAAATATGCTTTAGGTGTTTGTGATCCATTAAGATCTCACATTGTTCTCCATATATAGGTAATTTCCCCAAATTTTTAGTGCAAAAGTCACCACTGCCAACTCCAAGTCATTGATTAGGTTGTTTTGCTTATGTGACTTTAACTGTTTGGTGGCATATGTTTCAGCCTTCTCGTTCTCGTTAGCACACATCCCAGGCCTTTTCTAAGCATCACCGTAAATAGTAAAGCTTCCTCTTCCAGAAGGCAGAGTGAGAATTGAGATCGATGCTAGTTGCTTTTTCAGCACCTGGATCCACTCAAATTTGGCTCCTTTGTGAGCCAAGTGGGTCAGAGGCGCTGCATTACGGCACAATTCTGGTCTGCTCTTTCTGAAACTCAGAAAGGTCAGAGTCAGACCTTTAACAAATTCTCTTGTTGCTTACGTCTTTGGAAGTGGTCAGCTCCAATGGTCAGATACCAGCTCGAATCTTCTGCCGCAACCCCTCTTGGGCCCCCAAGCCTTGCTGATTTGGGTACCTACCATATTTGGAGCTAATCAGGATAGCTTGGTGAACTTGTCCTCCTACTGGGCCACCATCATACTCTCTTGGGTTAGCTTGATAATTCCCTTTTGGTAGTTGAGGTTCTCGGAATAGTCACTCTTTTCATAAACTCCTTTCAGAAAAGGACTTTGGATCATTCTCAAGCTGTCTTTGGACAGCTTCTTTATAACTCGTAGGCCTCTGGCTTTGAAGGTTGGTCACCCTCGGTCCTTGCTTATCCTGTCTGCTGCATCTGCTGCAAGAATCCGATCAAAGCCTACACCAAATCAGCCACATGGCCCCTGATTCCTGGGAATGCCATGGGCTCCTTGATTATCGCTGATGGTGTTGAGGTTGTCATTTTGCCGGCTAGCAGAACTAATCTCCAGGTTAGCACAATCCTCCTTGTGGATTGGCTGTCAACCATCCGAGAGGCATTCGTGGTATGAGAAGTGAGTGCCACAAGCTTGGGAAGTGCCAACAGTATGATGGGTGTTAGCCACAGGAACCTTATGCAAGATCAGCCAATTTCCTGGTCCAAGATCGGGGCCATCACAACTTGTATCCGCCAAAATAGATTTTACTATGCTTGATTATACTAAATGGTCCTTTGTATAAGGTAACTTTTAAACTCTTAAAATAAGGGAAACTTTCCAATTATCCCTTGACACCGTAAATTCCTCACAACTAGCTAGTCCAAGCCTTAAGAATCTAAAACCTATGCTATGATATCACCTTATTTCTCATGCCTGGACTCGTTGACACAAGCCTGGCACGTGGCAAATGGCTGCATGTCCCATAGGGTTTGGCCCCACAAGACATGTAAGGTTTGCCAAATGATTTCATAATTTCAAAAATAGATATCTGCATACAATAGTGGATAGGCAATGATACTAGGAGCATTTCTATATGCTACCATTCAAACTTTGATAATTTGAAAATTGATTAAAACAAGAATTTTCCATCAACATAGTCTTGAAGGCACTACATAAACTTGATCAGAAAGTTATTAAAGTAGGGACTACGACTAGAACCTAAGCTCTCCAGCACACTACACAGCACAGTCCGTGCTACTTCATATATGGAGAAAGGACAGAAAAGAAAGGTGACCTAATAACACAATAAGTTACCTTGACACCTCTAGTTGGATCAAGCATATGATATGCAAAAGTTCAGATAAGTACATGTACCATTATTGCTTGTAAAGGTAGTGAATTTTGCAAATTCAAAAGGAACTTCACAAATGGCATATAGGTGTATGTATATGTCAAACATAATGATTCACTCTTTAGAATGCTTGAATAGAAACTAGGTTTGATGCATCTTATTGAGAAATTTTTCATAAACTCGCAAAAAATTTCAATTGCAACTCTTTTCCTAGCTTAGGTTTTATGACCTGGGCCATGATTAGCCCCATGACAATGCTTGATAGAGAGTAGTCCCTGAATACATGATTATTAGTGATCAGCTTCACTGGCTAGACTTGAAAGGAACTAATTATGAGCACATGTTTGCTAGCAATTATTCCCACTGGCTAGGCTTGAAAGCAACTAGTTTCTGAGTATAGATTGCCAATGATTAGCCTTGCTAGCTAGGCCCGACTAGTAGTTTGGCTAAAGAGTCCATTTATTGTAAACCTTTATATCAATTACATAGTGATCAATAAAAAATTTTCAAGGTCCATAAACTTTCTGCAATTTTCAACAACTTGATTTATGTAACTCCATACAAAATCAAACCAACTCTTTGGATGCACAAAAGGTCAGCAACCATGTTCATGCTTGATCCATATTTAAATCATTTTCATGTAGGCATACATAATGCCTAATTTAAACATAATATACATAAATAATTTTCATTATCTCAATTCTAATATGATGGAATTTTTCAAATGCATGTTTAAAACTAAGCAATATAAGTTTTAAATCAGATCATATGACATGCATAGTAAAAATGGTATGGGTAGAGGTACTTATACATCTAAGTTGATAAGATCCGGAAATCCTTCTTGATAATGTTATGTACGACCTAAAATAAACACATTGAAAATGTTAGGTTTACAACCCTAAATACAACCTCTACAATTGAAGATCCCACTGGGTTGCAATAGTCTCTTAGGGTTCCACATTCTACGATCCTCCTGGATCAAGGGTGGTAGTCCCAGGTCTGCACATCTGTGGCTTCTTCCTTGGATGGTAGAGCCGATATCTAGGCACACCTAGGCTAGAATCCATTTATCCCTTGATCCAAAGTCTAAACTAAGAGATTTAATTTAATATAAATATGAGTAAAGGTTATCAGTGTTTGCCTCTGATGTATGGCTTGGCCCCTAAATCAGACACTCTTTGAGAGAGGAAACAAACAAAGAGCGAGAGATGGATTGGGGAAGGGAAGGCACTTGATTATTGATTGAGAGAACCTAGTGGAGAGGGATGTGCTGACCGGCGAAGTAGTGGCATTTGTGCTGATGATTCCAAAGGCCTCCTTGGAACATGGTGTTGGAGAAAAGAAGAACACGAGAGAGAGAGAGGATGGAGGAGGTCGTGATGACAAACCAGGGGAGAAAGGAGAAGAATAAGAAAGTGTGGGCGGGGGTGGGGTCTATCATGTCCCCACCTCTTGGTAGTGGAAAAAGGAAAGAGGTGCAGTGCCTCTTGCATGTCTCTGGCGAAGATGGGTAGCTGATCCTTCTCTTGCTGGCTCTGACGAGTAAGGCAATCCTTCCTTATTGGCTGAGGCTAAGGGAGGAGGCGACTGCCTACCTCCTTCGTTAACTGGATGGTGCCAAAAACAGGGAGGCAAGGTCTAGCCTCCCACTGCTGGCCCAAACAAGAATGGAGGCGTGTGAGATCCCAGCCTCCTTCCTTAATTGATCCAGCATTGAAAAGGATAGAAAAAAGGAATAAAGGAAGATGGGGAGAAGCAGAGCGGATATAGGGAGGCGCTCTCTTTTTCAGGGTGTTTCATAAAGTGTGTAATGACATGACATTCCCAAGAGCTTCTGCAAAGTGCAGACATTTCTAGCTTAGCATGGAGGCACTACATTTTAGGTTTGCCAAGGGGTGTCACTGGGCTATGTTATGTCCAAATGTACAAGTATTATTACTCCAGAATGTGTATTCATGTAACATGCAGTGCTGTAGAAAAGACCAGCCAGTTGGAGGTTGGAATGTTGAAGAGGATAGCAACAGAGAGTAGTTGCAGCAATTTAAGCAGAGTAATATCAGGGGCCAAGAGGGAGGAGGCTAGAGAGGGGCAGTGATGCAGCAGGCAAGTTAAAATAGGGTATAAATTGTGAATGTATTTTGGTCTTATTAGATCTAGATATTGGTTTTTTTACCAGTTGCATTCTATTGGTGTGAAGTCCTTAATGAAGTAGACAACTGTAACAGAAAGCTTGTCAACCAGTCTTGACTTAATTCTCACAGCTGCATGAATAAACCTTATGTTGCCTCTGTCTGCAAAATTCTTTCTGGATGATGCTGTAATTCAAACTCATGCATGCCTAATCACCCAGTGGCAACTGATCTTCTGTACCCTGTGGTGGTATTTAACCTTAAATCGTTTCCATTATAATGGGGTTGGCTGGTTCCATTCACAGCTGTTATTTTCTTGCAGTTTGGAAGATTGTTAGCATGTCTGTAACTTATTGTATATTGTCATGCTACAAATCATGTACTTTATTTTGGACATTATTATTTATGAAATGAAGATTTGCTTCTCTAGCAGTGGCTTTTGTATTCACAATTTTTTTCTAGGTTTTTTGATAGAGTGCTTTATGATTTGTGTTTGTTCATGAAAATTAGTTGATTCTAGTGTCCCTGCCATTGTGCTTGTTTTCCCCCCTCGTTTTGTGAGCTTTCCTCCAATTGAAATTTCTTAAGCATAGTTGACGGTGTAAGAACGTTCCATACTGTCCAGTTATCATCCTGTGTTTTGAAAGTTGCCTTGTCTGTTTTCTAGATTTGGACCCATGCGGTGGGATTGCATATTAGGATCTTGATGGGATTTGGTGCAAGTGCCTGCAATTCTTTGGTTGTGTGAGGTATGCTGTTCATAAGCGAGCAGCTTCGGAAATCCAGAAAGCATATTAACTTCTATGCCTTTTGGCCTTTAGCTGATACCCATTGGAGTTCAGTGGGGCAGAAAGGATGGGTTGCGACCATAGAGCTGGATTTCCATGCACTATGTGGAATTGGGACTCACCAAAACAGTGGTAGAAACAAGTTTCACCTTCGGTCTTCAACATTATTTGCGGTTGGATTCTGGATTTGGAGTTTGGTGGTATAATGAAAATGATACATCTCACCTTTATTATTCATTACAGATTATTTGTTGCTGCCTAGGTTTTAATTAATCTGGTCATCGGTAGTTCTAATCATAGTTAGTTGGCTTTTGACTATGGCTTAATTATCACTGACCTATTTAATTATATTTCTTTACGTCCCATTATTGGATTACTAAACACGTGTTAAATTCCTTTGAGAATTGCATGCTTCCAAAGTTTTTAAGTAGCGTTTTTTTCTTTCAATATGGTAATTCTGACGTGGAAGAGGCGTTGAGGCTTTTGGATCAAGCTGTTAAAGCAGCGATGTGGATATTGAATTGAGTTGTTTCTGGAACTTTTTGCAGATCACGATCGAGATCCAGATCACCTTTGACTTCTGTAAGTGACAACCTGAAATGAAATCTTATTATTTTGCCATATTTGTTTGACTGAAACTGTGCTTGTGCAGCCACGCCGTGGCAAACTTGCGACTAGAAGTCCTAGGAAGCGAAGTCCCAGTAGGAGCAGGAGTTCATCGCGTTCTCGATCCCCTGCTGTATAAACAACTATTCCTTGACTTAATCTCGGGTTTTTTGGGTAATATTTACTTCCCTTGTTTGATGCTTTTTTTTTTTGCTTTCTTTATTCCCCTGGACAGGCCAAGTCTGATTAAAGCTGAACTGCTTCCAAAGATGGTCAAATAGGAAGCCACATTTTGTGGATTTGGAACGTTTCGGATTACCGGAGAAAACTCTTTTGCTTGGGCACCATCTAGGGCACCAGGACTGTTGGTTGTGCTGTTAACATATGGAACTATGCTGAACTTGCGTTAGGAAACAAACCGAATGCCCGAATCGCTGTTATTTGATCCTTTACAAGATGACGATAGTTGGTACTGTTCTAGTAGTTGCTTAATTAATACAGATATTTAGACGTCTGCATCTGACGCTCAAGTAGAGCTGTTTTTGTCATTTCTGTGGCATTGATTGGTGAAAGTATGGCTGGATTGTGTTTTGTTCCTAGTGCGAACATGCTATAGTGTATTTTTCAATCAAATGGTTTTTTTTTTTTTTGATGAAATTTTTCATTCAAATATTGCTTTTCAAGCGGGCGGGGGCGTGGGTGCAAAGCCCGGAATATTAGAAGGCTTCTAGTTTTCCTCTTAAAGAGAGTCTTTATGCATTGTGTGCGCGGTGCAGTGGAAATATAGTCTTATTTATTGATCTATATAATTACTGTTTTTTAATATTTATTTAATATTTATAGTTTTAGTTGTTGATTTAAAATTTGAATGATAAAATGTTATATTTTTGAAAAAATTATGATATTTTGTAATAATATTAAGATATGTGCTTTCTATATAATAGTAAGTCATAATTTGATAATTTGATCATAGAATGTTATAAAAAAAATATATTTT
>KE504882.1:716851-727026 GCA_000441515.1 Elaeis oleifera | reverse complement strand
TATATACATATATATATATATATATTAGATTCTAGCTTATTTTTGGTCTTTCATGTGAATAGGTGAATTGGAGAGGTTGGTTCATGGATCACTGTTGCAAATGACCAAGATGGTGGTTGTGATCGAATGCGGCCCACCTAGCATGATAGGCATACTCTATGTAAAATTTGGTACTCTATATCCGACATGATCCCATTCTCTCATCGAATGCCATTAAAGGGGGCAATTCATGATCAGACTTGTCAATTTGATTCATAAGTGATCTGTTTAACCAATTTTGATATATTTAATAATTAAGTTGGATCATTCATTTAAATTTATTTAATTATTTAAAACTTTTATTCAATCAATTTAATCTTTTAAATTTGTTTAAATCCATTTCATGTGTTAAAACTTCACTTAATTCGTTTAACTCCTCATTTAATTGATAGCAAATTTGATTCACGTCAGTCTCAATCATAAGATATACCAATTTGACTATCATATTTGATATATTTAATTAAATTTTAATTTAAATAATTTTTTTGATAAAAAAATTAAAGATAGCCAATTTCAAACAATAGTTATTCACATAAGGATTGATTCACGCATCAACATGATTACTATTTTTTATGTATTTCAAATTAATTAAATTTTAATATTAATTATTAATAATATATTTGTTTATGTAATCACGGAATACATCAACATGATTGTTATTTAAATTTAAAATATTAAAATAATAATTATATTATCATATCTTATAATTAAGATTAATATGAATTAAATCTATTATCATTAATAATTAAATAGACCCGCTTAGAACCCCGTATTTCTCCTCGTTTGACCAACGGTCCCGTGATACCAGCACAAATTCACCGTGACCGGTGGCGCCGAGGGTGACACCGCCGCATGTCTGATTGCCAGCACATTGCATGGGGACCTAGGCAGCTTTGTCTTCTTCGAGAGGTGTGGTTGGGTTCATCCAATGGGGTTCACACTAATACAAGACCGAAATTGGGTTAAGGACTGTAGACTACTCCGGCCAAACCACACGAGCCGTTCGCACGGACATTTAACCATAAACAGTAGGGACCACCTTCACATTCATTTCTCGATACTCGTACCCACTTCCTCTTTAGCCATCCTTGGCAACATCGTGGAAGCCACGTCTCTCTCTCTCTCTCTCTCCCCCCATTTTATCGCCCCCTCTCCTCCACAAATCCTTGGCTGCCTCCCTGTCGCCGTACCAATCCCCATCTCCTGTCCGCCATAGCGTAAAAGAGAAATATAGGAACAAAAATCCAAAACCCAGTCTAATATTATTATCAAACAATAGCCTCTAAAACCGCCTACCATCACCACTCTCCTCTTCTCGCTTCTCCCCTTCCCTCCTTCCCTCGATCGCAACGACCTATCAACTCCCGAATCTAATTAAACCCCAAAAAAATCCCACCCAAGTCCCCTTTTTGTCCTCAACCAACCAAATATAACCAAGAAAAGAAAAAGCAAGCAAGATTTTAGGGAAGAATCGAGAATGGCCAGCCCCTCGTCCTCGTCATCATCGTCCAACCCGGCGCCGCCGCCGCCGTCGCCCTTCGTGCTGCTGTCCGACGACATCGTGCTCAACATCTTGGCGAAGCTGGAGGCAGACCCCCGCGACTGGGCCCGCCTCGCCTGCACCTCCGCCCGCTTCGCCGCCCTCGTCCGCGGCGTCTGCTGCCGCTCTCGCTGCGCCCGCGCCTTCGCTCCGCCGCCGCCGACCTTCTCCCCTCCGCCGCCTCCGCCGCCGCCCTCCACAAGCTTCCGTCTGCTGCCCTGGCCTCCTCCGCGCCGGCGTCCTCCTCGAGCACTCCGACTTCGGCCTCGAGCGCGACATCGGCCCTGATCTCTCCTCCCCCTCCTCATCCCAATTCTCCTTCCACCGCCGCCACCGCCGGGGAGGTCGTCTCAGATCCCTCTCCACCGCCGCCCACTGGCGATCCCTCCACCTCACTCCCCTGCTGGTCCCTCTTCGACGACCTCTACTTCGACACTGTCTACGACCCCTCCGAGTCCTCCCAAAATCCCACCTTTCCGTCTCCCGACCCCGATTCCGCGGCTAAAATCCGATCTTGATCGCCCGGGAGCCCTCCAAGAAGCGGAGGAAGCGGTGGGTCGGCCCGTCAACGCCCACCTCGCCTCCGGGTCCTGGACCCTAAGCCGGGAACAGGGGAACAAGCTCCTGGCCAGCCGGTTCAGAGGCGACTGCCTCTATATCTGCGAGTGGCCCGGCTGTGTCCACGTCGAGGAGAAGCGGAGGTACATGCTGTTCAGAGGGGTGTTCAAGAATTTCAAGCGGTCGAGGGTGTGGAGGACGATCACCGACTCGAATCGGGGAAGATTGAGCTGGACTGTGCCTTCTGCTCTTGCCATGAGGCCTGGGATCTCCACTCGGCATTTTGCTTGAGGAGGGTCTTTGGGTTCATGATGATGGGGAGCCGGTGGTCCGGGCTTATGTCTGCGAGAATGGGCATGTCTCGGGAGCGTGGACCGAGAGGCCGATGTATGTTTGATGATGAAGCTTGCTCCTTCTATTAGTCTTGATTGCATGTTTTGGTCTAATTTGAGTAATTCTATAATGCTTATATAGGATTATGTACTGCTGCTAGTGATGATGGTGTTATGACTTTGTTAATTGCTATTGTCATCTTGGATGAAAAGCGATCAACTTTTTAGAGAATATGCTATAGTTCTGGTGTTTATTTAATCTGCGATGCATGCTGATGGAGATTTTTCAATTATTTCCTTGGTAATCGATAATTTTTATTTCATGTGGATTTGAAAGTACTTGCTAATTGTTATATTAAACTTCATATCACCAGCGGGTTGTGTTGAAAAGTGTGATCAATGATGTAGTTGGTATGGATGAGAATACTTGTCGTGTTGCAGCAGTGTGCATCTTGATGGTCAATTGACTTCCCATTTTTTTAATCTCCTATGACTGTTGGAATCATGATACCAGTATATTGAGCAGGAAGCACTTTAAAGATTGATTGCAGCATCTTGTAAATATTGTAACACAATAAGATCTCTGTGCTGCTCAACTGGCAGGTGTCATTTTCCCTCCTAAGGTAATATGTAGTTTAACCATCTGGTGTGTTGCATTGTTGATAGTTGGCACTTCATGTCTGTGGATGTTAAATTGCCCTTTCCTCTTGTTACTTGCAGCGAGGGATCATGATGTGTATTGAAAGGCATGCTATGGTATTAATGTTATTTACATGGTCAACACTTTTTGCAACTTGGAAAATGCAATAGATGAATATATTAATGCCATTAAGAAACTGGATTTTGCTTCCCCTAACACCCCGCTGCTGCAACAGAATCCATGTGAAGCCACAAGTTGAAAAGAACATGATAGAATATCATATTTTTTGAGGCAAAGAACATCATTATTGTGTAGTTCATGCTTGAACAACATTTACAATACATGGTAATAATAGTCTCTGAATTTACAGCTATGTGCTTGTTTGAATTACTTAATTTGAGTACTTCTGTCTGTAATCTTTATGAATACGGTGCCAATTGGTTATTGGACATCTATATTTCCTGACTAGCATAATTGCATGACTACTTGTTGTCTTTATTACATAGAATGACAAAGTATCCTTGCATCGAAAACATGTTTCTAGTATTGTTATACAAGGATGTATTTCCATCCCCTTTATTATTCAAACTTCCTACTAACAACTCCAGACGAGTCTCTACAGGTTACCTGAAAACCACACTTTGTGGATTGCCTTAACAACTTTCCATCCATGATCATGCACAACTGAACTTGATAGTGATGAACACATTCATGATATTCATTTTGGAAGTCGCTTCTCATTTTGTGTTATGTCTTATGGGTCTCAATGGTTATTGTATACATGGCTTGCTGTGTGCACCTGTGTTGCTTGGTATTGGGTGTATTATACCATTCTGGTGTTGTACCGGTACTATATCAAGTTCCATTGTGGCTCCTATTGGGTGGAACCTGCTGGTTCTGCCCAGTTTTGTATGGTATCAATGTGTTCAACCTAGTGTTGGAAACACCATAGTTGGGCTTAAGAAAGGGTCTCGACCTTGTGTTGGTACAATGTTTACTGTACCATACCAAGATACTGTACAATACTGGTAAGGTACCGATGTAGCAAGCCTTGATTGTATACTTGTCAATATTTTGTGTGTGCATCATTCAAAACTCAATAGTTGCTCTAGGTTTTGAGCTTTCTTAGGTTAACAGATCTTATTTACTTCCTTTTTTTGTGTTTTTACTTGTGTTTTTGTTTGTTCTTTTCAGTGCTTTGCACCTTAGGTGGCTACATATATATTGATTATTGAAATTTAAGCCCCTTCCTTTAGTTATTTCAAAATTAGTAGTAAAACAAGATGCTAATCTCTGCAAGAGCTGTATTAATTAACTTCTCATAGTTCTTGTGAGGTAGAGGTCATATTCTTGCTCTTCCCTATATGGTGCAAATTTGGTATTTGATCTTTATTGAAATTTTTAACTCTCTCTCTCTGTCCCCCCTCCTCTCTCTCTCTCTTGCGCGTGTCTGCATGCGCGCGCTTGTCTCATTCTCCTCTATGTGTCTTCCTTTTAAGTAAATGTAAGGTAGGTTCCATGTTTTTGTTAGAAGTACTTGTCCGGTTCCATCTACCTCGATGGTAGCTTTTTTGAATGGGTAAATTATAGGTAGGTGGATATCTCTTCATTCCAGAACTATTACTTGCATTGCCTATTATTGTTATTAAGCCTTGATCCAGATCCAAAATTTGGTTTCATAGCATGTGTCAGTTAAATTGTGATAACCCAGCCCATTTTGAGCCCGATGGAGAGCTGGATTTGGTCCACTTGACGGGCCCAAATAGATAATCAGTCAAAGAAGGGAAGGCATGCGCTCGACATGTGTAATGAGAGAAAGAGACTTCCGATGGGAGTCTCCTTCTCGAGTTTGCCGGATGGAATTCGATATGGAGGTGGCTTTCAGTGCACTCTTTGGCTTTATTTAAAGTCTTTCCCTCCATTTTGATCCTCACCGATGATCCTAGCCTCCAATTGGAGCATAGCTACAAGATCTTCTTCGATTTCTTCTCGAATGCTGGCTGCCATCGGCATTGTAGCCATGGTCAAACGTTGCCGGAAGCCAAGCCAAGAGCCCGACATCTTTTGATTGATCCTTCTCCACTTCTTCCCAAGTCCATAGATCAAAGATTTCGACCTTAGGATTTTATTCTATACTGATTGTCTAGCTCATTATTTTATATTTTACTGTTTTTACAGATCTTAAGAACTAACATGACATGGGGATAAATTTTGGGAGAGAGTGATTAGAAGAAGAGTTTTGATTCTTTATTTTAGATTAGGATTATGCTAAAGATTGATGTGAGACTACTGTATATTTTTTTGGAATTTTGTGTTATATTAAGCTTAGATTTTAGTTAGTTAAGTTTTGGACTTAATTTATTGATCATTTATTCCACTATTTATTTTAATATTGTGATGTGATGCCTTGCATGCTTGGGGTGAGAATTTCCTATGAGTATATGGCGTTTGTCACGATCCCGGCTCGCAATCGTGGGTTAGGGGTGTGACATAAATCAACATGTCTTGGTCCGTTTTGTTGAATGCTCGAGCTTTTTTCTTTTCAATTTTATAAAGATAATTTATATAGATAAATTTATAAAATTTCAATTGATAATATTTGTAAGTACATCAAAGTGGTTTCCCATATCACTGGAAATGTGAAAGTCTGCAACTTAAAGTCTTCGCATGTGCAAACCATGCTGTGCTGATTTCCATCATGTCCTAAGTGAAGGCTTTCATACTATAATTTGTGCATGTTGCCATTCTATGTTTGATCAAGAAATTGATCATTGTGCATGTGAAGGCTGATGCAAATGCCTGGAGCTTGAGTAGGACAGTAAATGCTAAACTGAAAGCACATTTTCACTTTGTATTTTGGTTATGTTTTCTGTGTTTGCACTGGTGACTATTGACTTGTGAGAACTGGAAATCAATATTTATTTACTTCTTTCATCTATGCAGCCACCAGTGGTACAACTAGTGTGGGCAGTCTGCCACTAAGTAGCGACCTGCTGGCAGGTTGTGAGATCGTCATGAGGATGGAGATGTTCATTATGCTTAGCTACAAGACTTTTCCAAATGATGTACATGACTTTTGTTGGGAAGCATTGGTTGAATAATGTGCATCAGATGCTTCTCATTCATATATTTGCTTTCTTTTCATCAGGTTCTGTTGCAGGGCTAGGTGACCAGGTCACTTGTTTTCCTTTTAATGCTAGTTTTTCACTCCCTTTTAATGCTAATTTACTTCTATTATGTTTCAAATATCTTCCCTTAATCTAACATAACCTTATTGCTTTCGTTCCCCTTATTCTTTTATTCTATCATTTGGCCATGGAGCTCATCCTAATGTTTATATGAATCATTGTTCAACTATTCTTGGAAGGTTGCTCTCACTGTTTATGCTGTTATATTGTTTTCTTCATCTAGATCTTTTGACCTAAGTTGCAGTTAGCACAGAACCTCCCCGAACCTATATATTGAATGCACAGTTGCTAAAGTAATCTGAGGAAAAGATCTTATATATTTGTAGGCACATGCTGTGGATTGTAGTGGAAACTACTTATATACTGTTGGCCCCTAATTTCAACTCAGTGTCATTTTCAGACAGCATATTGAGCATTTGCATATCCTTTTTCAAGACTTCTTTGCAACACCTATCTCTGAACATTCTCACTGTGGTCATACTATGTGAGTTGTTTTCTATAGCTAATTGCTTTAATTCTTTTATCTTATCGCCCATTCCATTAGTCTTCTTTAGTTCACTTTCATCAGTTTTAAGTAGGTACATTAACATTCCACAGAATACATCTCTCCTTGTACTTACTCTAGTTGCATCTCTTTGTACTTGTTCTAGTTACAATTGCAGGCTTGCAGCACTTTGCTCCCTCCTATTAACTGATGTTATGATACTGTGCTCTTGAAAATGACTTCATAATGCCTTGGTAATCAACCTGATATTGGGCTTCAGCCTTACCATATCTTGGCATATATTTGGTCATCAATGTTAACTGAAGCTTTACAGCAAAATGAACAGGCTTTATCCTGTCCAGTTAATTCATATTCAATCTTTTCCATTGACGGTCGTTTATTTTATACATTTAGTTAGTGGATGTTCATGAGAGCCTCTTTGACATCTCCCTCCAGCTCTTATTTTGTTCCTTCTCTTTTAAGACCTTTCTGCTCAAATTATACCTCTCCTATTCAAGGCTATTGTTGCTCTTTGCAAATGTTATCTGGGTCAAGGCTCATCAATGCATGGAATCTTGCTTTAAATAACCTTTAGGTCTGTACATTATAAATCGCTTTCTGCCCTGCCTAATATTACAGATGCTATTGAGCTCTCACTTGAATAGGTCAAGAACAAAGAACTAGTCAACATTCCTGGTATAATGATGTTTTAAATATTTCTTACACATTCTCTACAAAAATGAGGAAACAATGCAGGCCATCAAGGGGATCGTTGAGTGTTTGTTCTGCAATTATCAATATGACAAGAGGTTAGAGGTAATAAAATGAAGTTTAATGAGAATATATAAAATATTTCCTAGTCAGAGTTCATGGAAATACCCTTGCCTTGTTATTCTTATTAATTGCACTGTTTCTAAATTGTGATGAACAATGTAGATGTGGTTGTCAGCCTGTGGGGTGTGGTCTGATCACCATACAGTAGTGAGACTTGTTGGAGGAAAATTACAAGACAGTGCTGAGTTTGGCAATTCTGTATGACTGGAAATATTGGCATCAAAAGGGTCCATTGCTTAGTAATATGGGTATCATATATATGATATGGTTTATATACGTCGATTTAAAGCTTGAAGGGTTCTCTGGGAAAGAGTAGTGGTTGTATTAGAAGGAGAAGGTGATGCAGAAGAAGTAACTGAAATGGCATGAACATAAGCTGTGAAAGATTTGGGGATGCCCTTGGTAATGTAGTGTTGGATGGGCACAGACATTGCTGATCTAATGGATAATAAAATAATAAATTAACAATAATGATTTATTCGATGGTCGCTATTTTTATAGTAAAAGAGATTGTGGAGAGTAGATTATGTGATTGTTTGTACAAGTTTTATGTTTGCGTGCGGGATTGCGCACGTGTGTGGGTGTGTATAATGTATGCGTGCGTGTGCGTGCAAGTTGGAATGCATGCGAGTGAGCGGTTGATTTGGAGTGGTTGTTTCGGTCTCTGTCTGTCTTCGTACGTCAGTTGAAATCAAAAGCCATTGTTAAATGCTGTTTCGGCTATCATTTCAGTCTGTGTTTGCTAACTGAAATCAAATTGGAATTGAAACCCAATCATTATTAATATTGTTTCAGCTGTTATTTCAATCTCTCTCTCTGTGTATTGAAATCAAAAAATCATTGATGATGCTATTTCTGTCTCTTTGTGTGTGCGCGAATCAAAATCAAAATAATCATCGTTAATGTTGTTTGGCTGTTACTTCAGCCTCTCTCCGCGAGTGTGAATCGAAACAAAATAATAATTGTTTATGTTATTTGACTATTATCTCACGCTATGCATTGAAACCAAACGGGATGCGAAACCAAAATACTCATCGTTATTGTTGCTGGCTTATAATCCCATATCAATGCAGTGGATGTGATTTTTTTAAAAATATATTATTTATTAATATTTATATTTATTTATTCAGGCTTCGTGGATGCTTCTCTCTCCAATCTCTCCTAAGATCAGCCTTCATAAGTAAAATAAAATCAAATATTGATTTTAGCCAGTATCGATAAGATCATTATTGCTGTGAATCTTGCCAAGTCTCTTAGAAGAATCTCTCCATCGTTGTCTTCGACTCTGACCTCTTTTCTATCAGATGTCTAAAATCGAGATCTTTATCCAAACTTTCCGCTGCATCATTGGCATCCGCATTAAAGAAGAGGTTGAAATAGATATATGTTTCAAACGAAAATCCAATCGTAAAATTTTATTTAATATATATATATATTAAATTATATTATTTAAATAAAATTATTATATCCATGAAGCTGATCTTAAATGATTTACTAATAAGAACGTCTATAATTGATATAAAGCATGTGTACGAAAAATTTAAATACATACAAGCTACCATAATTTTTTAAGTTGATCAAAATTTTATTAAGTTTAATTTAATTTTTATTAAAAATATTAAGAAAATTAAAAAATAAATAAAAATATTTATAAAATAAAACTGTTTTCAAATCCGAGACCGATAAGGCTTGTCACATTTATTCTAAAATGGGAGGTAATTATGAGGATCCAGACCAAGACATCCACTGAAGGTGATAGTGCTGAAGCCGCAGAGCCAACTGTTACTGCATATGGTGCATTGGTGGATATATGGCTTGTGCCAAGCTCATGAAGTAGCCGAGGCTCGTGGTTTATTGGATGGGACGTCTCCTGCTGGATGCGAGCTTCACGTTCCGGGTCTAAGGCGCGACGAAAAAAAAATCTCCGTGGTAGTGGTATCAAGTCCGCGCCGACGACATCACGAATCGCTTTTGGTCTCAAATAAGCGGTCTTGAAATTGAACCCTTATCCGCATGTCACGAAATTCTTTATCTATGTATCGAACGGAGACTTCTATCTCCATTTTAAGTAAGAATGACAATCGAGACGGATCAGATCATGAATAAATCAGAATAATATTGATTAAATTAAAAATTATTAATTTAAATCTAATTTATTTATTAAATAAATAAAAATTTAAAATAAATTCGATCTATTTATTAAACAGATAATTTGATCGAATTATTTAATTTATTTATTAAATAGATCAAATTAGATTAAACGGATTAAACAAGTTAAATGAATTAAACAGATTAAATAGGTTGGATCAAATGGATCAGAAACAGGTTAAACAGGTTTTAAACAGATTAAACGCATCTTAAATGAGTGAAACAGGTTAAACAGATTGGATTAAATGGATCAAAAATAGGTTAAACAAGTTAAACAGATTAAATGGCTTATCTGACTCAATCCAATCTAAATATTAAATAGGTTAGATGGGTTAAACGGATTAGATATCTAAAATCTAAATTTGATTTAATTATTAAACGGATTAAATAGATCGATCTGTTTAGTTCCAAA
>KE504882.1:676624-716831 GCA_000441515.1 Elaeis oleifera | reverse complement strand
ATATATATATATATATATATATATATATTATATATTATATATTACGGTTGTTGTTGTAGCCTCTCTGCTCATATGAGAATCGAACTAAATAACAGTTGTTGATGTTTTCTTCGGGTGCCATGTCAGCCCTCGTGTGAAACCAATGGGAATGGAAACCAAATAATCATCCCTTGGTTAGATTTGTGCAATTCCAACGAAACTCTTCTTAAGGATAATAAATCATTCTAAAGTTTTAGAATTTTTCGTGTCTAACTATCTCCTTCTTAATCATAGATTAGGAGCGTAATCAAGTCAAATAGCTGAAAATTCAAATTTAATTCGACTCAAAATACTCAAATTCAAAATTCGACTCGGGATCGACTAAGCTTTAATATCCCATACTCCAATTCGACTTGATAAAAATAGATAAAATTCGAGATCAACTTGACTCGAATATCAATCGAGTATATTCGAGTTGGAGTTCGAACTCGAAATCAACTCTTAGCATATTAATATAATATATACTATAATAAAATAATATTATTAAAATATATATAAATTCGAACAGATTCGCGAACTTTCGAATCGACTATCTTACTATTCAAGCTTGACTAAAAAATTATTCGAATTAATCTTCGATGTGAGTTGCATTCGAATACCTCACGAACGGCTTGAACCGTTTGCATCCATATCGCTGATATAATAAAATCCATTCATGCACCACTGGGGAACTGTAGTAGTGAACGGAGCTGCAGTAAGATGGATGATCTCTAGAATTTTTTTTTAAAAACAGTTATATTAGACATGTATCCTTACATTAAAATTAGATTTATTCTAGTATAGATCTGTTGTGACAAAGAAAGAAAAAAGATTATTAAACTAAAATCTTACTAACTAATATCATTGAACCAGAATCTCGGCTCAGCCTAATCACTCTGAACTCTAGCTTAAAGAATGCATTCATGCTCAGTATCTTATCACTAGGATGTGGCAGGAGAAGGAGCAGCGGAGAGCGTTGAGGCCCCACCGAATAGAAGGATGGCGTCGTTTGGATTTAAGAGGGAAGTATTAAATTAAAAAAAAAAAAAAGAATCTGAAAAGTATTTTTGTCTTTCTATATTATATAAATGATTTGATAGATACTGTGAAAATTTATATCGCGTGCAATTAAAAACTTTTTAAAAAATTGTTGGATGTAAGTATAATAAAGAAAATTTTAAGGAGAGACTTCTATAATTCACTTAAAAAAAATGGTGCAGTCAATTCAGCTTGCCATATCAGTTAATGGCAGCCAACTCGCGTTGACACATCAGCTGTCCCACAAAATAAGTCCCAAATGTGGGTAAGAAAGGAAACGCTTTCAGAGCCACAGCTTGGCTCTTATCTTCTTATGCCCACGGAACGTCGGTGGGCGCCTCGTCTGGGTTCAACTTCAGGTCTCTTCGTACGCAAAAAAGCTTTGCTTGGGTTCAACTTCCGATCTCTCGGTGCGTATCCGTCTCCTTCTATGGTGGAAATGAGGTGGTGAACTCTGTGCTGCTACTGCTCCTTGCAAGTAGAGTGGCAGGGAGGTGGGATGACACCAGCAGTCCACTGTCCAGTAGAGATGATTTCCCAACGGACTTCGTCTTTGGTGCAGGGACCTCAGCGTATCAGGCATTTTTATTTCTATTTTATAATAATTTCCATCTATTTTTGAATTCTTTCACATAGATATGAAGTTTATTGCATTGTTATTTCAATCAAGGTTTAAGGAACTAAAAGAATAGGCTGGATAATAAGTGAGGATCCATTTTAGTTTTATGTACTTATGGGCTAAGTGCAGGTGGAAGGAGCAGCAGCTGAGGATGGGAGGACCCCTAGCATCTGGGACACCTATGCTCATGCTGGTTTGTTCATTGTTTTCTCACCATTATTTTAGGATTATTCTTTGTTGAAAGAATTTTGGGATTATTCTTGTGTGGCCAATGCTAGTTTTCACCCTTCTCTGAGAGCGCACTGAAGCGAGCACCCTCTCTCGCTGATAAGTGGGTCCAGATATTCTCAAAATAATAAGAAAATAAAGACTTGTTTTATCTCGCCAACAGCCAACTGTCGTGGTGGTTGGTTGGCTAATGGCTTTTCTGAATGGGCGTACGTCTCTTCAAAATATATATATATATATTTTTATTATTTTTATCATATATCAAAAAAATGATAGTGCTATACATTTTGAAGCCATTCTATTTCCAAAAATGATGATCTCTTCAAAAAAAATATATATTTTATTACTTTTATTGTATCCTAGAGGCTTATCATGTATCAAGAAAAATGACTGTGCTATACATTTTGAAGCCATTCTATTTTGAAGCTTCCTATTTTTCTTCTCCTTTTGCTCTAATAGCCGGCGCTCAACAACTAAACCATCTATTTATTACACAATGCGTTGCAAGATGCAAATAATTTTTCGAAATGACATAATATGTGCTATTTATTCTTTGATAATAATCAGCATGTTAGATCAACATCTAATTTTCTAATTTGTATAAAGATGAAATATAATAGTAATAATTGAATTTAGATGCAAAATAGGTCTTAGATTGCTTTTACATGATAAATGTATTATTATTTTTAAAAATACTTATATGTATATGTGTTATCATTAAGCCGCTTATTTCAATATTTCATATGCATAAGAGCATCCTTTAGAAAACTTAGTTGCACTATTCTAGATGTAGCTTAAATAGAGCACCCCCATCTGTTCACAAGTTTTCTAACATGTGTGTGTTATTTGATGCTCTAAACTGCAAGAATTATATATTTTTCCTGAATACATTTGATGTTCAGCAACTACATAGCATATTTTTTGGATAGTTTTTTTCGAAGGGCAATATTTATAGTTCTATCATGCAAGACTTAATTGTTTGTGCATTTATCTTTTAATACTCCGTGAGATACTAACATTTGGTACGTGAATATGCATGACCATCATGCCTTGCTATAGTTACTTGAAGCTTGATGAACACCCATTTGCCAACTATTCCTATGTAGAGTCCTTCTAATGTTATTTCAAAGCATTCTGAATCCTTTTTAGCTACTTCCATTCATGTTATGTTAGGTTGCTTCTTATTTGTTATTGAGATCTCCATCATTTATGAGCACAACTTCTTCCTCAGTTCTTCATCACTTAATCTATCTTTGATTGGTGCAACTCCTAAAACTCTTCTAATATATTGATTTATGCCTATATAATTTTTATTAGTTTATTACATACCTATCTCAACATTCTCAATTCTTTTACATTCAACATTTGCCTAAAATTTTGAGTACAGAGGCCAATGTATAAAATTTTTCCTCAATTTGATAAGGTGTGGGTTTGTCACATAATATGCATGTTAAATCTGTGCTATATATGATAAAATGTGCGTTCTTTAATCAATTTGATGATTTGTTTGGATTTTAGGTTATGTTCAAGGCACGGGAGATATAGCATCTGATGAGTACCATAAATACAAGGTATCCTTTTTCTGTTTACTTGAGAAATATATGGCAGCGTCATCACTGCTAGAGTTCAAACTCTAGAATTCTCCCAAGTGGAGGGGTGCCAACCAGCTGAGCCAAGGCTGGTTGGCTAGGTATACGTTTATTTCCGTACATAGAAACTGAAGTATCTTATTTTTCATTTTCTACCAACATTACAATGTCAAAGACAAAACCTTTTTAATATGAACATGTTTTGTCTATTATCATTGCAGTCTTAGGCTAGGAAGCAGATCTTGAAACTTGAATGCAGTAAAGATGCAACAATGGAACTAAATAAGCATTGTGACTGCAAAATATGAGAGAGGAGAACTCTTAAAGTTTTTTTAAAAATAGAATAAACACTAGAAGAAACATGTACATTTTTTCTGATTATGGACGAAACAACAGAAGAGGAAGGTCTTAGAGGAATAAAGTAAGGATTGGAAAAACCATAAACTCTCTTCAAGATTGTTACTAGACTTTGTTAGATTTGAGAATGAACAGAGAGGAACTAAGGATAAAAGCCAGTTATTGGCTATGGCTTTGGATTTAGGGAGATAGGAATTTGATAGGGTTTAAGGAAGGTAAAGATGTTAAAGAAGTGGCTTATCAGAAGTGCACTACAAGCAATAGAATTCTTATCAATAGTAGGAGAAAATTTTGCGAGCATAAAATAGTAGGAGCAAATATGTCCGGAAGGAATAAAGATCAACTATGTTTGTATATGTGCGCGTGCGTGTGTATGTATATGAGGCAGATTTGAGTAAGGTCGATATATCGGATTTGGACTCAGATCCGGTCATATCAAAATTAGATAATAGAGATCCTACATCGATGATCTAAACCGTTGGATGTAATCTATTACCTCAAAGCTACTTATAACCAAAAATTATATAATTTGAAGATCTATAGTCTATACATCAAATGATTAAAAATATATCTAATTCAATTTTATTTAGGCTATCCAATTTTTGACTACTTGATGCATAGGCTAGGGGTCTCCAAATCATATGATTTTTTGTATGCAAGTAGTTTTGAGGTAGTAGATCATATTTAACGGCTTACATCATTGATATAGAACTCATATTATAGAATTTTGAACTAACCGAATCGGAGTCCAAATCTGGTCGACCTGATTCTAGCCTGGCGCTCCATATGCATATATTGTTAGGGAATAATCTATTATTCAAGCTGAAGACATGAATCCGGTATATGATGAAGCTTATAGGATCGATACCACAATATTGTTGGAGATGTATGTCCGATCCCGAAGATAGATATGTTTCTCCAAACCCTAGAGGACTCTAAAGGGGGTCATTCAGTACCTAGCTTCGGACATCTCCGATCCTAACTTCGGCCCTGATGATCCTTAAACTCGACGATCTTCTCAATCAGAATACCAGAGTCCGTTTGATCCTAACTTCAGCTAATGACCAAGACTTCACCAACCGACCCCAGTCTCCGCAACAGGCTAACATCCGAATGGCTCAATCTTAGACCTTGGCAGCAGATATGCTTCAGACTCATCGATCCCTATCCCAGTGAATACAATTGACTCTGACTAACGTCATTCGGGCCTACATGCATCGGACCACTGTGAAGCCTTCTTAACTGAAGCCAACTTGATCCTATATCGGCACCATCATTTCAAATTCAAAATACCTATGGTGTTACAACTGGCTCTGAAACAGATAAGGCATGCATAACCACCCAGTCTCGAAGATTCTGACTGAAAATCTCACCATATCGTGCCCAAATCGACCATGCAATCTGTCCAAAATGGCTTTTCAGCCATCACCTATAAAAATGGCCTCCAAAGGACCCCTAAGGTACGCACGCACAATCTCTCTTAGCACTCATTCTCTTTATTTTCTAAAATCTAACTTGAGTGTTGGAGGGTCTCTGTTGGAGCCAACTTCGGCCAAAATTTTCTTATAGATCACTTTCTAGAAGGATGTGCCCCACTCCAGCTACTTCAATCGAGTTTTGAATTTCAGCGATAACAGATTAGCACTAGAGGAAGGATCCTAACTCAATTTGAGAAGAAGCAAGAGATCAAGACCATAGCCCTGCATAGAACATCTTTCGGTGATCCAACACCACCACCTCTCGAGCGGCGGAGAATACGGCCAACCCCTAGGCCCAGACGCAACCTAAGGAGGTTCTTCCACCACCTCCATCACTGGTGGTGGCCGTGAGCGCAAAACAGTTCAAGTTGCTATTTTAGTAGGTGTAGACCCTAACCACCACCATCTAGGTGATGCTCCATGCTGCACCAGTGGTGGCAACACCGACACAACAGATCAACACTACACCAATGACAGTAGCAATGTAGCCAACCAACACTGCACTGGTGATGGAGCCGCAACCGGCTAACCTTGTATAGCAACCTGCACCGCCATCGCAGGAGCAACCATAGATCCCTCTGTAGAGCCCTGAGTGGGGAGGCAGACTCGCCATAGTCGACCTCGAAACCCAGAGCGGAGAAGGTGGCAGTCTCCGAGTCTCTATTCCAGATAGGACTCGACTCATAGCTGGAGATCTCCTTCACAGTGCTCGGACTACACTGCTTGAGATGCGGATATCAACCGCAAACTTCGAAAGATGAATGAGCAGATCGAGGTGCTTCGCAACCAGGCTCTAGTGTGGGATAATGAATTCCACACCGATCTATACTTTAACATCTGGATCATGCAGAAGCTGCTCTCCACCAACTTCAAGATGCCACAGCTGGAGAGCTACCATGGGATTATTGATCCCATGGACCATCTGGAGAGTTTCAAGACCCTGATTCTCTTTCATTGGGCTACCGATGCTGCCCTCTGTCGAGCCTTCCCATCTACTTTAAAGGGCATGGCTCGGCACTGGTATGCAAGTCTGAAGCTGTAGATCGATGAAGAACTCTACTTATATCTAACGGTTTCGCTAGCTGCCATAAGTGCGGTATTGATTCGTGAGCAGGATAAAATTCAAAGACCGATTTACTATGTCAGTCGAGTTTTGCATGACGCCGAGATCGAATATACCAGACTAGAGAAGCTGATCTTCGCCCTCATCATTTCAGCCCAAAGACTCTGGTCCTACTTTCAAGTACATCCGATTGCAGTGCTGATTGATCAACCACTCAAGGTAGTCTTATATTGATCCGACACTTCTGGATGACTGGCAAAATGGACGATTGAACTTGCAGAGTTCAAGGTAAAGTTTCAACCTCAGTCCTCTATTAAAGCTCAGATTTTGGCAGACTTCGTCGTGGAATACACTATCCCAAATGTTCCAAAAACACCAGAGCCAACCCAAGAAGAAGATACATCAACATAATAGAGTTCATCAGGAGAACCAGACGACTTTTGGATAGTACATATGGATGGATCGTCAAACTCTGCAAGATCGGGAGCAGACCTGTTATTCTTGAGCCCGAAGGATTTGTTGTAGAATGTCTTGAGGTTCGACTTTTCAACCACTAATAATGAAGCTGAATACGAAGCTCTCCTTGTCGAACTAAGAATTGCAAAGGAGCTTGGGGTGCGAAAACTTAGAATCTGCACCGATTCACAACTGGTGTAGTGCAAGTAAAGGAAGATCGACTTTGAGGCCAGGGAGGAGAAGATGAAGAAGTATCCCCAAAAGATAAAAGACCTAACTTTAGTATTTGCTAACTTTGACATTCAGCAAGTATCTCGGTCTGAAAATTCAAAGGCCAACCTATTATCCAAATTGGCAACATTGGCTCCAAGAGACTTCCCCCATAAGTCATTTTTTGGGGTTCTGGTTCTGAAGAAGCCCAGCACTGAAGAACTTATCCCAATCTTGTAGATCAACAACAAACCTTATTGGATAGACCTCTTCGTTTGCTTCCTACAAGATGAAGTGCTACTTACAGATTTTAAAGAGGCTTGGAAGATCAAGCATCAAGCTCCTTGTTATATTTTTTACAAAGACAATCTTTATAAAAGATCCTTCTTCCTCCCACTTCTCAAATGCCTTCATCCTTCCAAAGCCAAGTACACCTTCAAGAGGTGCACAGAGGGATATGTGGAAACCATCTGGATGGCAAGTCACTGGTCTATAAAATATTTCAATCGGGATACTATTGGCCCACAATGCAGGATGATGCAGCTGACCTTGCCAAGCACTGCGACCATGTCAATGGAACGTCAATATCCAGCATTAACCGGCCATTCCGCTAGTCTCGATAGCTGCTCCTTGGCCAGTTTCATAGTGGGGGATAGATATTCTAGGCCCCTCTCCATCATCATTGGATCAGAGAAAATTCTTACTCGTGAACATCGACTACTTCACCAAGTGGATAGAAATTGAGCCCCTAGCCAACATTACCGAAGTCAAAGTGACAGACTTTGTTTGAAAGTTCATTATTTATAGATTCGATCTTCTGTGGGTGCTGATCACCGACAACGAATGTTAGTTCTCGAACTTCAAATTCATCGAGTTTTGTCAAAGCTATGACATTGTCTAATACTTCACTTTATGGGACACCTGCACGCTAACGATGAGGCTGAGGTAACTACTGTACCCTTTTGCAGGGACTGAAGGCAAGGATTGGTCGAGCTAGAGGAGCATGGATGGATGAGTTACATAGCATGCTCTAGGCTTACCAAACCACTTAAAAGACACCCACGTGAGAGACACCTTTCAACCTCTCCTTCAGACCAGAAGCCGTCATTCCTATAGAAATTGGACTCTCTTCGCATCGAATCGAGAGCTACGATGACCAAAGTAATGCAGAGCAGCTTCATACCAACCTAGATCTACTCGAAGGAGTTCATGAGAAAGCATGAGTGCGGATGACAGCCTATCAGTAAAAGATGGTACGATACTACAATTTTTGCATTTGGAACAAAGAGTTCAAAGCCAGCGATCTGGTCTTACATCGAGTCAAAGTCTCCCAACCAACAGAATGCAAAAAATTATTTCTAAAGTGGGAAGGCCCCTACCAAGTGGACGAAGTCATTAGATCGAAAATCTATTACCTCAAGCAACCAAATGGAACGTCTTCTTGACCATGAAACTCAAAGAACCTCCGAATCTACCATCAATGATGTAACTTGATAATCAACTAATAAAATGATTCTTTTTCAGAAATATTATTGTCTCTTGCAATCGATAAGCTGAAGGCCTCGATGGCTAAGAAGTGGGAGTTAACCAATAAGGACCTCCGAAGGCCACTCGCTTTTCAGCGAGTCAACGCTCGTAAAAACCTTAGCCATGCGAGAACAGAGGGCTAACCTAAAAAGATCCTCAAAATCCACCAATCCAAGGCATCAACAACGAAATATTGATAACTAAGAAGCAGGGGCCAATCTACAGGGATCCTCGAAGGCCACTCATTTTTCAACGAGCCAGCACCTGTGAAGATCTTAGTCGTACGAGAAGTGGTGGCTAACTTATAAGGACCCCCAGCATTCGTCGATCCCATCATGTCGTTCCAACCTACATGAGCAAAAGACCTCAATGAATAAGAAGTGGGGGCTAATCTCCAAGGACTCCTGAAGGCTGCTCGTTTTTCAGCAAACCAGCAGCCATGAAGATCTTAGTCATACAAGAAGCAAAGTCTAACCTAAAAGAACCTTCGAAAGGCTAACCTATAAGGATCTTCAGCTCATCAACTTCGGTAACAAATGAGGACTAACCCCTAAAGATCCTCAGCCTACCGACTTTGAACATGCGAAGCACAACCTAAAGAATCTTCAGAGAGCTAACCTCCAAGGACTCTCAAAATGAAGGCTACGGTCTAACCACAAGTTTCTCCATGAAATTCTCCAACGCAAAGATCATATACAACAAAATCTAAACTATGCAAACACAAAGTCAACAAAGCATTAAAGTACCGGCGAAACAAAGGTTTCAAGTTCATTTATTGATAAGCTTGTTACAGAAGCTACAAAATAGATATTATAAGAAAAAAATAAAAATTATATCAATCATTGGGATGGCCTATAGAGGTGGGCATCGGGCATGGGTCGGCCCGACCCAGCATAAATTGGGCCGTGCCTGACACAACCTGCCAAGTACTGTAGCGGGCTGTGCTAAGGCATGGCCCAATACTAGGGGTCGGGCTGGGCTGGAGGTTTGGTGGCCCGAGACCCAAGTCCGGCATGGCACGTGCCCAGGCCCGGCACAACCCGCATGCCAACCCATATGGGTCATGCCTTGACACGGCCCATTTGGCACGAGGTATTTTTAAAGTTTGTATTTTAAAAAATAAATTTTATAAAATAGAACAGATTGGAGACTTGGGGGATAAATAAGAAAATAGAAGATATTAAATTTTTTTTGTAAAGTAAAATCACCTTGTAATGGTGGAGAATTTGACATGGATCCCTACAGTTTATTAATATAAATCAAAATATACAAAAGAGGGAGAGGGGCTCGGCCTGACCTTCAGAATATAATGAGAAAAGAGAAGAAAAATAAAGATGACTCACCTCAATAAATAAAAAATAAAATATATAATTTTAAAAATTAAGAATTAAAATAAATCTTACTAATTATCTATGCCGTTTGTGTCATCCTCATCATCAGATCCAGTATCATGTCCTTCTCCATCCTGAAGTCTCATCTCCGCATCCAGTCAATCTTTGAAGCAGAGCAGCATCTCAACTATCTCGCTCGTCATCTTGCTCTTCTTTTTATCCAGAACGCACCGACCTACATTAAAAGCTGATTCCGATGCTACTGTAGACATCGATACAGTTAAAATATTACGTGTAATTGCAGACATAATAAGGTATTGATTTTTTATACTCTTCCACCAGGCCAACAGGTCTTAGATTTCAATATTTGATCTATTTAATAAACAGGTCTGGTTCAGATTTGGACATTTTTGACCCGACCCGTTTATGACCCGACCCGACCTGATTGCCACCCCTGCCGTTAGGCCTCGGGCCTAGGGCCATGCCAGGCCCGGGTCTAATGCAATCGGGCCATAGCCGGCATGGCCTACTTGGTCTGTGGCTCGATGGGCATTGGCTGAGCCATGCCCGGCACGACCCAGTGCTCAAGTCTAATGGCCCACCTTCGGCTGATGAAGCTTTGGCGCCCGATCTTCCTTAAGTCACTGAACCCGATGGTTCTCTAGCTGTAGTGCCCCAAGACCGGCACATCCAATATCTCTGAGGGTATTAAGGTGGGAGTCGACTTCAGAAAAAAATCGTTTGACTAAGCTCCTGTACTCTTCGAAGCCATCATCCATGGCCATGGCCAATACCTCCATGATTTCAAGAGTTGCATTGCTTTAAGTCATGACAAGCTGGTCCTCTAACTGCGTAGCAGTCGCTTCGGCATGGTTGGCTGCCATCGTACTCTCAGCAAGCTTGATACGGAGTTCGGCCATCACGGGCCTATCTTTACTCAAAGTTTCTGAGAGATCAGTGATAGTCCTCCAAGCCAAACGAAGATTGCTTTGAAGTTGGCCAATCTGGACAGCTAAATCTGGTCTGGCTTCATTAGCGATTTTGCCCAATGCTATAGTATACTTCAGTCCTACTATTTCATCTTGGACCTTGTGCAATTGTTCATTACAAAGAACTATCGTCGCCACCATCTTCCAATTATTATTCCCCACAGATTTTGCAAATCTATCGCACTCTTTGGTCAACCCACACTTTTCAGTGGAATATTCTTTATTCATCTGCTTCAGATATTCCTTAAGCATTCAACTTTCGTCGAAGTCTCCTTGTTATTCTTCTTCACTTTTTTGAGCTTTTCTTTGCTTTGATAGCATCTTGTTGGGCCCGATACAAGTCTTCTTCAAGGTTCTCGATCCGAGTCCTTAAAGACAAGGCTGTTGGCAGATGCTTAGCATGATATTGAGTAAATGCATGATCACAACAGTTACACTGAACAACTAAGATAAACATCACAAGCAAACACAAATCGAAGAACATGGATAAATTATTTTTCATTGATATCAAATTTTTATTACATTGATAGAAAATAAAAAAAGTGTAAATTCAAATATTTTTGACCTCGATGTGAGCATTGACGGAGGCACTCGAGACAACCATGGTTGACTGCTCCAACTCTATTGACAGCAACAGAGCTGGTGCAACTTTGGAGGCAATGGATGCTGGTGCAACCTATGACATAGGAGCAGCTTCGAAGGATCCATCGATGGCCTCAACAAATGGAGGAGCCTCACTTCCTACGGCTCCTCCTTCTCCTGAGGCTCCTCGCTCTCCTCCTTTGGCTTCTCCCTCTTCTTTCTCTTTTCTTCATCCAAGAAGCTCAGGTCTATCTTCAGAAAGAGCGCAGCCATCCTCCGATGGCAGATGTCTCTTCCAGTGTCGAAGGCCTCTTGCTCGAAGTCAACCTTTTCTTGGAAGAACTCCTCAGACATGCAGAAAGCTTCAACAACCGTGCGTCCGGCTTCAATAGCCCGATCCTCCATCTTTTCTCCACTTCAGTGACTCTGGCTTGCGCCTCCCACCACTTCTCTTTTTTCGAAGCCAGCTTGACTTCAACCTCCACCTTCGAAGCTACGGCCCCTTCAATGCCTTCTTTAGATAGGCAACTTCAGCTTCAGCAGCCTCTGCCTTGGATTGAACTTCGACAGCAGTAGCATTTGCCTTGATGTCAAAGTCTTCGACCACCTTGAGCTTTTTATATGTTGCGATCAATTATCTCTATCCCTCAATCTATTAATGAGTGCAGCGGCATAGTGACCCATCTACATCTAGAGAGTAAGAAGTCAGTAAAAAAAAAGAAAAGAAAAAGAGTAAGGAAGGAAGAACTCACCCAAACAAAGGAGATGACCATCCGCTTCTGTTGTCGGACGGAGCTCTCCCCTCGATCTTGTCCAGCCTGGTGTCAAAAAGCATCCTCTAGAAGATATTGTTGGCAGTCTTTCAATCGTCGAAGATATCGTCAGTGGACGGTGAAGTAGAACCTTGCCTTCATTCCCCAGGCACTCCAATAGAGTCTGGCCCCGTTTTGGTTAGATCGGCTTGGGGCCCAAGGAGTGCAATAGGCTTCGAAGGGTGAGACTGGATCGGTGCGATTGATATTACCTCAACCTGAGCAGTTGCTAGGGGGCACTTTTTTCTGCCCCTTATTCGAAGTCTTCCATTTTTTTGGGCTTTGGTGGTGGCCGAAGAGGATGCCTTTCTCTGCGAACCCTTCTTCAGCTTTTCAGCTCCTTATACTTCTTTTCACAATTCAAGAAAGTTAGCATCCGTAAAAGAAAAGATCAAACATCGAAAAGATTGAAGAAATCCTCACCTTTGGGTCGACCAGACTGACACCAACATTAAAGAGAGCCTGCTCCGACAACAAATTCTTTAGTGAAGAAATTTGGTATTCCCTTAAGGTTGTGAAGCACTCTAAATTCTCATCTCCAAGCTTTGAGATCTAAAAAATAGAATCCCTCAGCCGACCTCACTATGAAAATCTTCCATCTTTAATAGAAGGCCTCGAAACAAAAAAAATTGATCCTTTCAACCATAGATCGAAGAAGGAGCTTCTTTATTAAGACAAAGACCTCCCTCAAAAGAGAGACATACCATCAATCATCGGTACACCTCTTTATGGTATAGAAGGATCGAAAAAGAGAGAGAGAAGGATGGACTATAGCCTTGAAACAAGAATAATAAAGTCGATAATCAAACGAAAGGAGTTAGGCATGACAGAACAAAAGAGATGTCAAAGAAGTAGAAGTGCTCAATAACAAAGGATGGATGGGCAGCCTAAGTCTGACCTTGAAATTTCTTCATATAGGCCGATCCTATCAGGAGGGGACTACCAATCCTATCACTAGGGCTAGGAGATTCTAATTCAAATGAAGAAAGGATTCCATATTGGATGCGGATAAGACTCAAGTCTACCGTGCCTAATTTGGATCCAATGGTGTCGGAATAAATACAATATAATATCGCACCCTTCGTCTGAACCAATAGAGACTTCTCTTGAAGAGGAAGACGGCTCAAAAGCCTAGCCTTCACCGAGACTCCCTGAATCAGCCATTGAAAGATAGGAAGAAAGTAGGAGATGGACACAGAAAAGGAAGAAAAAACTACTCAGAGTAAAGGAACAAAAGAAAATTAAGGAAGGAGAAAGAAAATCCAACTACGACAACTCAGCATTCAAAAAAGCAGTCTTAACATCAAGCTGCTCAAGTTCTAAGTCAAACAATATAACACATAAATAGAGCTATGTTTCACAGCAAGAGAGAACTTCATTAAAGTCTATATCTTTTCTCTGATTGTAGTCTTTTATAACCAACATGCTTTGAACCTTGCTATTTCAATCTTTGGGATTCCTTCTTTCTTCTTGAAGATTTATTTGCACCCAATAATCTTCTAACTCTATGGTGGTTTCATGAGCTTCTATGTCTAATTCTTATGAAGAGACTCAATTTTTTATTCATAGCAATAAACTACTGTGTCGACTTGCTGCTAGTGATGGCCTTATGATAACTGACAAAATCCTAAATCTCAACAAACTTTATCATAGACAATATAAAAGAGACCAAATTTGTATATCAATATCTCTGAGGGGTCTAATCTGCCTCCTTAATCTACTAGTGCCTATCATGTATTGCTGCTCCTATGGGCATTTCTTTCATAAAAATCTTAGACTTATTATCCTGAACTAGTTGAACTGAAGGATCATCCTGTGATGGATGAACTGAAGGTTTAATCTCCGACTCCACCTGCTTATTAATATCATGATCTTTACTTATAGTAACTAACTGCTTTCTCGAATAAAGCATAGCCCTTTCATCAAATGTAATATTTCTACTAACTATAAATTTCTGAGAATCAAGTTCAACACATGATAATTTATAGCTTTTCACTCCAGATTGATAACCAAAAAGATACATTTTCGTACCCTTTTCTAAGTTTACTGTCATTAGTATGTACATAAGTAAGATAACCAAATATCTTCAAAACAGAATAATTAGTTGGTGTATCAAACCATATCTCAATGGAAGTCTTTAACTCAATAGCAGTGGATGGAGATCTATTCACCAAGTAGTAGGCTATATTAACAGCTTCAGTCCAAAAATCTTAAGATAAATCAGATTGAGAAACATACATCATGCTCTCTCCAAAAGAGTGCTATTCATACATTGCGTAATACCATTCTGTTGTGGTATCTTTCTAACTGTGTGATATCTCATAATGCCTTCAACCTCGCAAAACTCATTAAATTGATCCTCATAAAACTTTATGCTATTATTAGTTCTCAATCGCTCGATCTACTTGCTGAACTATTTATCATAAGTACTTTCCACTTCTTAAAATTAGGAAAGATTCATTCTTGGCTTTAGAAAGTATCCAAACTCTCTTAAAAAAATCATCAATAAAAATCAACAAATATTGAGACTATCTTTAGACTGAATAAGTGTAGAACCCCAAAGATCATAATGGATATAATCCAACATACTCTTTATCCTACGGACAGCTGTGCTAAACTTAACTTTGCTTTGCTTCTCATAGACACAATGCTGACAAAAGTCAAGCTTCCTGATTTTTGAACCACATAATAAATCCCATTTGCTCAAAAGAGACATTCCAACCTCATTCATATAATCCAAACATATATATCATAAATGAGTATTATCCGAATCTGGATCTGATAAGGAAACTAATACAACACCAATAACTATACTATCCTGAAGCAAGTAGAGGCTATGAGATAATCTATCTTTAAACACAATAAGGGCACCTTTTAAACTTTTAAATACTATCCTGAAACAAGTAGAGGCTATGAGATAATCTATCTTTAAGCACAATAAGAGCACCTTTTAAAACTATGAGATAATCTATCTTTAAGCACAATAAGAGCACCTTTTGAAACCTTTAAAACTCCACCTTCATTAGAATATCTAAAATCATATGAATCAAGAGTATTCGAAGAAATTAGATTCTTCCTCAAATCTAGTACATGCCATACATTAGATAAAATCCTAACGATATCATGATGCATCTTGATCTAAATTATTCCTATACTAGCAATCTTAAAGGACGTGTTATTTCCCACGATCACAACACCACTATTAATAGGATGATAAGTATAAAATCAATCCTGATGAGGACACATATGATAAAAATATACTAAATCAAGAATCTAGGCATGTCTAAATAAACTGACAGATATTGAGAGGAAATTAACACCATTAGAACTATCCTTTGTTACACTGGCTGAATCATTAGTAATAGAGGTATTATCAGTCTTCCTCTTCTTTTCTTTGAGTTTAGCACAATCAAATTTTCAATGTTATTCTTCTTATGATAATTGCATCTGCCTTTCTTTTCTTTCTCTTTAGATTTTGATCTACCTCTATTACTTCGTGAACTTGAATATAAATTTTTTTCTTTGATCTACCTCTAGCAATTAGACCATCCATCTAATTTTCACATCAAGTTTTGGATAGCCTTTTCTTAACTCTCTTGAGTTCAATAAAGCCCTTATATTTTTATATAAAAGTATCCCAACCATGTAGCATATTATCAACAAAATACTCAAATGGGGGAGATAATGAACATAACAGAATAACAGCTTGATCCTTATCATTAATTTTAATATTTAAATTCAAATAATTTATTAAATTTATCAAGATGGTCTGTAAGGGGCATACCTTTCTTCATATAAAAGTATAGAGCTGCTGCTTTAGATAGAACCGATTTGTTAGAGACTTGGTCATATAGTTGCTCTCTAGCTTAAGCCATAATATTATAGTAGATGACTCATCTGCAATCTCTCGTAGAACCTCATCTATCAGAGATAACTGAATTACACTATGGGGATGTTGGTTGGGGGAGTGGGAGTCTGGAATCGAAATCGAAATGGATGACTCCCATTCCAACCGTTTGGTTGGAGGAGTCCCATTTCGATTCCGATTACAGGGTAGAATGGGAATGGCTCAATCTATATAGAACCCAATCCCCATTCTCCTTTATGGATTCAAATTTTTGTTCCAATTTCGATTCTAATTCCAGTCATGAATCAAACGCTTTGGAGGATTTGATCATTCTGATTTCGATTCCAAACTATTCCGATTTTCATTCTCATTTCGATTTTAATTACGAACCAAACACCCCCTATATGTATGCCCTAGAAGGTCATCCTTATCTTCCTTTGATAACATCATTGGTAAAGCATCTCTATCACCTTCAGTAATCTTTATTGAATTAATAGGACTTGCATCTTCTCATGCCAAACACTAATTGTTCCTCCTATTGAACTTTGGGATCTCAAATTTCATCGCCATCACGAAGAAATCACAAAAAATAAATACAAAATTAACAGATAATTGAAACTCAAAATAGATCTATCGAAGAAACTTGAACAAATATGAACCCCAGGCTCTGATATCAATTTGTCGCAAGATTATCTATTAATTAGTATGAAATCTAAAATAATAATAAATAATTATATATAAAAAATAGGATACAATGATTTATGTTGTTCGGCTTTTAGTCTACGTCTACAGATGAAGATGAGGAGAGATTCCATTGTATCAAAAAATGGAGTACAAAAAGTTTATGGTAGCTCAAATACAAAAGACGACCTCAAATAATAAAAAATATGATTATATATATATATAGCCACCAAACCTTAAAATAATAAGAAAAGATCAAAATACCCAAATGGGCCAACTAAAATCTAAAATTGAGTCTGTATTGTGGGTTATACCAAAATTCAAGCCACACTCAATATCTTTAAGTACGAAGGAATTTGACTCACTATACAATACTGAATAGATTTGAGGAGGTTTCTTCAGACCAGCAGAAGTAGAACCTTGTTGACCAATTTAAGGATAAACATAAGGCGAATTGTGCATCATTAATTTGCACATGACAATGTACGAATTATAGACATCAATGTATTTGGAGAGTTTGGTATTTTTTTGGGAGCTGTTGGAGCTCTTTTGTAGGCTTTGTTTGGAAAAGATTGGTAAGGCCTATCAATATTTCATTAAGAGCATGAATATAGTAAACCAAATAAATAGCCATCCAAAACAAATATTTAAAGAACATCACATCCTTCTCTTGTTTGGAAGCTAACAGCAGAACACTAATAAGGTCTTATACTTTTGATATCCTTTAAAAGATCTTCAGCCTTCGCAACAAACAGAAATATTTGAAAATTCCTCTTTCCATATTTCTACCCAATAGCTGCTGCCAGCATATCCAAACTAGTTTTAGTCTTCTTGCTCCCAAATCTTGGAGAAAGAATTTAGTGAATCTGTCCATCTGTTCCATGTCAGAAAGATTCCAAAACTGTTCCGCAAAGCATGTAATTAGATGGAGCAGGCTAGAATCTTCTGATGAGATTGTCTACTGTCAGAATTTTCCTTCTAAAGCTAGCCAAACAAAGACCTTGGCCCTATTAGAATTTTGGATTTTGAAATTGAAGGGAACCTTATTCCAACTTGCCACCAAAATTTGAAATCCATAACAGAATTTTGAAGAGGTCCATCTCCTTTAATATTTGTCTGGATTTGAATTATGTCAAATTAAGAGCAAGATCTACAACAAATTCTGAAAAGCCATTAGACCTGCCTCCAAGTCTCTTTCCAATTCAATTTTCCATTGAACACATTGTTTTCAACACGACAAAGAGCAGTTATAGTTGCATCTTCATCCAAAATTCTATCATAATATCTAGAATAATCCCATGGGGGCAGGTTGCATGCCTATCCATCCTTCCAGAATTTAATCATTCATAAAGATATTGGATAAGGATTTTGTGAAGTGGAAAGTAACATCGTTATAATCCTTTTATTGGCTCGTTAAAATAAAACATATTCTTTCATCTTAGATGAGTAAGATTTAAGCTTATGAAACTATTTATATTTTTCAAAAAAGTAATGTACAAATGCTAGATATGGTGTATAACTACTTATCTGTTGTTGCTTTCTAAGGATACAGTTTAAGTTAAAATGCGGCGACTCAGATTCCATCTTACTTTAAAATAACCCAACAAATTTATATCAGTCACCTAACTCCAAATAACTTACCATATAGGCATCGGCAGCCAACTCTATCCCAAATTGGGAGATTGATGCGAGACATTATAATAAATTAAAAATATAGGATTGATATTACAGTAATTGAAAATGCGGAGATATTTACAAATTGAGATAAAATGCAGAATATTATTTATTTTATCCTATATATTAATATCTATGTGCCACCACCTTGTACAAAACTTTCATAAGTTGTCTTAGCTGTATGGTCCAAAGTCACTAATTTTGTTGTGATCTTTTTTGGCATAAACTCCCTCAATAGTTATCAATTCATAATTGGTAAGAAATATCCATTGGAAGTTGCTTATAAGGTTAAGTTTGAACCTTCTTCTCTCAAATCTTTAAACTCGATTGTAGATCATAAAAAGAATTATTATAGCATGCATCTAAATATCGATAATTTTCACTATTTTGTTATTTAACTATACCAAACAGCATCACAGATTTTTTTTTAATTCCTAATGTTAGTTGTACTGGTACTTGGAAACAACAACAACCAATCTAAGCATATTGTTGCACTTATCTTCTTATTACAGCCTAATAAATGATTAAAATTTGCTGGGCAACTCAAAACATTCATAACAAGCATATAACAGTTAAACCTAAAGTTGTCTTATTTCATTTTTGACACTTATGGGTACGACTCCCACCCATATAGATATTATTGCTTGCTATTTCTCATAAGTGGAACTTTAGTTACCTTTAGTAGAATATCCTCAACATAACAATTATTTCAAATTATCGAGTTCAATCTTCAACAAGGTTTTCAAAAGCATTTTTTTAATATCTATGTGGTATTGCAAACAAAAGAACAACATGAAGTTAACTTTCAATATTTTGTAGGAAGATGTCAGACTCATGGCACAGACAGGATTAGAAGGCTACAGGTTCTCCATCTCTTGGTCAAGACTAATTCCTAGTATGATCTTGCTATGTCATGTTGCTCAAAATTAAAAGATATACATGAATATTTTGCTAATCACATTGAAAATTAATCTAAATTTTTATTGCAGATGGAAGAGGAAAAGTCAATCCTAAAGGTCTAGAGTATTACAACAATCTCATCAATGAACTGCTCAGCTATGGTATGCTTTGTTCTAATGTTTCTTATTTGTCTATTGGAAAATTATTGTTGTTCATATATGTAGAAATGCAATTTAGAATACTTCTATTATGGCAGTAGTGGTAACAACTTAAAATAATTAAGGGGCAATTAAACCATCAGAAATATCATATGTATGCTTGTTTGGCCTTGCATGTGCACATACTTGCACGCAAATCCAAAAAAAAATGATATGATAACAAAACCATTTTATTAAATACTCCTAGTTATTGTTTGGAGGATTAAATTGTAACACTAAAGATCTAATCCAAAAGAGCTAGCCGAAGATACTATTTGTGTTTCTTAGCCCTATATAAGTATCCAAAATCTTCTCAATAAATAATCAATGTGAGATTAAATACACATCGGCATGGATTCTCACATATTTCTCCCATTTAAACCATAGTATCCTTAATAGGCTAAAGATCCAAATCCATTCGTACCAGGATCGACCTATGATCAACCTCAATGAATCCATATTGTAGTATCCTCTAATCCATATGAGTTATGGATTAGGTCAGCTCTGATGCCATTTGCAACAACACAAGACCTTGCTCAAAAAAACTAGTTGGAAGTTGTTTGTTGGTTTCTTGACCTTGTATAAATATCCAAGATCTTTCCATTAAATAATTAATGTGGAACTACATACATACTCGCAAGGATCCTCACATACACCCCTTGTTTAAGCCCCGACATCCTCGCCGTGCTAAGGATTTAAATCTATAAGTCCATTCATAGACATCATGACCGGCTCATGGTCAACCCTGATGAACCAATGCTGCAATATGCTCTAGTCCACATAGGTTATCGATTGGATCGATTTTGATACCATTTGTAATGTATAATATTTTAGGATTTGATTCAACAAGACTAATCGGAAGATATTATTTGAGTTCTTTGGTCCTGTATAAGTATCTAAACTCTTCCTAGCGAATAATTGATGTGAGACTAAATACAAGCATACATAGATCCTAACATACTCTCCTCTATTTAAACCCTGACATCCTAGGTGGGCTAAAGGTCTGGACCCATTCAGATCCATTCATAAACACCACGATCATCTTATGGTTAGCCCTAATAAACCCATGCTGCAATATCCTTTAATCTATATGGGTTGTGGACTGGATCGGCTCAAATGCTATTTGTAACAATGTAGGACCTAATCCAAAAGGCTAGCCGATTATTTAGCCCAATATAAGTATCCAGAATCTTTCTAGCGAATAATTGATGTGGAGTTAAGTATATACCCACATGGGATATCACATAAATAGCTTCTTCGGCAAGTAATAAAAGTCATTGTCTGTAAAGCAAATTAACAATTTATGGGATAGCAGTTTGGGAGATGTTTTCTCCTATATTATTATGAATAGCAAAATAAGTTGTAAATAAACATTGACAAGAAATGTTGGCTAATTAATCTAATGGTTTTCCACCAAGCCGATTTTATATGCTAGGCCTAGGGTGTTAATTGACTGGGAATGGCCTGACCTACCTGAAACTTCGAGTAGGAAAACACCAGGATCCAACAAGGGATTTTGCAAGATTTGGATCTAAGAGCACCTCTTACTCTGCCACATGGTACCTGTAAGGTTTACTAGGTATCAACAGAGAGAAGTTTTTGCAGTTCCATCAGTGTTTGCTTTTAATTAAAGCTAGGGAAAGGGTCTGTCATTCATTTCAAAATAATGAAACCTTGTCTTTAATTTTCAAGTACTTGAACCACATAAGAATTTTTTTTTACCTTCTCTAAGAACCATTTTGGAAGATATCTCAGCCAGAATCCTGGTGAAAGCGGGGCTAGAACCCAAGACCTTGGTGCCAACCCCTAAAGACTTCACCAAGTACACTATTTGGCACCATCTGTATGGCCTACAAAGATATCAAGCTTTCAAATAGTTATGATTACCTTTTAAAACTTTGTTGTGTTAAAATAAACAACAGACTCCTGTTAAAGAGTTGGATGAGTTGTTCCAGTTGAGGAAAAGACACATCCTGTGCCTTATATAAACCTGATAGTGACAAAATGTTAGCATGGACTGCACCTAAGCTACAAGCATAGTAACTAAGCCTAGCCTGAAAATGAGCACGTCTTGAATTAATATCTGGAAACAGTTGTCTTTTGGCTTCATTTGGCAAATAAACACTAAATTTGATTTCATCCTGGTTTACCACTGTCTTGTAATATTTTTACCTTTTTAATCGTGTTTGTCTTTGCAGGAATTGAACCGCATGCCACTCTTTTTCATTATGATCACCCTCAAATTCTTGAAGATGAATATGGAGGATGGATTAGCCCAAAAATTGTGTAAAAATTACAACCTTATTTATAGTGCTTCACTTTTTAAAAAATAGATATTATGTTGTGATTCGATTAGTTTACTTTGAAGTCGAAAATGATCCTTTGACCTAGTCAAAGTTGAGGGTACTAATGATTGCCTGAACTTAACTGAAGAGTCAACCTGGTTATTTATGGAAGTTCTATGAATTGATGCAACACCTATATTTCAATTTAGCAGCAAATAAATTCTTTTAATTGCTTGGATGTGTTAGGTTTAACTGAGTTCATTTTGAGCTAATTCAGCTGGAATTAGCTTTGTTTAATTTTTCGAGAGAAAATAGATTTGTTTATTGTAGTTTTATTCAAACTGAACACATTTATTACTTAGCCAGAATATTAAAAATTGAACTTGTCTAAAAGGTCTTATCAAGTTGAGTTTCAATTAGATTTTAGTGATGACCCTGCCCCAGTTGTGTTTAGCAGACAAAATAATGGAGAAAAACATAATAATAGAGAAAAACCTAAGCATGCAGAATGAAATTTCATTAAACTACTATTAAAAAGAAAGAAGTTCCTCTTTTAAAATTTTTTTCAGAAGTTCTATTCAAGTTACACATCTATTAGGTCTTCTCCTGATTCAAGTTGTATACAAGAAAGTTATGACTATTTGATTATGAAAAGAACAAAATAGTAACTCAGATTTAGTTGTCTGACAGTTTAGCATGTACCTATCTTTGCCTCACATTGACTAGCCCACCTATTTACTTCGCTAGGTAACATGGTGTATTGACACATATTGTACTCTTAGTCCAGAAAAAATTGCAAACATTTACCATTTCTGAAGGTTAGTTCAGTATCAAGTAAACTTATTTCGTATGCCACTGTATATGATTTGATGAAATAGTGATTGTGCATCCTACTATATCGAAAAGAAAAAATTTCATCCTATATTCAAGAAATCAACCTACGGATTTAAGCATTGACAACACATCAACTTCTCATCAATTTGTGACAATCTAAAACTGCAACTTAGTCTTAGCTGAATTTCATGTCGGTCCTGAATAGATGCAATGTATATGACAAAGTCCAATCCAAATTGTAGCTCAAGTTGATAAATTTTCTGAAAATTGCATTGGAAGTTCCCTTTTCACTTGGCACGGTAAAATGGTCAAATATGGACTTACAAAATTTGTTTTGTCTTCACCTCCAGGGATGATTTCACAGCATATGCCGATGTATGCTTTAGGGAATTTGGTGATAGGATTTCTCATTGGACTACTTTGAATGAGCCCAATGTATTTTGATAGGTGGTTATGATCGTGGCTTTTTACCACCTACAAGGTGCTCTTACCCATTTGGTAACTGTTCTCATGGAGATTCAACATTAGAGCCATACATTGCAGCTCATCATTGCCTGCTAGCACACAATTCAGCAGCTCAATTGTACAAGAGAAAATACAAGGTATCATTTTGAGTAATCCATGGCGTTTGGTTCAAAAGATATTCAGGTAGACCCTGAATACCCTTGTCCTACCTGTTATTCTTCATGCTTAGTAATCCATTATACTGCATCAGCCTAATTGTAGTAGGTAATAGCAGCCCTCTTGCTGCATTTGTAGCCTGAAAACTCTGGACCTTATTATTTCTTACAATTTATCAATCCATAAAATTGCTCCTAGTCTGCTTATAAATTTACAATGCATATTTCTTAGATCTTGTAGTCGGGTCCTTCCAAAGAATGCCATATAGCACTGCTTAACAATTGAGCTGTCTATATATTTCTTCTTTTTAAATTTGTTTTCATCAAGATTTTTCAAGAAGCGCTTTTATTTACATTGTCCTATGTGACAAAAGCATATACATGCCTCGAAGAAACCATTCAGGACACTGTTGTGCAGGAACAATATTCTGTATATGCTATTTGTAAGCTATGTCAAATATTATTAACTAAAGTTAACATATGGTGAAAAATTTAACAAATTTGGACTGCTGAATATAGTGGGAGACAAACACATGATGCTAGAAACAAAATCTTTCCAGTATTTGGGGTACAATTTCCAGTGGAAGCTTACAGTGACAAACAAGTGAATCTAGTAGAACTGCAAAAGGCTCAGAACAGTTCAAATGCTATAAATTTGGAAATTTCCTGAGGAATTCAAACAATTCTAGGTTGTGAAAGAAAAAGAAAAAGATAAAAGATGGATAATAGGTTCATGTATACAAAGTCATAAGCATGGGAGTGGTAACAACAAGAAATGATATTGACAACTAGCACTCTAGAGTCTTCTTATAAATGTCACAAGCAGTACATGGCATACTTGAAGTATCATATAGTTAATGAATAACATATCTTTTCAGAAATAACTTCCCAAATGGTTTAACAAATTGATAAGTTTTATTGGTTATAATAAGAATCAGGAATCTCAAATTTATATGCATGGGTGCTGATGCAGGACAAGCAGCAAGGCTTTATAGGATTGAATGTGTTTGTTTATTATTTTCTACCTTTCACCAACTCAGTGGAGGACATAAATGCAACGAAGAGGGCCCAGGATTTCTATACAGGCTGGTAAAGGAGTCTCTACTACCTGTTTTGCTCCAATCACTTTTAACAGATCCTTTTACTGAGTATGCATTGATGCAGGTTTGTTGAGCCACTTGTTCATGGAGACTATCCTGAAACTATGAAGAAAGCTGCTGGCACAAAGATGTTGGGATTCTCAAAAAATCAATCCAAGCAACTCATGGATTCATTTGATTTCATAGGTCTCAACTACTATAACACAGTATATGTGATGGACAGTCCCAACAATGCCATGGCTTGTGAAAGAGACTGGTTTGGTGATATGGCTGCTAATGTTACATGTGATATGCTCTCCCTGATACTGAACATGAATTTATCTGTATAAAGTAGGGAAAAAGTGACCTTTTACTCCAAAATATCGACAGCCAGTTCCTTTGTAGTCTCCTTCTTTCTGTCTTATCTTTCCACTCCTGAAGGTTTTTTCCCTGAAGTTGCCTTCATCCCTTAGTTGGTAAACATTTTAAGTTATTCACATCAATGTCTGCCCCTGTTATAACTTGGTGACCAATTTGCCTTCAACTATCATTATGTAATGTATGATCTTGCAAACCATCAGTCCCCCCCCCCTCCCACCACCCAAAATAATATAAAAAATGTTGTCAGTCAGTGTGAAACCCACCACTTCGGTAGTTATTCAAAGTTTCTCATAGGATGGCAATTTATTTGATCATTGATGTCTGGAATGTGCTTCAGTATTTCTCTTTCTATCAAAATTATTATGTATTTCAGAATAATTCAAGGAAAATTAGCCTAACCAAAGTTTGAATAGGTTGTTCCAATTGTCAGATTTATCGGTAAATTTAGGGGAAAGTCCACGGGCTAAAAGGAGTTGAAGTGTACAAAATTTTAGAAAGAAGCTTTTTGTTCTCTTATGGACCCATATCAGCGATCAATTCCCTATGTTTCCCACTAATTAGATTTCCTCTTGCAGATGCAGGGAAGACAGATGAGAAGTCTGGCACTGAGGTAAAGTGTTTGAAAGGACTGAGTCGTGGAATTCTTTTTTTTTTCAGCAAAAAGTTTACCAAGTAAATCTTACAAAATATATTGTGATTCAGTTCGACATGGTGGCATATGGCCTCCAAGGAGTGCTAGAGTATTTCAAGAAAATTTATGGCAACCCACCTATCTACATTCAGGAAAATGGTAGATATCCTGTTTATCTTTTATCAAGCTCCAAATTACATAACTTTAAATTGGTATCTGATCATCATCTTCTTATGTTCTCTAATAAAGTTCAGTTTCTTAAAGCTAAGACTATATTCCTCATCAATATGGGCTTCTGTCTTGCATGCAGTATCTTAGTTGGACATCTTAATATTAGTAGACTTTTTTTCCTAAGCCTAGCCATTGTATTTTTTTCATGTTAATTCATGCATAACATTTTTGCATGTTGAATATAGGTCTACCAATGCAACACACTCTCGATGACAGCCCTAGGGTGAAATTTCTGACTGCAAACATCAGAAGCCTACTCAATTCCCTCAGGTACATACCCTCATTGCAAGTTTCTATTCCTTCAAATGAAAAGGCCTACATATCACATGATCAATTTATAATGTCCGGTAGGTTTTCTTGAAAGGTATTGATATGATGGTTATGCAATATGCTGCGAATAATTGATCACTTCTAACATGCACTAACCAAATAAGCTCTCTCTCTCCCCCTCCCCTCTCCTTTTGTAGGAATGGATCCAAAATCTTGGGATACTTCACCTGGTCCTTCATCGACGCCTTCGAGTTGCTCACTGGGTACCAATATACATATGGTCTGTATTATGTGGACTTCAGGGACGAGGACTTGAAGAGGTATCCCAAGTTGTCAGCCCAGTGGTACTCCAATTTCCTCAAAGGGAGATGGCACAACAGTTGCACGAATAACTCATCTACATTACTTTCTACAGTGTAACATGCTTCTTGATTTTACACTACTCTGTTGAATTAATGTATTAGTTTTTTCTTAGGAAATAATTAATGCATAGTTCCATGCATAGGTTATGATACCATGGAAGAACAGAGGAATTACCAATTTTATATATAGATTGAATCTGATTTTAGAAGAAAAATGGCATTAAAAAAGCCGAAACAAAACAAATGAACCTTCATAGTTTGTTTTATCATGTTGCCTGGGGATAGTGAGCTTAGCTTCACTTTTTGCTGAACATGAATCGTGAAAGATGATAGCATCAAAACCATCCCAAAGAAAGAAATATACCAAGGTAGGAACCAATACTGAAAACTAGCAAATAAGCTATACCATTTAAAAGGCAAAGAAAATTATGACACGGATGAATATATAAGCACAAGAATCTCGTTATCAGGACCTTTTTTAATCCAGCATTTCGAGAATTTTTGGTTCAACTAAAATATGCCCTTAAGACAATTGTTTGATTGGAGGATCAAACTTAATCTAAAGTTAACTACCAATAAAAAACTTCATCAAATGGTTTACAACCAAATCTTTTCTTGACCTTAATATTACTTAATTCTCATGCACCACGTACCAAACAACACATGCATACTAGTTTGAAATTAAATTTCACCAGTCCTTTTTGACATTTTGCCTTGTGAAACTATTCTTGTTTTATTAAAAGAGGAAAAACCATGCTTTTAGCAACTACTTCCAAAAGAATCCTCAAGAAACAAAAATCAACGTCGGCCACAAAGGACAAGCTCAGCATTGATGAGAAATGATAGTGATCTCTTCTTTCTTTCTTAAAAAAAAATCTCTTCCTCCTGGCTCGTTACCTCCCAAATTTGACACATAATACGACCATACTGTTGATAGATGCGGCTCACAATAACACAGTGTCAACATTCATAATCTTAAATAGAATAAAAGATCCATCACAAAAAAAATATAATAAAGAGGATCAATTAAAATCATTAATTAACTAATACTAGTTCAGAGCATCTCAATTCAAATTAAATACTAAAATATATATTTTTAAATTCATAAATAATAAACTACAAGTCCATGATCATCTAATAAACTAAAATTCAGCTACAAAATTTTCAAGCTTGCTAGCGCAAATCCTCAAGCTTGAATCATCTGTCATTTTTAATCTTATTTTTTTGTAAAAGAAAAGAAGTATAAAGAGGTATGAGCTATACTAGCTCAGCAAGTAAAACTTATACTATTTTACCGAATCAAACATAAACTTTTCATGCATCAATAAATCATTTAGAGTAGATAATTATCATTAGAAGATAAAACTTTTCATAATAGCAGTATAATCATAAATCAGTCATGCCCTTGCATATGCATAAATCATGCAATTTTATATAAACATGGTTTCTAATGCATAATATAAATAAATTCATAAATCACACTAACTTTATAAATAAAGTCATAAATCATTTATTATTTGACTATATTATTATTCTTAATAATTCTCTCATACTAAATGCTAAATCATTATTATTCCCGTGACAGGGCTGTAATCGACAAAATACAAATTACTATTATCCACTGGTATGGTCATATGTCAATTACTACCCAATGGCAGAGTCGTATGCCAACTACTGTTACTTGTCAGCAGGGTTATATGCCAACAACTAATACCCACTAGCAAGGTCGCTTGGATGCTAACTCCAGATATCAATCTTCCCTACTTTTAGAGGCCATACAGAGTTATCTAAGAGTTTTATTCCATATTTCTTAAAACAAATATTCTTCAACCATATTTCATCAAATTATATTTCTTCAATAATACAAAATAAGATATTAAATAATTTATAGAGTTTATGATACATAAATAATTTTTGATAGTAAAATGATCAAGAAATCATTCCTTTCATAATAAAATATGAATTTTATAAATATGAAGTTCATATTTTATAAACCAGTTGTTTATATTACAATATTCATAAAATCATTATTTTATAATACATTATGAGTTTCATAATAAATATGTTCAATCTTATTATTTATAAAAATATAGAATAATTTTTTATGATAAAATAAATAATAATTTAAATAAGTAAGAAGTGTTGGAATTACTTACCTCTTTTGTTCTGAACCTTCAAAGTTTAACTATATGAATCATCTGAACTTATTCAAAGCAATTAAAATTCATTATCAACAATATCGATATTAAAGAAAACTGAGATGAGTTAAAATTGAGCAATCCAAAATGGGGAAAGAATAAAGTCAACTAGATGGCAGTGCTCAACTAACTCGATCGGTTCGAACAAGATATACTTAACTAGTTATGATCAATTATGGTTTAGATAATTTAATAAAGATCAATGCCGATTGGATTCCAAATGTATCCAGTAAGAGATGGGGTGGGGTTGACACACCGCATGGGTATTAAAGTGATTTCATGACTCTTTTGAAAAAAACATCTTAGGTTCATAGTAGAGGAGTATGGGTCCTCTACTGAGATCCATGGATCAGATAGAGAGAGAAAGAGGGAGTAAATAGAGAAACTCTAGAGAGAAAGAGAGAGGGATAACTCTTCTTTCTTTCTTTTTTTTAATTTTTTTTTTCTTCTTTTTCTTCTTTCTTTCTTTATTTTTTTTTCTTCTTCTCTTCTTTGGCCAATCAAGGAAGGAGAGGGGGTAGTGGCTAGTGGTTGGAGGACCAGCAATAGATTGTAGCAGCGAGTGGCCGGCGGTGGTAGAGCAGGGAATAATTGGTGGCAAGTGGCCGGTCGATAAAAAATAAAGAACAAGATTAAATTGAGACCCTTTGCTCGGTTATGGTTGGAAAGGAAGAAAAAAGGATCAAAATAGAGGATTTTTTTTAATGACACTAAGGACTGGCAGCCATGTGGAAGGCCATAGAAAGAACGGACGGAAGAAAGGACGTGAGTCTGGGGCCTTACCTCAGTTTTGGTGGTGTTTTGGCTTCAATTTCCAATGGGCAAAATGATGGGACACCATAAACTTAAATTGGGAGAAAGAGAGAGAAGGAGGTGTGATGATCGTTGGTAGAGGACTATAGGAGGGATGAGGGGCTATTTATGGAGACCCTTGGGATTCTAGTTGCTTTAGGACCGTGGCTTTTTCTCGAAATTAATCGGAAGTCTTCTTCTAGTTTTTTTTTCTCCCCCTTCTTTTTTTTTTTTTTTTTGTTGGTTGTGTTTTTGGGGTCAATTAGATGATCGGCTGATCCAATTGATCGGGCCGTCACAAGATCCTGGTCGCTCGGAAAAGTGCAGAACTGGCATGCTAGTAATTTGAGCTTTCAAGGAAAAAGTGGTTTGGCACCGCAATGGCATGGAGAATTTTCCCCTCTGGAATTAGATTTCACTCGCCATACCACCAGCAAGGTGAGAGGACTGGGGTTATCATAGCTCTTTTTAAAATATGTTTGTGGTCATGAATTATCCTTTTTATTTTTTAAAAGCAATAATCCAAGTTTTGAAGCTTGGGTCACCTCCAAGAGTTGATATGATTTGAGCACCGTCTCCGTTAAAGTCTCCCAGAGTATTTCTCACCAGAGTAGATTACCATGGGTTGCTTTCGAGTAGATCGAACATTCGATCGAATGGTCTCAAGTGTCTTGGATGGATGGGTTTCATTCTTGCTTGTCCCAAATAATTTATTAGAATCAATTGGTTGTTTGTGACGAAGTGCGAGGCTCTTCAAGTGTGAGCTCATTGGCTGGAGTGGTAATATGTGGTGCATCATGAACCTAGATCCAACTCAAGTTGGCTTTACGCCTTAGGTTTTAGACTCAGATCCAACCCATGGTGCATGGGTCTAGCAAGTGGGACCTGAGTTTTAAAGCTAGACCTGCTGAACTTTGAGCTTATTTTGCGGGCCAAATGTTGGCCCTCACAGGTTTTCTCATCCTATTTCCAATTTTATAGCAATTATACATACCTAAGTTTTTTTATTGGTAGAATTAGATATACCTAAGTTGATGGGATGATGATTAGGCTTTTTTGTTTCACCCTCGTCATATAAGAATTCTCAACTTAATCCAAGTGTTGGGGTAAGTCAATCGACTCCCGACTCAAGTCAACCAAACCCCAACGTCGACTCAACAATGATCGACTGACCGAACATACAACTCCGACTCTACATTAACTGACGGAACAAACCACACAGACTCTCGATCGGTTAACCGACAGACAGTTAGCTACTACTGACCAACAACAAACGACTTAAACAACTTCCGATCTAAAATCGTCGGTATATCAGAATTACTTATCGATGGTCATTTGGACGTTCTACCGATATATAGTCGGTCCATCTGTTCAACATACTGTAACCGTTATGGACAGTTATCAAATATGTATCACGACAATTAGTGGGAGTTAATGATCTACTAACTCCACAATTATGATCCAATAATTTAGCATCATAAAAAATGGGACCACGTGCTCGATAGTTACATAAGAATTATCTATAAAAAAAGAGTAAGCGAACAGTACCGACAGGACATTTCTGAATCAGAACTCTATTATTTTCGATATTCAAATCTACTGTTCATCAATTCTCTCTCTGACTTAAACATCAAAGAGTTTTCGTCAGACACAATTCTGATCTGTGGGGACGTTGTTTTACGGATACTCGTCATCGATGACAGGTGGTAGAGAATTGGCCACAGCACCAAATATGATAAAATTGAAGCATTCAGTGCTATAATATTTTTTTCAACAATTAAAATCATGAAGTATTGACAGCAGAAGGTTGAATAGTCAAGATTATTCAAGTAGGATGTCCACGTCTAATCTCTTCCCCGTGTGAAGATCCTTTGTCAGATTTGGTTGTCATGCGTAACCATTGCGAGCAGACTAGGAGCATAGACATTGTAATGTCATTGTCCAAGAAAAAAAAAAGAAATCGCTGGTTGACGAAGCCGAGTCTGGACGAATTTAGGTGGAGTGAAGAGACGTTAATGCCATTGGTTGTTGGTGGGTTTTGGCCCTTGTGGTTAATGAAAAACAAAATCTACACGGATACATAGTCGGTCTCGTATTGATTATTCATTAAAAAAATCTTAAATATTTATATAACATTAAAATTAATAATATTTTTGATAAATTATTTTTGAATAAATTTTTGAATCATACTCAGAGTTAATGTAATACAAAATTTATATGGATCAGAAGATACCGCAATAAATTTTGTTCTGACGAGACCCTGCTTTTGGATCACACCATGCTTTGTAGATTACGTCATGCATGACCTCAAACGTCCCGCATTTGGGTTAGCGTGGCCGTGTCTGGAATATGGTTGCTTATTTTTTTTGTTTCATCTTTTGTCCCTCGCAGGGTCTCTTTCCGCCGTTTCCTTCGGACGCGAGCTGCGTTGTCTGCCTCAGGGACTGGACTTTGCATTCAAATCTTGTACGCAACCTTGTTATTTTATCCAAAAAAATTTTCTTCGTTGCCCCACTCGTTTTCTCGGGCAGCAAAGAATTGGTGCAGCTCCATGGTAAATTTTGTGCGGGGGTGCTGTCAAGCCAACTTGATGCCAGAAAATTCGAGTGGAAATGTAAGAAGAGGGGGCTTATAGCCAATCCTTGCCTCTCTCTCCCCCTCTTGTTTGCGAGCGCAACTGGACTTGTGGACAACTTGACGAGAGAGAAAGATGAGAGGAAGCCTGGTAGCTTGGCTTCTTCTAGAGCTACTGCTAATGCTTGAGATAGATGGGGCCGAAGTGCACTACAATATAACAGGGAGGACTTCCCACAGGACTTCGTCTTCGGTGCCGGAACCTCAGCATATCAGGTGAGTTTCCTTCAGTCTCCTCCTCTTTGTCTCGAATGTCACGAGATAATACAATTAAAGACAAAGGTAAAATAGTCACAGCTGATGCTAAAGAACGACATCTGGTATGCTAAACTTGTAGGTGGAGGGAGCAGCAGCTGAGGATGGGAGGAGTCCTTGCGTTTGGGATACTTTTACTCATGCAGGTGATTTTTACTACTATTTTGTATTGAGAAGAAGATGGCTGTGCTCAAGTTCTGGTACCATATGAGCTATAATCAATTGAATCCAAAATGTTCAGCAATGAAGGAATATGATAATGTGTGTAGGAGAAAACCATGGTAGGCAATGGATGTTAGTAGAACATAGAGGTGTGGTCCAAGTCTTATGTGGACTGGACAACTGGAGTTTTAGTTTTAGCATAGACGGTAGATTTTATTTTGAACTCTGATGTTTCATGGTGGAGAAAAAGGTTTTTGCCAGCCCGATCACCTGTTGCAGGCTACAAAGATACAAAATAATTAGCATATTCGTTGTTTCGTGCTGGGACATTAATTATATAGGCTATCGGTTGCTACTATTTTGACTTTTGATTTGCAGTGATCTTTAACTAATCCATGAATAATTGAGGATAAAATAATTTAAAACGGCATCTCAATTCATCCGAGATGGAAGCTGAGAAATTTACAAAGAAATGAAACTGAAGCTTAGTTGTCATATTAAAATTAACCAACGTACCAAATTCTGGACTGATATGATAAATCCAAATCCAATAACAATGTTTAGGATTTGTACCTAAAGTTTTAAAAAATAAAGGTAATAAAAAATCATTCCATATATTGACATCATATTAGTCAATATCTCGAAATTTATCAATTTGTATTAGTCGAGATAACAGAAGTCGAGAATTTTCATATATTGCATTCTTAGGTAATGAACGATCCTGATGAAAACTTGGTCTTTTTCCATAAGAACATTATTGAGTTGTTAAATTAAATGTTTCATTGCATACAGATAAAATATATATTCCCTCAAAGAAACAGATTTTGTTGTGAATATATTCCCCAATAGGAAACACTTATTTGGCAAAGACTACATCTTCTCTTCTAATCTAAAGATAAAATAGAAGGATTGCCACTGTTTAACTTACCTTGACAGGAAAGATGCCGGACAAGAGCACGGGTGACGTGGCCTCCGATGGGTACCACAAATACAAGGTAACTCTCTCCAACATTTCAACATGAATCTATCCTCTCAATTCTGTGAACTAGATTTGTTACCAAGCTGTAGATAAGATAGAGAAGATTTGACTATGTGCATGTAAATTCCCTTTGAAGGTTCTAAATAAATTTTGAATAAAGAGAAACATGCATGGGAATGGTACAATTCTCTCCAAGGATCATAGGTACCAGATGCCTATCTGCATCCATAAATAGAAATGGATATGGATAAAATATACTGATACATAATTTTCAGCATTATTGTGAACTATGTGAACTAGAGGTAGTGCATTTGGTTTGCAATTGGAATTGGAATCTGAATTAATTGGAATGAGAATCAGAATGGTCATATCTCTCAACGTGTATGGCTCGTGATCAAACTTAGAATCAGAATTGGAATGGACTTTGATGGAGAGTAAGGGTTTTTGAGAATTGGGGCATTCCTGTTCTTCCTTGAATTAGACTAGGAACATAATTTTTCCCAACCATATTGGAGAATCTCTCATTTTATTTTCATTTCAATCCAATTCTCTCTAATCAAATATCTTCTAGATTTATTACTAATTTTTAGGTAAGACAGAAAGAAAGCAACTCCTTCGACTCAATGCATGTAAATCCCATATGAAGGTTCCAAACAAATGTTGAATAGAGACAAACATGAGGTGGTAGGAAGATAAGTGCAATGTGCATGAGCCCCACATACATTAAGAGGCAAAGGATATTTGACCTCTCAACATTTAGGTAGCATGTGGTGATCCAAATGGGATTACCATGGTGATTTAAGATTATAGATGATCCGAATCCTATGATGATCTAATCCTCAGTGATCTAAGATTATTGTGTTTAGTAGGTCATAGTTTGGTGATTAAAGATCTCTAGGTATCTATAAATAATCTATTTGGCATTCTATGAGAATCCAAGATCATTAGCCATATAATACCAAAATTACTTATGATATACTCTATGAAAATATATCTACTGATCATATAAATAAATTATAATAAAATATAAATATATTTATTAATATATTAATAATTAATATAGTCTATAAAATATATTTATTAGTCCTATAAATTATTAATCCTATAAAATATATAATTATTATTATAAATTAATATTTTGTTTATACTTATAATATATTATTTATTAACATGAATATTTATTTTGATTAGAAAAAAAGGCAAACAGAAGTAATATATTAATAAATATTCTAATTTAATTTAAAAGTATAGTTGAATCATATGACAATAATATGATTCATAATATATTATAATATAATATAGATTATAAATATAATATGATATTGATATAATACATTAACAGGATATTGATATACTAGTTTTTTTGTTAGACTCAGATATTTTTGTCCTTAAATTTTAGTCCAAGATCATTGTTCGGGGTGATCTTGGATTTCCGACCTCAAAGACGAGTATCTCATCACTGGGTTGGAGGTGATTTGAGGAGTGAGGTTGATTTGAGATCACTACCACATAGGATCATCATATTGCAACCAACATAGTGATCATCATCTCTATCCATATCATTCTTCATCTTAGATGGATCATACCATACCAAATGCCCCATTAAATTAACAAATATTTTCTTCATTTAACTTGGCCCGATTCAGAGACACCTATGGAAGAGAGTGACAGGTGGACGAAAAAGGAGTTAAAATTAGCAGCTAGTTGCCTACTCCCGTCTTTGTACCCACAAAATTAGATTACAAAAGAGAGGAGAAGAAAAAGGGCTGGATGGTTGGATATGTACATATGTGAAAAGGGATGCATGTCAATATGTATGTGAACTCCGGCACCTGAATCGGTCGATAGAAAATGTCTTATCTATGTATTTCTTTTCCTTTTAATAGAAAGAGATAGAGTCTTGTGCCCCCCCAAAAAAAAATCAAGTATTTTTATTTTTTATGAGTATCTTATTATCTGTGCATGCTTATAAAAGACCAAAGGCGACTTGCTAGTGTACATAAAATGGGATAGGTTGTTTGCTCCCAAGAGTAATTTTTTGTGCACTGCATGCGGTGCAGCAAAAATGCACCACCCTATCTTATTGGACCACATAGCCATTACTTTTCAATGCGTATTTAATGCCTGCAATTCTATTTTTTCGTTTGAAATTTTGAATGGCGAAAATGTCCCTCATCTTTTGAAAAAATTATGACATCATGTGGCATATTATGACATCATGCAATTAAATTATGATTTTCTGCATCGCAGGAAGTCATAATTTTCTTGTAGAAGTCATAAAGAGAGAAGGATATTTTCATCATTAAAAATTATAAAATTTTTAAATGACAAAAATGCCTTCTCTTATGACATCCTGTGGTTAAGTTATGACTTACTGTTGTGTAGGAAGTCATAATTTGACTGCAGGATATCATAATATGCCATAGGATGTCATAATTTTTTGAAAAAGGAGTCGCATTTTCGTAATTCAAAATTTCAAACGAAAAGTAGAACTGCAGGCATGAAATGCGCATTGGAAAGCGGTGGCCATATAGCCCAATAAGGTGGGGCAGTGTATTTTCGCTACACTGCATGTGGTGCACAAAGACTTTCTCTTGCTCTCAAAACCACACAACCGGATAGCGTCAAGACAATGGACATGACCACTGGGCCAAAATGCAATTCAAACCTTATTTATGTGAGGCTTCAGTTTTTTTAAGCCAATAGCAATACCTTAATGGAAAAATTTTTGGAGTATGGTAAATTTAAATTGTGGTTAAACTCTTTGTTTTTACTTAGAGAAAACTGGAGAATACTCATCCATATTGTAATTATCAAGATCTAAATACTTGGAAATGCACTATCAGAGATACCGATCCAGAACCTTAGTTGCTATGTAGAACCATGCAAGCCCCACTTTATCACTTCGGTTTGTTTCAGCATAACATTGTTGGTGTATCAAGTGATGGATCTTGTGGGACAAAGTTAAGCAGCATTTACTAAGCTACAGGAAGTTTTATATGCATGATTTAAGGTTCCATTTTATTCGGACATAAAGCAAGAGTAAGTCTAGAATAAGACTGTTCCTCACACATAGATTAAGGAAAGTAGAATTTTTTTTAAAATATTTATTCCAATCAAACCTACTTATTCTTATTCTAAAAGGGCTGGAATAATCTTACTTATGAAAAAGGCTCTTTTTTATCCCTTCTCTTTTTGCACGGACAAAGTATGCTAAATCCTAAAGCTATTCTAATCAGAATAAAATTCTGCTTAACCAAAGGAACAATCTTATCACTTTTTCTCCTTTATTATTGACTTTAACATGTCTGTGTTCTAGTATTGTTTCCCCTTAAGTTGGTCGAATGCTTGGCAACTTTACCAATCAGTGCCAATTTACATTTTAAATTATTATTATTTTTTCGTTTTTGCAGAATGCAGTTAAGCATCATTTCCTAAGTACATGCAGCTAAGCATCATTTTAAAATATCTTGTAATTGCTCGTTATAACAAAATAACAGCAGTTATTTGCGTTCGTACTATTTCACCAAGTACATGAATGTTGCACATGCACATCCAGCAATCATCTATTAATATTTACTTCATCAGGTTTAACAGCTTGCTTGAAAGAAATGTTAGGTAAGAGATTAACAGAAAACAAAAAAAAAAAGGTTAAAAAATTGAAGAGTATTTCCTTCCTGACTTGTTCTACTCATTTTAAACTTGAAAACAGGACTAATGGAGTGCATTAATGAAGATATCCAACTCTTGCTGCTTGCACCATTTCCAATTACTGTCATACTTTCTCCTTACATCTTCTATTCAGATTTTTCTATTTTTCTTCTTTTGAGAGCTAGCACCCTGGAGGCCAGGATCGAGCATAGGCCCTTGAATCAAAATGAGAGATTTTATCAACTCCACTAATTCACACCCTCACTTTTGACTTCCCTTTGACCTTCTTTGCATGTGCATGTGGTCATTTAATACATGATATGCCCAAGCATTATGTTTTCATAATTGAATGACACGAATGGACTTCAAATCATACTCTGATAATAGACAGAGCTTTCTCTCTCTTGATCATATGTTGTGCTTGATTTCCCTAATACAGGCCTAGATAATACTATGGCAAGATCACAGTTCATAATGGTGAACTGCTGGTTCTCACCTCTTTCGAGTGCTTAAATTTGCTCTTTTAAACAAAATGTTCATGTACTGAAGGATCCATTAGGTCTAAAGTGTAAACAAAAAATCATGTATTAACTATTCTGCATTTAAGATGTACAGTTACATTCATTCATTAGTTTTTACCAGGAAGATGTCAAGCTTATGACAGATACAGGACTAGAGGCCTACAGATTCTCCATCTCTTGGTCAAGGCTTCTTCCAAGTATGACAGACAATCCAAGGCTTCTCAAAATCTCATTACCTTGGAAAGTAAACGAAAAGTCCTCGCTTATGTGACAACTTATTTTGCAGATGGGAGAGGAGCTCTCAATCCAAAAGGCCTTGAGTTTTACAACAATCTCATCAATGACCTACTAAAGCATGGTCAGTTTGATTTGTTGTTATCCTTGAGCTTGTTTGATATATGAATTTTCTGAGTTACGAACAAGGAGAAATTCTCCAAATTATACTTCTTGTATTGTATGAAGGTACAATAAGGTGGCATAACAGATTGACCATAGGAACCATCTGTAGGGCACATTTGGTTTGCGTTGAGGGTCGGAATTGAAATCAGAATGGCCATATCTCCCAATACATTTGGTTTGTAATTGGAATAGGAATCAAAATTCAAATCAGAATGGGCTTTGAATATTAGAGATTGGATTTTGGGGATTGGGACTTTTGTATTCCCCCGGAAATGGAATGAAAATGAAAGTCCTCCCAGCCAAATAGTTGAAATGGAAATCGCTCATTTCTATTCCCATTCCAGAGCCAAACTCCTCTCAACCAAACATGCCCTAGAGTACGGAATCAAGTTATCAGCTGCCCTTTAATGTATTGAGCCTCTACATGAATGGTAGAACATGAACTTCCTGATAGACTAGCTGCATCATTCAACAGTCATCTTTTACCTTTGAAGGAGAGGATCATCAAAGAAATCAATTTAGAAGGATGCCTAATTTTTCCAAGCTGGTATTAATTTATGAACTGAGGTAAGATCCGTAAATTTAAAGACCAACTGTTAACCTGACATCAATTCTCTTAACTGATTCTAATTTCCTGGCAATGGTAACTTCCGTCAAGAGAGGATTTTCATGAAACTTAGAAATTGAGTGACCCATTGAAATAAGGCAATCTACCACAAGCTTACATTAAAACAGAGGATAAACATCATTTTGGCTCACTGAAAGGAAGGGGTAAAAATGACACCAAGAAATGACTGGGTTCTTAGCATCATGTGAAAACTATCTCAAGCCATATGCATGGCTATGCGGGATCAAGACTTCATATCATTTCTGAAAGTACAAATGTTATGCACCATGTTTAGCATGACACAAAGTTTTAATTTGTGCTCACATGAAGAGCTCAATGTCTTTGCAATACAATTATTGCATAAATCTTTCCTTTTCTCAGTTTTTTTTTCTTCTTTTGAATGAACTAGGAATTCAGCCGCATGTTACTCTCTATCATCTAGATCTTCCCCAAGTACTTCAAGATGAGTATGGAGGATGGTTGAGTGCTAAGATAGTGTAATCTTTTCACTTCTCAATACTTCTTGTAGCTTTTCTTCCAAATACTCATGATCTAACCTTTGAGGACATAAAAATGTTATTCAGGGATGATTTCACAGCATATGCAGATGTGTGCTTTAGGGAATTTGGTGACAGAGTTTCCCACTGGACCACCATTACTGAACCAAATGTTATCGCAATTGCTTCATATGACACTGGAACATTCCCACCCGGTCGATGTTCTTATCCATTTGGCATCAATTGCATGGCTGGCAATTCCACCACAGAGCCATACATCGCAGTTCACAACATCCTATTAGCACATGCATCAGCTGTCAAACTATATTGGACTAAATATCAAGTGAGCCATTTTATTCAAATCACTGCTTACATTTGTGCAATTATATGTGGATCATACGCTTTAATGACTTTCCAAGGGCTATGTTCGCATCGTAATGCATGTATCTTAAGGTAGAAAAGTGGAAGTGCGGGAGGAATGCTTTGTTGCCATTAGGATATTTGTCAAGTATATACAGTTGCAAAGAGATTATGCCCTATGGGAAATATTTGTGCTAAATATGTATGTATAGGGTTATGCACAGACTCTACCTGTACAATCCACATGCGTGCTTGTGACAAGGTTAGAGGTGCATATTTGTGGATAACACAAGCACTGTATTGGTTATAAGTAGAATAACCTACTAGTATGAATATCAGATTGAGCTGCAACAAACTATAACTCATTATTTGTCAGTTTGAATTCACCATCTCTCTCAACATCTCTTTGATAGTCATTGACAATTTCCAACACTTTGGTCATCAGCTCTCACAGAAAATGCTCAACTGTAGAAATGTTGAATTTGGTACCATACGGAATGCATCATATCTCACATCAAAAAATGCTCTGATGCCTATATATCTCACAAGAAATGCTTCAGTCATTGAGATGCCAAATCCTAATCTAAAGTAATCTGCAATGATAAGACTTGAAGACATCCGCTTGTTGGGCATGAATTGCAAGGCTTAACAATGTCCATTAACCCAAACATAAGTATCAAGCCTGAAGTCCTTTTTATTGGTCGGGTATGTGTTTCACCCTTTGGTAATACATTAAAATTCCCCATCATCACCACCTCTCTTGAAATTCCCTCACAGCTTTCACCAACATTTTCTACGGTTTTCTTCTCCTTCAATCTTATGAACTTTGTTGCTTAAAATTCTTATCATCTCTCTCTCTCTCT
>KE504882.1:637956-652717 GCA_000441515.1 Elaeis oleifera | reverse complement strand
AAAAATTAAATATAAAATTTATTAAGAATTAATATACTTATCTATATATACAAAATATATTAAATTTATTTATAATAAAAAATATATTTATAATATATTATAATTAATTTAAAAATTATTAACTCATGTAAATATATTTCGATATTTGAAATAGTCAATATTGATAGCATTTATATATGTGAGCCATAAATAGCCAACAAATACACCGAGACAAAAAATTATTATTAATTATTATTAAGATCATTATTGAAAAATGGTGATATTTTCATATAAGATTATTTCCAATAAATATAGCTATTTTTTTTGGATACCATTTTTCAAAGTAATTTTTTTACTAACTAAACATGATAAAAATTTTTTCCCCTGCAATCATTTGTCTGGATAAATAATTTTCACGAATCACCAAATTACCCCATAATCTAATATACTCAACCAAATGAGTCCCCTGAAAAAAAAAGAAGGTCATGTTCATATTTACAAGCCAAGCTGCAGGCCTTCACACATAAGGGGTAATTGAGCTCAAGCCTAACTCAAACTCAACCCAATATATATATTCTAGTTGTGCTTATTTGCGAATTGCCGAACTACAACGAGCTTGTTATCTAGCGAAGCCATTTTGCAAGTTCCAAGAGTCCAGCTAATGTTCAGCTTCATCCTGTGTGTCTACAAGTCTGTTACAAGAAATAGCATGATCCTTTTGCAGGCCAATGCAAGAAGAAAGGTTTGAAACCGTTTATATTCTCCATGAGAAATTTAATTAGGCAGGTATCGGCTGCTGCCTGAAATTGAATCACTAAGATCCCTTCCTTTTATCCTTCTTTCTTGACCTTCACTTCCCCATTCTTCTGCATGTGTCAGCGATCCTCACCGAAATATGAGACATAATTAACCAAGTAATATGTTTTTGTTGATGAACAGAAAAAAGAACACCATCTTCCTCATAGCAAAATACTGATGAAGACTTTTCAAATCCTATTCTAGTTAAAATTATATATACATCAAACTTTTCCAGCGGCCGGCCAGAGTCGACCAACTACCGGAGAGGGTGTACGCTTATGGATGTGCCTTCACTGGGAGAGCTTGGAGAAATCCGTTGTTTGGTTGAAGAGTAAAATATATGGAGTCATTTATGGTCCATGCCTAGATAGTATTTTTGCATCTTGTTATGGTGAACTGTGGATCTCATCTCCTGAATGCATAGCAACTTAGCTTGTGTGATCAGATTTTCTTCTTTTTTTTTTTTTGAAGGGAAAAACAGCCTAAAGAATTGAGATGTAAAGTCATGCATCAAAAACTTTGCGGCAAAGATGTAAATCTGCAATTGTTTGTTACACTTTCCTAACTTACAACGTAATCTTTCAGGAAGATGTCAAGCTTATGACAGATACAGGACTGGAGGCCTACAAATTCTCCATCTCTTGGTCAAGACTTCTCCCAAGTATCAGAACAACCAATGCTTCTGATTACAGTCGTGCAGTCCAAAAATACTCCTTACTTATGTGCTGTCCCTTATTTGTAGATGGGAGAGGAGCTGTCAATCCAAAAGGCCTTGAGTTTTATAACAATCTCATCAACGAGCTCATAAACATGGTCAGCTCAGTTTGTTCTAATCTGTTCTTATCCTTACTTTATTGATAAACAAAATTCAAAAGTACATGGTAGTAAAATTCTAAAGCCATACATGCTTTGTTGTGTGCTTGATACCATAGAAAAGCATAACAGGTCAAACAGTGGGAAATACATTTCAATTAAGTTATCAAAAGCTCTAAAGTTTTCTCAGCCTTTCCATAAATGATAGCTTCAAAATAACTGTATTCATAAATTAGCCACACCATACAACATATCTCTCTTACCTTTCAGGGAAAGGATCATCAAATGAGTAAATTCTATAAGGAAGACTAATCATACCAAGCAGGTGTTACTCCATGGATCAAGATGATGCACACCCTTTGAAATGGTGCTAAATTTCTGTTCAAGTTAACTTCAGTCAGGAGTGGTTGTTCATCAACATCAGATGGATGACAATTAAATAAATGTACTATCAAAAACATAAAGTTGGACAGGAAATAGAACACCATCATCACACAAGTAATGCCTGATTTTCAACATAACATAAAGAGTACCACACTATATGCACATTTATGAGAGGATGAGAACAGAAACCAGGTGTCAGTGCTTAAGTGTAAATGTCATACCATAGATACAGAAGATGTTGGAACTTATGCCCATAAGATGAATTGCATTTGATTATATCTTCTTCTCAGTTCTGTTTTCTTCTGAATGATTTAGGAATTCAGCCACATGTGACACTCTATCATCTAGATCTTCCCCAAGTACTTGAAGATGAATATGGAGGATGGCTGAGCCCTAAGATTGTGTAATCCTTTTCTCATTTGATGCTTTAAACTTTCCTACCAAAATACAACTGATCTAATGTTCTAACCCCTTAACAGAGATGATTTCACAGCATACGCAGATGTGTGCTTTAGGGAATTTGGTGACAGAGTTTCCCACTGGACCACCATTATAGAACCCAACATCATGGCGATTGGCGGATATGATAATGGAATGTTCCCACCCAATCGGTGTTCTTATCCATTTGGCATCAATTGTACAGCTGGCAATTCCAGTGTGGAGCCATACACTGTGGCTCACCATGCCTTACTGGCACATGCATCAGTTGTCACACTGTATAGGACTAAATATCAAGTAAGTCATTTTGTTCAAATCATTTTCTTGAATTAAGAATAAATTTTAGTCACTTCCATAAGGGGCTAGGCTTCTATCATTATACACCTATCTTTCATAATGCAAAAGCAGTAGTGTTTGAGTGAATGCTTTATAATTGTGAGGACATGCTTTAAAATTTATGCAGTTGCAAAGGTATTGAACCCTGGAAGTAAAACAACATGCTAAATATGCATATTATAGAACCATAGACAGACTTCACAGTTCATATACATGATTGTAATAGGGGTTAAGTATCTGTGTGGAGAAAACAGGCATTGCATTTTTCAATAAAAAATCTACTATAATGAATGTTGAATAGATATTAATGACTAAAATTAAACAGGATGGCTCTCATCTCTTCATTGATTATCCAAAGAATGTTTGTTCAGGTCATAACCTCTCCTGGAAAATGCTCAACTCTAATGATACTGAATTTGGTACATCAAGGAAGACACCACAAGCAAATCATTAAAATCTTGTATTTAATCTAGAGTAATGTATCATAATAAAAATTGAAGATATCTACTTGTTCAACACCTTGAAATGCAAGGCTACATATGACCATTAACCTATAACTTTTATTCTGCCTATAACTATGACCAACGAGCTTTTAAGAGGCTGCCAATTTGATTAACTTTCAGTTTTCATTCCTTGCCATTCAAACCCACCGCATAAGACTATACCATTAGCTTCTGTGAATTTTGTTCTCACAGCTTCTGAGTGAGGTTTTCTCCTCCTCTTTTCTATCCTAGTTCAAAGTCAATATCTATGAAGACTTTTCAGTTGATGTATACATCACTACTTAGTTTTCTACTCAGTTCTTGACAACAATATCATTGTATTTGAACAACATCCAGATAATAGTCTATCAAATTTCATTAGAAATGCATGCTTTATATCGAGAAAGAAGCAAGATAATGCTGCTGACATCCTTAAATTCAGGCTATGCAAAATGGCTGGATAGGCTTGAACGTGTATAGTTTATGGGCTTATCCATTTACAAACTCCACAGCAGATGTTCAAGCAGCCCAAAGATCAGTAGACTTCATGACAGGCTGGTAAGGGCATAGCATGTACAATACCCACACTGATATGGATATAAGCAGCTGACCTCCTAGCATCCCCTTCAGGATCATAAATCCCCTGGTGTTTGGAGACTACCCTGAGGTCATGAAGGAAATGCTGGTTCAAGGCTACCATCCTTCAACAAACACCAGTCCAAACAAGTGAAGGGTTCATTTGACTTTATTGGTCTGAATCACTATTTTTCAACATTTGTCATTGATAACTCCAATAGTTCCAGCACAGGTCTTCGAGACTTCAATGCAGATATGTTTGCCAAATTCACAGGTTTGGTTCCTTGCACTGGTAATAGGTTGATGGAGACTATGTGGACTATACTCTAACCAATGGCTGATATCTGATTGCAGAATCAAAGAATATGACACCCACTGGTCAGGTAAAAGTGCAAATGCTTCCTTTATTGAACTCTGGTTATTGGTTCACTGCTTGATGTGGCTGACTCAGGAGTTCAAAATCAGTTTGTCCCAGTAAATGCACCAACAGATCCACAAGGGCTGCAATATATGTTGGAGTATCTTAAAGAAGCTTATGGAAATCCTCCCATTTATATCCAAGAAAATGGTAAGTACACTTCCAAGGTGACTAGGTACCTCCTAAAATCTTCAACTTTTCAAAAATCAAACAGTTGCAAAAATATATCCTCGAAAACCATTTTTTGAAGTTTTTATACCCTCACAAACCATACTTTTTGAATATGTCAACCACCCTAGGTTTCTGAGGTAAGGCTTGAATGTCTGATGTCTATGTCTGCAACAATGCATTTTTGCCATCAGGTTATGGACTAGGAATCTTCAACGACACAATCAATGACACTGCCAGGATAGATTTCTTGAGTGGTTTCATTGGAAGCACCCTAGATGCTGTCAGGTAACACTGCTGTCTTGATGATATACACTACAAGCCACCAAAACAAAGAGTAGGAAAGATTGTGCTGTAACCTTTTAAACACCTGGTTCGTTTCTGCAGGAATGGGTCAGATGTGAAAGGATACTTTGTGTGGTCATTTTTAGATGTATTCGAGCTCTTGGCTGGGTATTGGTCACGCTTTGGGCTCTACTATGTGGATTTTGATGATGAGAAGCGTGAAAGGGTTCCAAAGCTCTCTGCCTTTTGGTACTCTGACTTCCTCAAGAAGAAGCAAGATATGAGCATAGAAAGGACTGGTCTGAATGCCACATCTCATGCTCAACAATAAGTCTGCTTCAGATTATTGCTTTTGGCCTACAATGCAGAGCAAGAAGACAATGCACATGGCTACATGCTGCTAAATCGGATTATGTGTGATGTGCACTAGCTAAATGGCTCAGCAATTCAAAGTTATGAGACTAATAAGTTATAATCAGCAGGGGAAGTTACAATCCAGTTGCATGTAAATGTTCAGTAAGCTATTTCAGTTTTCATGCAGTGGCATTTGAGCTATCAATGCACTTCTTCCCTTATATTTCCATACCAGTTATTCATGTGACAGGACAATATATCTTTCCTGACACCTAGAATCATTGTTGGTCATTAGTCTGTTAAATGTTTTGATAGAGACTTGGGGAAGCCTTGAAAAGAAACTTATTAAAAAAAGAAAAAGAATTGACGGGTTATATCCAGTAAGTGTAGAATCTATTGGATATGGAAAGAAACCCAACCATAAGTATAATATTTTGATTTCCTACACTAATAATGGGAACCGTAACCTCATTGGTTTGACATGCTGAAACTATAGATGATTGAGGCTCAAATCATGGAATAGTTTTCCCACCAGTGTTTTCCTCATAACTCAAAGAAGAAGAAGATCTTTTTCCTCTTTTTTTTTGTTTCCTTCTCCACCATTAAGGTAGATGTAAACATGTATCTGTTCCATCTGAATATAACACATCTGCACAGAATTCACACAATCACCTTACATGACCAAGTCATATTTCATAGTGCCACTTTATGGAATCTATTTGTTCATTTGATGTTAAGATTTGGTCATTGTCACCAAGAGTGGAAACTTATACTGATTTACACTCTAATATACATTAAAAATTTAAAGAAAACTTTACATAGGACAAAAATGATAACAAAGTAATGAAAAACATGTCTAAAGTAAGATCAGATAAAAGTGGATGACCTGGTAAAGGATGTTCTTTTTGTTTAGTTTACTCAACCCCTCAGTTTTAAATATTATTTTCTCTAGCAAATAAGTCTCTAAAATAATAATCATGACAAAGAGCATTCACTATTTGACACATCTATCTTGTACCATGCCCAACAATATTCTTCCACATGCCTTTCGTTTTGGCATTATGCTAAATTTAACACAAACAGTCAAAACATTTTTTTTAAAAAATGGAAATCAGGAAAAGTAGAAACCATAAACAATAAAATCCAGCAACTGTTCTACCCCAAGCACAGCAGTTTAAAGATATAACCGGGTTAAGAAGTTAGGATGCCATCAACTTATATACAAATATCTCAATTTAATTATGTTTCTGATTCAAGTAAAGCATCAATACATTTTTAAGCTCAAATCCATAATTCCAGCTACAGAAACAGGTTGCTACAAGACTGGTACTATCCAACATGGTAAGTTCGACAATGATGATACCTACAACCATTCAGAATTTTTAGCAATGAACTGATATAGTCTTCAACCTTGCTTACAACTTTGTATATGCAGACAATTCCTAACATGCAATTGCGAGTCTTGAAAAACGTCAATCACACAAATGCAAACATAAGGCCAGCAACAGAGAATAGCTTTCTCATGACAAAACTTGAACGTGGCATAACTTGAATCCAAATATTTGACACTTAAACCCTTGCTACATTGCAGAATCTGCTAAAAATTAGAGTCACTAAAACGGTATCTTCTTTGCAATATACACAATCTATGGCAAATTATAGCATTACATATTTGTGCTCGAAAATAAATATAGTTTAAAATCCTATTCCCATAGCTATGACTTGGTCATGATTTCAGATTAAGCTCTTAATTCTAGTGTCTGGACAAAGACCAAATTGCAGTCATTTCAACAATATGTAATGCAATCTTTGCGTTAGATTAGTAAAACCTCTGTTTGTTCATCTTAAATCAGTGATTCCTTTCCCATGATATCAGTTGACACAGTACATCTACCGATACCAAGCATTAAATCACAAAGATCATCATACAAAGAAACCTCAACTATCTGATCCAATATATAATCCCACAAACATATAGAATATATTATCAAAATTATCAAATTAGTTGCTTATCTGAGGATAATTCGGAGAATCATTTGGCCAAGAGAAAATTACCGGAAAAAAATTTTTTTTTTTTTGGAGAAAACTGTTACATTAGGACCAAGGGAAGAGGATTCCTCACCGGCAGGCTTGCGCTGTTCCTCGTCCATGGAGGTGGCTGCGCCGCAGCGTCCTCAGCGGCGGAGAGGGCTCCTCGAGGGCAAGTGGATCGCCGCCACCCGGGTCTCGTCAGCGGCCCAACGTGGAGGGAGACGAAAAGTACCGTCGGTTTGGGGGAGGGCGTTACATAAAAGAAAGCATATTATTCTGACTTCTAATTGGCTCCTTAGTTCTTTTCAGATCCCTTTGTTGCAAATTCTACGAAGAGATGCCGCAAAAAACTGCACGAACAAAAAAAAATCATGTGGGGTAGGACTGGAAGTAGGGGCAAAAAACTGCACAAACAAAAAAAAATCATGTGGGTAGGACTGGAAGTAGCGCGAACAAGACGGACTTTGAATCCGATTTCGGACTCAACCTGAAATAATTCAGATTGGATTTGAATCTAAATATAAAATTTATTTTTTTTCGAGCCAATCTCGGGCCTATCTTTGACCTGATCCGAACTTGAGATTTTCAGTTAGGCTTCGAGTTTAATCTGAAATAATTCAGGTTGAATTTGGGCCTAAATATAGAGCTCGTTTCTCTTTCAGAGCAAGCTCGGATCTATCTTTGGCCTAGCCCGGACCCGAGCCCGAGTCTGAATTTCAGCCTGATTAAGCCAAATCCCAAATAGGTTCAGTCATTTGTATTGGCCCGAGTCAATTAGCCATCTAAGTTGATCCGATCAAGTTCGATCTTCGAGAGCTTGATAAATTTCTGTTATGTTCCTCCATCCGAATAACACGCCATATTACCCCTTGTATTTTACAAATTCTCGATTGCGTGCTATCCACCATACATGTGCTCGGAGATTTGCCCTGGTTCACGGTTTCACGTAGATCTGGCACCGATGGAGGGGACACAGAGGAAGGGTCGATGCGGCAATGGTCGTCCAATGGCAGTGCGGGAGCGAATGGAGGGATCAACGTGGGTGGCAGCCGACAAAGGGGACATGGAGGAGGGAGTCAGCACGGCAGCGATTGTCGAAGAGGGATGGATGCTCCAGCAGCGACGACTGGATGCGACGGTGGTCGTGCATGCATGGCTAGGGGATCGGCATAGGTGGCGGCCGACGGAGTAGACATGGAGGACGGGGTCGGCATGGTGAAGGACGGGCATCAAGTTGGCCCAATAGGCTTGGGCTGGAGCTCGGGCCTATTTTTGTCAAATAATTGGGCTTAAGCTCGATCCGAAGATCGAAAAATTTTTGAATCGAGCTCAGATAGGGGTGTGGCTCAGCCCAGCCCAGCCTAGTTTCAACCCTAATATGGGTGGGAACTATAGGCTATCATATGGGTGGCCTAGTTCATGCGATGTTTTTTTTTCGCATCTTAAAGAAAAAATCTAAAAATTAAATAGCAATTTGATTTCTTCTATTAATGGAGTCTGTTAGTTCTATAATTGAAATAATTTAAAAAATAAATAAAATACATGTCTAATAAAGATCCTTTGTGACCATCCATATCCTCTTTCTTCCTCATCAAGCCTCTCTATCCATTATCTTCCTCATCAAGCTATTTCTCCCATCTGTAAGGTCTTTCTCTGGAGTCTTTTTCTCCTCTTTCAGACCTCACGCACTATCTCTCCTATCCATGAGGTCTTCCTCAAGTCTCTTTCTCCTCTTCTAGATCTCTCTCCTTTTTAAAATCTTTGCATCTAAAAGTTCATAGAAATAATGCATTATTTACTTAAATGTGTATATTAGGATATCGGATGAATATTTTACTAGGTGTGTATTAACTGACCATATACTATGTATTGATAGATATTAAGTTTAATAAACTATGTATCAATTTATCTATAGATATATATTGGGTCGTTGCTAGGTGTATATCAAAAAACTTATATTATATATCAATAAGCTGTCTAGTATGATTATTTGCTCATGTACTGTATACTGATGAGTACTATATTATCAAAACTAGATATCACTTTACCTAGAGGTGTGTATTCTAACCATATACTACGTATTGATGGATACTAAGTTTTACAAACTATGTATCAATTTATCTATAGGTGTGTGTTGGATCGTTGTTGGGTGTGTATCAAAAAAGCTTGTAGTATATATCAATAAGCCATCCAGTATGTATCATTTGCTCATGTGCTATGTATTAATAAATGTTATGTTCTGAAAACTGTATATTGTTTTATCTAGAGATGTATATTGGGATGTTGGATGACTATTTTATTAGGTATGTATAAACTAATAATATACCGTGTACTGATAAATACTAAGTTTAATAAACTATGTATCAATTTTACTGTAGGTATGTATTGGATTGTTGCTAGGTGTGTATTAAAAAAGCTTACATATGTATCATCTGACTATATATTTAGTGTGTATTATATAATCATATAGTATATATTGTTAAAAGTATGTGCTAAAAATGAGGAAGAAAGATAATGCCTTAATCACAAGACTAATAACTCCATTAGTAGAAAGAGTCTTTGACTTTTCAATTTATTCTTTAAGATTGATACAAAGAGAAATGTGGCAAACTATGAAGCCCGCCTTATATGACATTTTATAGTGCCTTCCCCATATGATTTTTGTTCCTTTTGCAGTCAGTTTAGAAATAAAATCCTATCAGTTCATAAATAAAATAAACAAAATCATGTAGGTATGTATTGGGAGTGAATCTTTTGCTTCAAAAGTAGGATTTTCATCTTCCTTCATGCGAATCCACCATTAGATCATCGGTCAATTTAAGATCTGTACATATGGATGAATGATCGAGTTAGGAGTGCCTTGAGATTTGTGTGATGAATGATTCATTGATGAATTGTAAGCAGGTGATTCCTTCTTTCATGCAAAAGATAAAACCTGGATCCATAATGTATGCATTAATTTACTAAAAAATTATTATTTATTTTTGTCAAACAGCTTTAATAGGAAGAAAAAAAAAGCTTTCAAAATCCTTCCCTTAAGTATACGATATGAAAGAAGAAGCAAAAAATAAATAAATTATTTTTAGGTCCCTGAAAACTATAAATGATAATTTATGATTCCTCCTATCCGATCCATAAATAATATATTTTAAGTAAGTTTAAATTTGATATAAATGGGTTCAAGTCATAAATGAATTAACCTATATCTAGATCCATTTATTAAATGGATCAAATTTAAATTTAAATTTTTGAGCCATTTTGAACTCATCTTAATCTATTTAATAATTGACTTAAGTCATGATTTGACTCATTTAATCAATTTAAGACCTATTTAATCCGTTTAAAACTTGCTTAATCTATTTCTGTTCTATCTAACACACTCTGTTTAACATGTTTAATCATTTAAATTCACTTAATTTGTTAAAAAACTCTTTTTGTTGTTTAACCTAACTTGACTTATTTAGTAAATGGGTTATATATAAATGTTGGTTAGATTATCTATTTAATAATAAGTTAGGTTTAAATTTAAAGTTTTATCTTGTTTAATAAATATGCTAAGTTCAAGTTGGCAAATTTTTTATCTGACCAAATCCAGTTACCACCCTACTAGAAACACCAATAGTAATTTAAAAATGTGACATATGTGACATTAGTTACATACTTAAGTTATAGGTTTATTTAGAAAGTGTAGTCTTTAGTTTCAAAATTGAATCACTCAAAATTATTTTTACATCCCCAGAAAGGATCTTTAATTTTTAAGGTAAGTAAGGTGCCATTTGATGTCACTTTCATTTTTTAGATTTAGAAATAAAAATAATAATTACACTTTTATTTTATTTCTAAGATAGTTACTTTAAAATATAAATATGATAATGGTGAACGAGAAGGTTGTAGTAGTGGTAGAGATAATGGAGGTGATATTGGTGAGGCAGTAGCACTGGGTGCTACAAATATAGTGATGACATAGGGGTGGTGGCTATGGTTAGAATACTAGTGAGAGGCACCGACAATGTTGTGGTGGTGTTGCATAAACATGGTAAAGCAATAGTAACAATGACGATTGTTTAATGGAGGTGATGGTGGTGGCGGCAATGACTTTAGTAGTGCCAGTGGTGATGGTAATGATGCAAATAATAGCAGCGGCAATGGCAATGATGGTGGTGATGGAGATGACGGTGGCGATAATGGCAGTGGTGGAGATGGTGTCAATGATTGTAGTTATGGTACAAGATATAAATTTTTGTTATAGAAAAAAAGTGAAAGTAAGATGCTTTTAAGACTAGACTTACTGCCTTTATGACTCGGAGTGCAAATCAACCATCTGTTCATTATATGTCTAATAGTTCGAGGTATGTAGGGCAAGCTCTGGAGAAGATCAGTTACAAAGTCGGACCTTTATCCTTATTATCAGTATGTATGAAATGGAAAAGGAAAGAGCGCCAAACTTTTGGGAAAAGCTTGGGATTGGCTTGCTCTGTTTGTGAGATGGCATGTTCGGAGAATGCAATCATAGAGTTTTTATCAATCGCAATCCTAACCCTAATTGCATTATGGTAGCTATTCTCTAGGATCTAAACCTTTGGCACAACTTTTGCCCACCAAGAATGTTAGCAATTAATCTAGGAAGATCATCAGATCTGACTAGCCATGGGGTTTAAGAGAGAGATTTGCCATATAGAAAGGCTAGATCATGCATCAAATTTTTGGAAGCCCTAACTTGCCCATACAATATCTAATTTAATGATCTTTTGAATGAAATTGAGTAGCTTCATACAGTATGATATCTCTCCATGAAGGGTTTAGTGCACCAAGCAGTCAAAGAAAAAATTCATCATTTATATCTCCACATAGACTAATCAAAGTAAAAATTTTCTTTTAAAAAAGACTTCGATTGTGCATATCTCTTAATCTAAGAATAATTAATGAATCAACTATTATATAGCATATAAATCAGCCTCCTTATCCTTGATTGACATGTGGCCAGCAATTCTGTAAACATTTGAATTTTAGAAAGTTACATCTTTACAATTAAGAGGAGTCCAGAAATAAAGGGATGATTATGGTAGATTTAAATTCAATAAAGATAGAAGGTGATAGCTTATAAGGAGAGAGTTATCTCTCATCCCTTGATTTTCACCTCCAATTATAATGGATTCTTGCTCTACACCTATATAAATAGAGCTAAGGGACATAAAAAGGATGGCTCTGAAAGAGAGAGACTTCCACACCTCAAAGCTCTAATGGTGAGAGGCTCATAAGCTCTCATCTATCATACTCTTTCTTTCTTCTTGTAGGTCCACAGGTCATCAAAATTTGAGAAGGTCAAGAAAATCGACCTCATCAGAAGGCCAAAAAAGCTAAGCTCATCAGAAGATCAAGAAAGTTGACCTCATTAGAAAGTCGAGAAGACTGATCTCATCAGAAGACTGACTTTATTAAAAGGCCGAAAAGATTGAGCCCATCAGAAAAGCCAATCTCAAAAAGTCGAGAAGGCTTAAAGAGCTGAACCCATCAAAAAATCGATCTCAAAAGATCGAAAAGGCCGAGCTTATTAGAAAATCAAGAAGGCCAAGCTCATCAGAAGGCCGAGCTATAATAAGTCGAGCTACCAAGGCCAAGCTCCTAAAGATTGATCTTAAGGCTAATTCGAGAAGGCTAAAGTGAGCCAACCAGAATAAGATAATATTATACATTATAATTCTTTATTATATTTTTTATATTTCTATTCATCTAAAACTCAATTTGACTTAGGCATTAGAGGACTCGGTCGGAGCCAATTCGATGAGTTATTTTTATTCATTTTGTGTGCAGATTTGTGACTTTAAGATAAATTATTTTTTACAACTGCAGATCCAATAGCACTCTTCTAATAGTCATGATCAGATCATATTTTGGTAGCAATAGATTGATGCGCCAAGAAGGGGGCTGCTTTCCCTAAAAAATGCAGCATAAAGATCCACCTCGGATCCCACTAAACTGCAACAAACTCAAAGTGATCCAATAAAAATCGTTATGGCCCACTAAAGCTAACAAGGGCTAACCCTCTAGAGACCCCACACAGTCTATTGAAGTCGACAAAGGCTAACCCTCTAGAGACTCCACATGGCTTACTGAAGACAATAGGGGATAATCCTCTGGGAAGCCCACATGGCCATCTGGCATTCCTCATCTATGGATGAGTCGAGTAGAGATCGAGGACGATGACGAAATGGCTAACACTCTAGGGACCTCTTATGGCCACCTGGTGCTCCTCATCTATAGTGAGTCGAGTAGAAGCCGAAGATGACAATATTGACTTAGCAAAATTTACTGTCAAGGATCAACTTTCAATCTACTTCGGATATTTAACTTCTAACCGACTACTTCCTTCATCCGAGTTAAAGAAATGACTCTGACTCGAAAATAGAGAGCTTATGATATGGCATATATTAGCCTTTCTATCATTGATTGAATATGGCCAGCAATTTTATAAAGATTTGAATTTCAAAAAGTTACATCTTTGCAATTAAGAGGAATCCAGAAATGGAAGGATAATTATGGTAGATTGAAATCCAAATAAAGATAGGAGGTGATGGCTCACAAGAAGGGAGTTATGTCTCATCCCTTGATTTTCACCTTCAACTATAATGGATTCTTACTCCACACCTATATAAATAGGGCTAAGGGATCTAAAAAGGATAGGCTCTGAGATGGAGAGACTCTCACAACTCAAAGCTCTCATGGTAAGAGGCTCATAAATCCTCATCCATCATACTCTTTTCTCTTTTTTTGCAGATCTACAGGTCATCAAAAATTTGATAAGACTGAGAAGGCTGACCTCCTCAGAAAGTTGAGCAAGTCGATCTCATTAGAAGGCTGAGAAGGCTGAGCTTATTAAAAAATCGAGAAAGTCGACCTCATCAGAAGATCGAAAAATTGATCTTATCGAAAGGTTGAGAAGGCTGACCTCATCAAAAGACCAAAAGATCGAGCCCATCATAAAAGCCAACCTCAAAAGAATAAGAAGGTCAAGAAAGCCGAACCTATCAGAAAATCGATCTTAGAAGGCCAAAAAGATCAAACTCATTAGAAAGCTGAGAAGGTCAAGCTCATCAAAAGGTCGAGAAGGCTAAACTCCAATAAGCTGAGCTTCCAAAGATAAAGCTCCTAAAGATTGATCTTAAGACTAATTCAAGAAGGCTAAAGTGAGCTAACTAGAATAGGATAACATTATACACTATAATTCTTTATTATATTCTCTTTCTTCCAGTTCTTCTAAAGTTCGATTTGACTTAGACATCAGAGGGCTTTGTCGGAGTCAATCTAGTAAGTTATTTTTATTTATTTTGTGTGCAAATCCTTAACTCCAAGATAAATCATTTTTCATAATTACGAATCCAATAATACTCTCCTGATGGTCCTGATCAGACTGGATTTTGGCAACAACAAACTAAAAATAAAGTTAATGTAAAAGTTGAGATCTACAGCTAGTAGGATTTTAGATTTTTATGACTATAATAGATATGTCTATTTGGAAATGATGCAATATTTTAAATTAAAAGAGAAATCTAACCTAGAATGTATAAGGATGGATATCGCTTGTATAAACAGAGGTATCGTAACTCAGTTTTATCATTATTAAGAAAAGAGAATGGATCTGGGACCCTAATCTTGCTAGTTTTCTATTTTTAATATTATTTAAAGATTGAGGTGAATGGTG
>KE504882.1:586127-608549 GCA_000441515.1 Elaeis oleifera | reverse complement strand
ACAACAAAGTAACATATCCAAAATATATCGTAAAGCATCTAATATATACCAAATAACTCCACATCAATCTCCATAGCAAGTCTTATGGATATCACAACAAACCTACTATGATTTTTGACAGGATATTGGCTTAGCATTAAAGAAATATACGTAGTGTTCAAAACACTGAGCAACCTTTATTCAAGATTCAAACTAATCCAATTGGTCAGAAAAGTGTTAAGATTGATGGGGATCTCCCGTTGCTTTTCTTAGACACCAATAAATTGATCAGGCCAGCAAACGGAACCAATTAAAGAACCACCATACTTGAAATACTCCTTAGACGCCAATTGATTAATCGATTCAAGAAATAGGTCAACTTCTAGTTCACAACACTACGACTTTATATGACTTTTATGAGGACTTTAATGGTCTTATGCACATCCTAATTCAACCAATCAAAATGATGCACTATTATAGTTATATCTTTATAAACATAACAACTAATCATGGCATCTAATCATATCTCTAAAATATAAAATCATAATCATATAACATGATTATAACATAGCAACTTAAGCATATCATATGCATGAAGTACTAATAACATGTATCAATATAAAATACTCTTTTTGTGTTTCTTCTTCTTGAGACATCACAGTGGCACCCCTACACGTTATAAGAGTATCCCATGGAATGGAAAGAGAGGGTCTTTGAACCCTACTTGCTCTTATGATCGGACAGCTTGGTGATGAACCCCAATTCGAGTACAAAGCTACTAAAAAAAATTATACATACATCATGCATTTAATATTATGTATCTAAAATATATATCTAAGACATGCTAGGGTTTGGATGTTCAATTGGGTTCAACCATTGATCCGATTTGAACCAAACCAAAAATTCAAGCTTGATCATAATCAAGATAATATTCTAACCTTTAATTATATAAATCAAGATAGGCTCTGATACCACTGTTGGATTTCGATAGCATAGCAGAAAGGCTAGGTGATTAAATTTTATTCAAAACACCTGACGCACTAAAATCCTAATGCCCAGTAACCCTTGACTATAACAATCAAAGCATAATTAACATAAACTTGGATAAGAAGAATACCTATAGTGCTAATCTCAATTTCTATGAGGCATCCAAGTATCCGCCTCCAACAGTGATCCACATAAAAATCGGATCAAAGATAGCGCTCCTTCTTCACCTTGCTTCAAGAGTTCTAGCCCCTAGAACTCAACTAGCCACCTGTCGATCAGATCTTCCTTCATATCTGAGTCTGAATCTCTCAGAACCATCCACTAGACCTGACCACCTTCTTCTAGACCTCTTAAACCTTTAGAGCTATTAAGAATAGGCTTGTCTTAAAAGAACAGACCTTTATCCTAAACCCTAGAGTTGTAAGAGAGGGAAAGAGGGAGTGGATAAAGTATGTAAGAATTGAATGATCAATTCATCTACCATCTCCTATTATAACAATAGATGGGGCACTAATAGAGAAGATGTGGCTTATTGAAAAGCCATATCAGGTCCTCATATCACTTATCTGAGAGTCTTCAAATAGAAGGACTCATTAGGGTGTGATACATCGAGTACTTCCCTCTCACACACGCGCATCCAGAAAGAGATGCAATTCGTGTCTCTTCTATTTTTAGATTTGCATGAAACTTTTTCACATATTATTTGATTCAAATGGGAAGGCAATCAGTAAGGGATGCCCCATTTGGATAGGAATTTAAATAACAGAAGGACTCTCAATGCGGAGAGGTGCATGAGTCCTTCTTCTATCGCACGCGCATGCCCAGTTAAAGGGCATCAAAAGCAATGCTCCATTATCTAATAATTTTCCATACTTATCACATGAAATTAGTATTTAAATTTTATCTTTATCAAAAAAATACTAGATAATAGTGTCACCTAAGACTCCTTAAAATAGGAGTCTTCGCGTCTCTTCGCGTGTCCAAAAAACTTCTCGCATGCAGCATGGCTCCAGGAAAATTTCCACATGCAATCCAAAGGATTTTTCATACTATAAAAGGTGTGCAAGGTGGTTAAGGTTTTGATCTATTGTCATATGAGTCAGAGACCCAAAGCAGAAGGACTCTTGGCCCTTCTGCATGCCAAAACTAAAAGCTCGTGCGCTCTTCTTAAAATTATGCCAAGAGTTCGTAACAAAAAGGACTCTTGATTTTTGGTGTTAACTTGAAATATGGTGCCCCTTTTTGAGATGACTCCAGGTGGCCCGACCTAACCCAATTGCTCATCAAATTGGGTTAGCAAATTAGCAAGGTATGAGACTAAATTGATCTCCCAAGGAGCTAGGGTTTTCACACATGCTAGCATGCTTATCGAGAATCCTGATTGGATCTAAAATTTCAATCAACTTTATCAAAAGGGTCTTTGGCCAATTTTTGTATGTGTGTGACCCATTGGGTTCCATATCTAGCTAGCAGTAGATCCGAGTGTAAGTTGACCGAATTTGATTAGACTCCAACCTAACCAATTTAGGTCCAATCAAGCTAACCCGAGTTCAACAATTAGAATCCTTTCTAATTGACTATTGAATTAAACTCTTTAATTCGATCAAACCTATAAGTCAAGATTGACATCTAGCAACATATCATGACTATTCAAAAGATATAAAATTTGATAAAAATATCAAATATACCCTTCAGTGATAAGTTATCGTGCAATTCAATCCTTCGATCATCCCTATATCCTGAATATGTTCATGAGTATGGAATCATGTCAAACTCAAACACATATTCATATCGATTCTCCATCAACCAATGATGACTCTAAGGTATTAGAAACTCTTTTTACTCTTTATCCTTCTTTTGACCAAAAGATTTTTTTTCGAATATTCTAGAGATGAGAATTCACAGGATGCGATCTTCTCTTTCTAGGAGTGATCGATTTCATGTTGACTTACTCATAATCTTCATACACACTCCACCATATCCAAAACTCTTCGTACATATCTTAATATTATGCCTGGGTATGAACCAAAATATTGGTTCATGTGCATAAGATTTCATGATGATCTCAGATCTAAGGATCACTTACACAACTCCCACTTAGAAAACCATCTTTGACATGCAAGTAAGGCTTCCATAAGATATTTTCTGTCATCGAGTCAATTCAGTAGACTCATTTCTAAATGAACACCCATATTTTTGTATTAGTGTCCCACACAAGTGACTAGTGAGATCAGCCACTCTCTCCGTCGAGCATACATAGGATGTGCCAGTCTATTTAGAACATTGATTCCTGACTCAATGCTCCTACGATTAGAAATATTTAAGATTAAGATTTTCAGATTTTAGGTCTCACTAGCATGATCCAGTCATATTTCCTAAAATTATTGCTCTAATCTTTGAGGTTTATCATAATCTTAGATATAATAAGATGTAGCTAAAATAATTAATCAATATCTTAATTTATTATCAAATAATAAATATCATTATATCAGTTGGAGAATTACAAAGAAAATTTCATCACAACATACTTGTGATTGGCTTTTAGGACACTCTTCTTTCAGGCTAGGTCCGAAAAAAATTAGTTCTGATGCACACGACCATGATTAGTCCCGTGACAAGGTAAAGGGACTAGTTTTGAAATATATATATATATGCAACTTATTAGCGTCCCAGCGATCAGCCCCGACTGACTAAAGCTGAAAGAACTAGCTTTTCTGCCAATCAGCTCCGACTGGCTTTTCAAACTTCAATAATTTTAAATACTTTATATACCAAAATCTTATTTTAAACATGTAAATATGTATAAAATAAACCTAAAGATAAGAAGAAATTTACAGTTGATTAGATCCAAAATTCTATAATCTTCTTAGTCCGAACTCTAGTACAAATAATTAATAAGTTTCACTAGTCCTTAATTTAGAAAAATTATATGAATAGAAAGACTTTAAATCTGGCCCGAGTCTAGATCGAGGTTTTGGGTCAATTTTCGAGTCAGATCTATACAATTCGGATTAACCCAGACTCAATTAGATTGAGTCTAATCAATGGGTTAGGTTCACCCAAAGAGATTAGGTCCCTATCTCTCTCTCTCTCTTCTTTTTCTTCTTTCTTTCTCTCTTAATTGAACCCAAGACCCCATAGGGTTTCATGAGGGTCAATCGAAGGGTGAGGGTCAGTGGTGAGACAATCGGAGCAATCGGTGATGGTGGCACGACGATGGCCAGAGGCAGCAGTCCGACCGACAATGATAGGGGTCCTAAAAGTATAGGAAGAAAAGGCACTGCCCCGAAGCTATGGTGATGACACCTAGGGCTGAAAATGGAAGAGGAGGAAGAAAGACTCATCGGAGAAGATGGTGGCGGTGATGATAGCAGCCAGCGGGATGGATTTCGATGATATCTCCCTCGAAGGTTCTCAAAATAGGGATTATTGGTTTGGGAAAGAGAAAAAGATTTTTAGGATGGTGGCGGCACTCGGCAAGGCAGCACAGTGGCTGTCGAAAATGGGGAAGAAGGAGGAAAGAGGCGATGGAGGATTTGGTGAGGAATTCAGCTAAGAGGTGGTGAGTTTAAGTAGAAAAGAGATGGGAAGGGATATGCTTGACTCTCCTCGAATAAAGCCTGACCTCGCCGGCATGATCAACTCAAAATCTTTCCCATCGACGTATGATTCCTATCAAGTCACTCGTAATCCTTATCCTCTCTCCCTTGACCGCAATTAATAAAGGACATGGTTCCCCAGTTTCAATCGGAGTCATCCCCCCCCCCCGCTGCGTCTCTTTTTTTTTTTTGTTCTGGTGATGTCAGTATGGGATGCTGGCTTCAGGATGAATTGGGTCCAAAGGGATCGGTTCTCACATTCTCCCCTCCTTTAAAAAAAATTCATCCTCAAAATTGACATACCTAAGTCAAGAATAGTTGAGGATATTTGGCTCGCATCTCTTCCTTAAGTTCTTAGGTTGCTTCTCGTTTTGTATGGTTGCTCTATTGAACTTTGACATCATGAATGATACGTCGCATCAAAACTTGATCCTTTCTATCAACAACTCATCCTAGCCACTCCTCATAAGATAAATCTTCTCTAAGCTAAAGTGATCCAAATGCCACCACATGGTTAGGGATCAGATACATATTTTTTCAAGATGGAGACATGAAAAATATTGTGTTACTTCGACAAGAGAGGATGGTAAAGCAAGACGGTAAGCTATCACTCCAACTTTTCCTAAATTTCAAAGGGCCCACATATCTAGGACTTAGCTTACCACGAACTCCAAATCTCATCTTGCCTTTAGTGGGGGACATCTTGAGGAACATGTGATCTCTCACTTGAAATTCTAGTTCTCTTCTTCTATTATCAGCATGGCTCTTCTGCCGGCTGTGGGCTGAGTGAATTTACTTTTTAATGAACTAGATCTTATCCACTATTTGTTAAAAAATATTTAGTCCCAATAGTCTTCTCTTGCCAACATCGTCCCAACATATAGGAGTCCTACATCTTCTTTTATACAAAACTTCAAAGAGAGCCATCTAGATGCTAGCTTGATAGTTGTTATTATATGCAAACTCACTAAGGATAAATGTTCATCCCAAGAACTCTTTAAGTCTACTATGCATGCCCTCAACATATCATTCAGTATTTGAATTATTCTCTCATATTGACCATCTATCTGAAGGTGGAAGTTGTACTAAATTCCAACTTAGTCTTCATAGCTTGATGCAAATTTTTTCAAACTAAAGACAAATCTCGTATCCCGATCAGACACAATGGATACTAGAGAACCATGAAGTCTCACAATTTCATCTATGTATAACTTGGCTAATCTTTTCAAAGAAAATCTAACTTTGATGGGTAAAAATGTGCTGACTTGGTCAATCAGTCCATAATTATCTAAATAGCATCATATCCTCTAAGAGTTCTTGATGGTCCTGTAACAAATCTATTGTTATGTATTCCCACTTTCAAACTAGAATTGCAAGGGATTGCACTAGTCCTGCAAGCTTCTAATGCTCAGCTTTCATCCACTAACAAGTCAAACACTGAGCTACAAACTGGGCTATTCCCTTTTCATACCACTCTGTCAAAAATTTTCTGTGAGATCTCTATACATTTTTGTACCTCCAGAGTATATTGTGTAGGCGGAGTTGTAAGCTTCCATCATGATTTCTCTTCTCAGTTTTGCATTATTCAAAATACATAATCTATCATCAAACCTCAAAGATCCATCATCATGAATTCTGAACTCAGATGTCATATTAAATTATACTTTTCTTTGATCTTTTGCAATTCTAGATCATCCATCTGAGATGCTTTGATTCTATTAATTAAGATAGATTGCACACTAAGAGCTGTAAGTAGGGCTTCAGAATTGTGCAGTCATATCTCAACATTCAATCTTTTTAGATCTTGAAGAATCTCCACCTATACAAAATTAAAGTTGCTATACTACTAACAGACTTCCGCTTAGAGTATCTACCACTGCATTTGCTTTATCAGGATGATAATTAATGATCAAATCATAGTCCTTGATTAGCTCTAACTATCTTCTCTATCTCAAATTTAACTCCTTTTGTGTGAAGATATATTTGAGGCTCTTATGATTTGAAAAATTTCATATGGTACTCCATACAAATAGTATCTCCAAATCTTCAAAGCAAAAACTACTACTGTCAGCTTGAAATCATGGGTTGGATAGTTCTACACATATGGTTTAAGCTATCTTAAGACATATGCTACTACCTTTCTATTTTGCATAAGAACACATCCTAATCCCTTTTTTAAGCAAAACCTCCACTCCCAAATGGTAGGATAAGAATAGGAGCTGATACTAAACACCTTTGGTTTCTGAAAGCTCTTTTCACATTCCTCGATCCATTCAAATTTGGTTCCTTTATGGGTTAGCTGGGTCAGAGGTACTGCTATATGAAAGAATCCCTCTACAAATCTTCTATAATATCCAATTAATCCAAGGAACTATGGACTTCCATTATGCTAGTAGGTCGGTTCCAATTCATAATTGTCTCTATCTTTGTCGGGTCCATAAATATGCATTTTTTAGATATTATGTACCCAAGGAAAAGATACTCTCAAACCAAAACTGATATTTTTTCAATTTTGCATATAATTTCTACTCCCTTAGTATTTGTAACACTATCCTTAAATACCTTTTTTGATCCTCCTAACTCTTGAAATACACCAGAATATCATCTATAAATACTACCACACACTAATCCAAATAAGGTCTGAATATTCTGTTCATCATGTCCATGAAATCTGTGGGAGTATTTGTTAATCCAAATGGCGTGACCAAAAATTCATAGTATCTGTATCTAGTCTAAAAAGCTATTTTGGGTATATCATCAGTCTTGATTTTCAATTAGTGATATCCAGACCGAAGATCAATTTTTAAAAGTATTTGGGTACCCTAAAGTTGATCAAAAGATCATCTATCCTTGGTAGAGGATATTTATTCCGAATTGTCAACTTATTCAACTCTCTGTAGTCAATGTGTAATCTCATGCTCCCATCCTTCTTCCTAACAAAAAGTACCGGAGCACCCCATAGAGAGATACTGGGCCTAATAAAATCCTTATCAAGAAGTTCTTGGAGTTATTCCTTAAGCTCCTTCAATTCAGTAGGAGCCATTCGATAGGGGGCTTTAGAGATAGGTCCAACATCAGGTGTCAAATCAATTAAAAACTCTATCTCTCTATCAAGGGGCAATCTTGGAAGATCCTTTGGAAATACATCAGAAAACTCTCTTACTATAGGAATATTTCTATCTTTATCTCCTCCTGCTGCGCATCTATAATGCTGGCCAAGTATTCTGCACAACCCTTCTATAACGTTCTACAAGTTTGCATAGATGATATAATTTTAACCGAGATATTCTTTCCTTTGCCAAAGAACTAAACCATGCCTGCCCTGGAATTTGAATGGTAAGAGAGTTTTCATCCCCTAAAGCGGTCCACCGTGGCATGGTATGAGGCAAGCCAGTTCATCCCCAAGATAACGTCAAAATCCTTCATCACCAGAATCATCAAATTAGATATAAGATCATGATCTCCAATGCTCAAAGCACAAGAGGGGCAAACCATGTCAACCACGATGATACTCCCATTTGAAGTAGAGACACACATCTCATCTTCCAGGGACACAGGCCTAAGGCCAGCCTTCTTAATAAATTCAGATGAAATAAAAGAATGGGTAGCCCCAGGATCAAATAAGACACAAGCATGTGTAGATGCTACTTTGATAATACATATCATGAATTGAAATTTTACGATTACTATCAAGCATAATTCTCAACACATAAGATCAAATTAAACTAAGTTGGAAGGAGTCTTGTGGTCCCTGTCACTATGGCAATTGATGCCTCTACATCCTGCTGAGTCATAGCATCGACACGGGCCTAGATCTTTTGCTTTGGAGGTCCTCCTTGCCCTTATCCTGAGGGTTGACCCAGATAAGAAGTCGGTGCTCTTGAAGTAGGTAGCCTGGGTGCATTCTAGGAGGGCTGCTGGTATCTGAAATTCAAACAGTGGGGGCAATCCATAGCCTTGTGGCCTACTGACCAGGTTCAAACAGGCTCCAAAGCCTTGTGGCCCTACTGACTACATTCAAATAGGCTTTGAAAACCAACAGTAATCCTGCTCCAGATGAAATCCTCTACATCGGCCACATTGAGGTTCTTCTTTGACTGGTTCCCCCATCCTTTTGGTGAGTTTCTTGGCACTTTAATAACCACCAGATCTAGACTTCTTCTTCTATTGCCGCTCCCTCTCCTATTGTATGTTATCATTTTCTGCTCCACGATCTTAGCTAGGTTAACAACCTCTAGATAAGAGACCAACTGCATCAGTCTCACTCTAACACGAATCCTGAGCTTTAACCCTTTCTCAAATCTCCAAACCTTGATACTGTCAGCTGCCACATATTGGGCCACTATCATATTCTCTTGAATCAGTTTGGTAAATTCATTTTTCTTCTCAAATCTGAGGCTCTCAAAGAAATACATATCCATAAATTTTTAATGGAAACTATCCAAAGTAATTAGCCCATCAATCCCTCGCTATTGCTTGATGACTTCCCACCATTCAAATGTTTCATCCTACAACTGATAGGCAATGAAGTGAACCTTTTTCTGATCGGTGCACTCCAGGCTAGCAAATGCTTTTTCCATCTCCTTGAGCCACTTTAATGACTCGATGGAATCAGTGGAGCCTTCAAATGTAGGTGGTGCCAGTCTCTTAAACTCTCCTATTCCTCATTTCGACCATAACGATTGGCCATCTCTATTTCTTTGCCGTTCCATCTTCTGCACCAATCTGATCAGGGCTTGTATGAGGTTTGCCATTGGACCATTAAAATTGGTTGTCCCTTAATTGTTGTTTTGGGCATCATCCTACTAACGAGAAGGGTTAGCAACTTGGCTCTCATCCTGTTCTGGTGATGGGCTGTGAGCTGACCTAGATGTCTTAGCTACTCGAGAGGTGGCATCAGATTGAGAAACACCAGTTGTCTGAGAGACACCATGAGTTTGAGAGGCACTAGGGGTTTGAGAGGCATATCCATTCTAATAAGTACAGTATGTACTCATCGTACGAGAGTCCTCCGCAGTATCGGACAGCTATCCAAATTAGTTTCGAGCCATCAAAACCTATTTAAAAAGATGGAATCAATTTTAATATAATTATCAATTATCAATGATTACAGTCGTTCAATCACACCCTTAATTCTACCCCACTCTCACTAACTAACTTATATTATAGGATCTTTAAACCTATGCTCTAATACCACTTAATCTATCACACCCCGATCCGATAGATCGAGCTAGGTGTACGACAGATGGCTATACATCCTTAGGGTTTAAACCTTGTGAATATATAAGGCCTGCCTTTCATCAAAATATAATTACCTCAGTTCAACTCAGACAGTGGTTAAAGCAAATTCTGTAATATCTTTATTTAATAGAAAGATAAATTCTCCTTGACTGATAACAAATAAACAAGATCCAACAAAATTCAAAATAATTTTTTCTTAAATGTAACCATTTGAATATAGCTAAGCAAATAATTTTCGAAATACTATGCTCTTCACTGATTAGTCTCCAATCTAGTAGAATCTTCTAGATCTAAAGAAAAAAAAAGAAGTGAGCTTTACGGGCTCAGTAAGTTACCAATATCTCTATGGAATAAAGTATAACTAATTTTCAAAAATATAATAATATAACAATAATATGTTATAAGATAATTTTTTTTAAAACATGCCATGCAATTTAGTAAATATTCAAAAGTTCTTTCTCAGTCTTTGGTGACTATGGCCACGATCAGTCTCGTAACAAGGTCCGAAAAAGACTAGCCCTTGAAAAATAAATATGTGACACATCACCATGTACCGGCAATCAGCTTTGATTGGCTAGACCCGAAAGGAACTAGCTCTGATTCGCACAACCATGATTAGCCCCGTGATAAGACAAAGAGATTAGTTTTGAAATACATATACGTGATTCATCAGCGTGTGCCAGCGATCAACCCAGACTAGCTAGGTCTGAAAGAACTAGCTCTATCAGCGATCAACCCCGATTGGCTAGGTCCGAAAAAAATATGTTTCTGATATGTGACCAACAATCAGTCCTATTGGCTACACCTGAATTATAGTTTGACTAGAGAGTTTTCTCATAATTTCATAGTAATCAATTTCTCATACATCATTATATCAGTTTTCATAATAATATCAAACCAAGCTTTCTATATCTCATTTTTAGAAATAAGAGTAATTTTATTCAAAATTATGTAAAATAAACATATATAATTTAACGATCATGCGATATTAAAATCAGAAAATCATCTCCTTTCAAATCTGTAATCATGCAGAGGTGTTGCCATACTTGATCCAATATTTTAAATTATTTTTCATTCATAAATACATAATTTCAAACTTCAATAATTTTTAAATACTTTACATACCAAAATTTAATATTTAAACATATAAATATATATATAAATAAATCCAGAGATAAGAGAAAGCTTACAATTGATCAGATTCAAAATTCTATAATCTTCGTAGTTCGAACTCTAGATCCGGTGTTCTTTCGATGATAAAGGCTCTAGTATAAACAATTAACATGTTTCATTAGCCCTTAATTTAGGAAAATTAGATGAATAGAAAGACTTTTAATCTGGCCCAAGTCTGGGTCGAGGTTTTGGGTCAATTTTTGAGTTAGATCTATACAATTCGGGTTGACCCAGACTCAATCAGATAGAGTCCAATAAATGGGTTAGGTTCACCCAAAGAGATTGGGTCCCTCTCTCTCTCTCTTCTCTTCCTTTTTTTTCTTCTCTCTTAACCAACCCATGACCCCTTGGGGTTCCGTGAGGGTCGATGGAGGGTGAGGGTTGGTGGTGAGACAGCTAGACCAGTTAGCAGTAGTGGCACGACGACAGCCAGAGGCGGCGATCCGACTGATGATGATAGGAGTCTCGAAAGTATAGGGAAGAAAGGGCACCGCCTCAAAGCTATGGTGACGACACCTAGGGCTGAAAATGGAAGAGGAGGAAGAAAGGCTCACCAAAGATGATAGTGGCGGCGATGACAGCAGCTAGCCGGATGGATTCGGGCGACATTTCCCTCAAAAGTTCTCGAAATAGGGGTTGTTGGGTTTAGGAAAGAGAACTAAGATTTTAGGGAGGTGGAGGCACTCGGCAAGATAGCACAATGGCCGTCAAAGATGCGGAAGGAGGAAGGAGGCGATGAAGGATTTGATGAGAGATTCGGTTGAGAGGTGGTGAGTTTAAATAGAAAAGGGATGGGAAGGGATATGCTCGACTCTTCTCGAATAAATTAAGCCTAATCTCGTCAGCATGATCATCTCAAACTCTTCTCCACCGGCGTACAATTCCTATCAAGTTACTCGTAATCCTTATCCTCTCTCCCACGGCCATGATTAACAAGGGACATGGTTCCTCTATCCACCTGCGTCTCCTTCTTTTTTTTTTTTGTTCCAGTAAAGTCGATAAGGGATGTCGCCTGTAGGGTGAACCAGATCAAAGGGATCGGTTCTGATATTTTTGCTCCTCTTCTTTCTCTTTAGTTTTTTGGATTAAAAAACTCTACACACAGGATATGCATATCGATGCATTATGGTATCAACCGCGAGGCCAAATAACTTGTTTAATAGGGTTATCTAAGAGGACATGCACAGAAGTTGAATGGCGACACCGCGTTTCTTAAAAGTGATACCCACCAAAGACCAACACACTGGGAAACAAATCTATTATGGACCACTGGTAATCTAATAAGCACGATATCAAGGGAGGATATTAAACCTCATTAATGCTAGCCTAAAGAGATTGTTCTAGAATGCGGAAATGAGACACATATCCAAGCGGATTCTTATGGCTGTTCCTAAACAAGAGTGGTGGCGTGTTTCAGTGAGTTATAGAAGGCCCTGAAGAACTTCATAGATTGGGGAAACCTGTGTTTTCGCTGGCGCAAAAGGACCTATCGATCACCAGAGGAGACATGGTGGTGGTAGGTGGTAGTGGAGCTTAGAGATATAGTGGATGGACCAAGCCAAAGGAAGGGCCATCTTAATGTACACGTGAGTCTGTGTAACATAAGCCAAGGGGATTAGTTGCATTGGATCTGAATTAATTGACTAAATTATTGCTAGAGATTGGCATAATTAAAGGTGTGGTATTAGTTTAGATGTTCTTTAATTTCTTTGCTTGAAGCTCAGAAGCTATCTAGGTGCAGGTTTGAGCCAAGCAAACTAAATGATATAAATCTGATATAATTTATATTTTATCAATGTGTAACATTTAGAATCAAAGTTTCCCCATAGTTCCAAAATTGAGATTCAAGTTCCAATAAAATTATGTATAGATCTAGCACTGTCACACCTTTTACTTAAATTATTTTCTTCTTTTTCAAAAAGATATAAAAAGAACTAGGAGAGATAGAAGCTCCTCTGAGAATTAGATTTGGGGGGGGGGAGATGCGATTGGATCCACTCTCTTGTGTTGATACAAAAGATTTTACTAATTCATTAGTTGGCACACTCGCACCTTTCACTGTATATATATTGCTTAAGCTCAAGCCAAAGTGGAGATAAATTAACCAAACAAAACTTTAAAACAAGTAAGTTAAAAATATACTTAAATTATTATAGGTATTTTGTTCAATCTATACTGTTGTAAAATTATCTATTAATTAATATGAAATCCAAAATAATAATAAGCAATCATACATAGAAAAATAAATATAGTAATTTATGTGGTTTATCTTTGACCTATGTTCATAGATGAAAATGGAGAGAGATTTTACTATATCAAAAGATAGAGTATAAAGAATATGCGGTATAAAAAATGAAAATTCTTTATACACCGTGGACGGTGTAAAAATCCAATGTGGAGTATACTACTTTATATGATTAGTCCACATAGCCACCACTTTCCAATATGCATTTAATGCCTACGGTTTCGCTTTTTCATTTGAAAATTTGAATGACAAAAATATCCCTACTTTTAAAAAAATTATGACATCTTATATTTATATTATGATATCTTGCATATAGGAAGTCATAATTTTGACGCAGGATGTCATAATATATCATAGGATATCATAATTTTTTCCAAAGAGCAGCGGTATTTTCATCATTCAAAATTTTCAAATGAAAAAATGAAACTGTAAGCATTACATGTGCGTTGAAAAGTAGTTGGACAAAATATCCTTTCTATATTATGATATCCTGGGCTATATTATGACATCCTGCAAATTATAATATTTCATAGGATGTTATAATTTTCTGAGCCATATTATGGTATCATGCGTGTAGAAAGTCATAATATGTCACAAGATATTATAATTTTTTTCAAAGAGATGGGGTATTTCATCATACAAATTTTAACAAAAAACAAAACTGCAAATATTAAATGTGCATTGAAAAGTGATGACTATGTGGATCAATCACATAAAATGATGCACTCCATATCGAATTTTCTATACCATCCGTGGTGCATAAAAGATTGGATCCACTCTCTTGTGTTAATACAAAAGATTTTACTAATTCACTAGTTGGCACACTCGCACCTTTCACTGTATATATATTGCTTAAGCTCAAGCCAAAGTGGAGATACATTAACCAAACAAAACTTTAAACAAGTAGGTTAAAAATATACTTAAATATTATAGGTATTTTGTTCAATCTATACTGTTGTAAGATTATCTATTAATTAGTATGAAATCCAAAATAATAATAAGCAATCATACATAGAAAAATAAATATAGTAATTTATGTGGTTTATCTTTGACCTACGTTCATAGATGAAAATGGAGAGAGATTTTACTGTATCAAAAGATAGAGTATAAAAAATATACGGTGGCTCAAATAATAAAAGATATGATTACCATTAATATATAGCCATCAAATCCTAAAATAATGAGAAAAGATCAAAATGTCCATACAGATCAATTAAAGTCCAAAAATTGGATCAAGTGTATATTTGGGAATAGCGCATCATAGTGAAAAAAATAAATAAAAGAAATATAATATCAAATTGCAAGCACAAGTAAAAGTAGTCTTATTATGTCACTAGCTCAATGTAACTGGTTATGTATAGCATGCTCGTTAAATTCTGTTGAAAAGAAGCGATTTGATCCAATAGTAGAATTATAATATGACAAACAATAATTATCATCAACAACTCCAATCACTTGAACAAGTGCACAACCTGAAGTGTATGTCGAATCCAAGCATCTTATGTACCATCATGCCATTGAAGACAAAATGAGATACTATACATCAAGAATTTAGGTCCCGATCAGATGTCAAGCAAGACATCAAGATCGGGTATCATCTTATGTATCAGGAGAGAACCATCCCATCAGTATCCCAGCATTCTGATCGGGACATCTTGGGATATTTTCTATCATAAGTGTTGGAATGAAGCGGGGCAGTAGCGCATCCGTTCCACGAAAAAATCGAGATAGCCCCATCTGATGGGATTTAAAAACTTGCCATACATGACATGGGAAATTCTTTATACACCGCGGACGGTGTAAAAAATCCGATGTGGAGTATACTACTTTATATGATTGGTCCACATAGCCACCGCTTTCCAATATGCATTTAATGCCTGCGGTTTCGCTTTTTCATTTGAAATTTGAATGACGAAATATCCCTACTCTTTAGAAAAATTATGACATCTTATGTTTATATTATGATATCTTGCATGTAGGAAGTCATAATTTTGACGCAGGATGTCATAATATATCATAGGATGTCATAATTTTTTCCAAAGAGCAGTGGTATTTTCATCATTCAAAATTTTCAATAAAAAATGGAACTGTAAGCATTACATGCGCGTTGAAAAGTAGTTGGACAAAAATATCCTTTCTATATTATGATATCCTGGGCTATATTATGATATCCTGCAAATTATAATATTCCATAGGATGTTATAATTTTTTGGGCCATATTATGGTATCATGCGTGTAGAAAGTCATAATATGCCACAAGATGTTATAATTTTTCCAAAGAAATAGGGTATTTTCATCATACAAAATTTTTAAACGAAAAAGCAGAACTGCAGATATTAAATGTGCATTGAAAAGTGATGACTATGTGGATCAATCATGTAAAACGATGCACTCCATATCGAATTTTCTATACCATCCGTGGTGTATAAAGAATTTCTCTACATCGCATCGCAAAACAAGATACTATACATGACCCATTATCTTCTCCTTCCCAGCTCCCACAACTATTGTGCTACAAGTCTATACGTCCAACCCAAGCATCTTATTCACCATGATGCCATTGGAGCAATATACATGACACCGCCATCTTCTCCTTCCCATCTCCTACAACCATTGTGCTGCAATTCTCCGGTCCAAAACCTTATTGAGATAAATAAGAGGGAAAGAACGGAACTCGCTCTTTCTTCCCTTGCTCCGACCTGAGATGAAACGCAGAATAAACGGACGTTCTCTCATCTCTTTTTTGCTTTTTGACACGTCGAAACGGCGGATGCCGTAGAGAATGGCAATGGAGTTGTCACCGTGCAGGCACGCGAGGAGGGTTTAATTCTTGCAATGGGGTTGTATGGTGGAACAGTAGTGGATTGGACGAAGGTTTACAGACCCTTGAACACAGCGAGAGATACAGGTAAATATAGATGTTACTATAGCATATATTTGTGCCTCTTTTTCATATATCTCAATATATAATAATTAGGTAGGATTAACGGTGCGTCAATCCGTCAAATAGTTTATGAGTATTGGATCCAATCCACTTAATGTATGTTGTAATTGATGATCAAAAGGCACAAGGCAAAGCAAGAACATTAATTTATATGCAGAAGGGTAGGAAACCTGGTCGCCATCATGAACTAAGTAGGAGAGATCAAAGGGAGGGGACATGCCTTGGGAGATATGTTATTAATTTGTTGTTTTGAGGTCCCTAATTGGATTATTGTTTACTTACCCAGTTCCTGATATAAATATTCCACCCAAAGACCGCAAATTGATTGTATTCTAGGATCAGTTAATAGAAAATTACTTGTGAGTTCTTAGAAAACAGATAATTGTTTATCTATGTGAATTTAATATGGTGAATCAAAAATTGCTTGCAGGTCCCTCATTTACAATTTCTATTTACAGGGTGCAAATATTTGTCATCCATTTACAATTTCTTATAGGTACCTAAACATGGAAATCTCTCCTTACATCTTTAAAAGGAATTACCAATAGGTTCATATAAGGATCTCTGATTATTTAGCAGAAAAAATCTCCTATGTTGCAAGTATCGAACAAACGTGCTTAGCCAACCACTAATGGACCATTTATATTGATATATCGATCACTCATCATAGTCTCTCCCCCACACATATGTACTATAATCATAACTAACAAGACTTGACCCAATTTATTCATTGTTCACCATTCAAACTTTGTTATTGTCAGATATTGTGACATTCATTCTAACACGTAATGATATATCTTGTTGACAAACCACCTATATTTAATTTTTATTTAAAAAAAAATATATGCACACCTCTAGGGTGGCAATTGTAACTGATCCATCGGGTATCTGATCCAACTAGACTAAAACTCGGGGTGGGTAGCCGAAATAGATTCGGATCAGATATGGATAATGGCCTACTCCATCCTGATCCAAGTTGTTACAATCTTAACTTAAATCCCTCTTTCAAAGTTAGAATTATTTTATAATATTTGCACGATGAATTTCTTATCTGACCTGATCTAATCTGTTTTATCTATCCGATCCACACCACTACTTGACGCAACCTGGCTTGATCAAATATAGATACGGGTGGATATAGGTATCAGATTTATAATTGCAAGATATTGACCGATCTGATCTATATCCGATCCATTGCCATCCCTACGCATCTCTCACGAAATCATTTTGCACAACCAAATATGTAAGCTAGAATTTCACATATTTTGTATTTTTTTTTTTATTATAGCTGAGCCAAACATCCCATACTATTGTTGAACTCAACTGCATCTCTGACCTAAGTGGAATATATGGCAACATCCTATGCACAGGTTTATATGGATAAGCCAGATCGTGCCAAAGATCATACTAGTTCTTCGGAGTCTGAGGCATTTTGGAGCTTCTGACGTAACAAGGAACCACAGAGGATGGTCGGGGTGCCCAAAAGCCCAGCATATAAGGGTCCATTCACGCCTGTGGGATATTGACTTATTAAATATCAAAACTAATCCTTATCCGGGCTTATGAGTTTCATCAGTCAGCTGGATCTTCGACACCCGAAGAAATCTATGGTTCTTCCTTTGCAATCTCTGTATCCTTTAAATTAATTTACTTTTTTTGAGAGCCACCACCCTCTGTTTCCTCAAAATTAATTTTGATGACAGTGTGCATAGTCAAGATAACATCGGGGGCTTTGGCAGTGCTACTGGTGTCTTCATTGCAGCCGGTAGTGTTAACAGTTTGATACTATAGTTCCCCTGACAAATTTGCATGCTGTCTCGGAAGGTTTGCTATATGTTGTCTCTAATTTATGAATCTCACACATTTGGATGGAGGGTAATTCAATGACAGTTGTTAACTGACTTTCTGACCCACCCTTCAATGATTGTAAGAAATATCTATTATTAAAAAATTATTAGAGAATGTTGAAATCTATGCCTTCTGTCGAAGTTTCGCATGTATTCCGAGAGACAAATGGTATTGCTGACTGCATGGCTTCTTTCATGACTGAGCATTCCAAATCCATATTTGGGGATTCTAAAAGTGCTTTATGTATTTAATTTTTAGATATTTTGTTCTTTGATTTGCAAAGATGTATTTATTCATGTTTAATTTAATATAAATCATCTGTTTCACCAAATAATAATAATAATAATAATAATAATCCTTACTCTTGGATGATTGGCATCTCTCTACCCAAGTTATAGGTCCAGGATTCAAACGTTGTAGGTCGCAACGCCATAATATCTCAGGAAAAAAAAAAATGGATATCTCTACTACCATAGCTGCTTCGACATGGGCCATGTGGCGATAGAACCAATTATATTGAAACACACGAGCTGCCAACCCAAACCAGCGCTAGAGGAAATACAAAACATGCATGGATGATGTGCTAATAGGTAGGAGATCGTCCATACACACGCAAAAACAATTTAAAATTCTTGAGAGCACAAACACAAATATGTGCATCATTGAGTTGCCATTATCATATCCTTTTTGAGAAAATGGAGGAAGTAAGTTACTTCCACCATTAATATATTTATATTATATTATCAAATAAGACGATATAATTATATGTATACATCGAGATAGGGCTCAAAGATGGAGCATGTCAACCTGCAGAAACCCAAAGGCCGAAACGAAAAATAGGTTAACCGAAACGTAACAGGACCTAACAGAGTCTTCAGAGGATGTTTCTGAAATTTCTCAAAGCCTATCGATAAACGCTACGCAGGCGCACCTCTATTATCCCAACCACACTCCACCTATCCTGATAAATGAGAGACCATCAATCTTTTAGCTGAGGCATCCTTTGTAGCACGACCGCAGCTACCTCTCACTGCCAGTGAACTAGTACGGTCTCGAAGAGAGATCCTAGATGGGAAGTATCCTGTGAGGGACCCGACAGACTAAAATTGTCACGACCACCGAATATTTCGAATCATCAGCATGCCAGCTCCCTCAATCCCCTTCCATTTCTTTGTATCGTGCATCTTAAGTATCGTGCACTGAGTCATCATCTGCAAGCCATTCATGTTTCTCATCGAAACTCTCATCCAAAGGAATACTTTCATAGATGAGGAAGTCAAGAGGCCCAGGATGCAGTTGGCTTCGAAATATCTCTGTAATGATCACCTATAGGTATATGTCGTGATAGCATCTTCATTCCGACTCGTCATCAGCTCTAGATGCTCCTTTGCCATCTCCAATGCCGGTTCTGTACGGAATTTACAGTCTGAGAAATTTCTGTTAGCAGTCTTCCCATATTTCCTCGTTCGATTTCCGTCAACTGAGGGGCCGTCAACCACCAGCCATCGCCCCACCAGCCATTATCATATCTTGTTCAAATATATAAGCACATAGCCTGAAGACCAAAGAAATAAGTTACTCAAGAGTTCATGACCAGACTAGATCGCATTAAATGTCCATGGCCTATTATTTAAATTCCTGACGCGTAGAACTCAAATCAAAGGTTGTTCATAGATCTCAAATCAGGATAGGTTGTAGATGTCAGGTATAAATCTAGAAAATTAAGTTCATGTCGAACGTACATCAAGACCAACACAACCCCACAAAGAAAGTTGCCGAATTGAGGTCTAAATGGTACACATGCAAATAGCTTGGGCCAAGTGAACCTAAACTTTCTTGTATATTGGATTGTGCACAAGCTCCGGTGGATTCTGGGTACGACAGTGATACAATTTAGACCTGAACTTGAATGAAAACTGAGATAAATTCTAAAACTCCTATTTCAATAGCCCATTAATCTTTTTGCGCCTGAAAATCCTCTCTTGACCATGATCAAATGCCAGCTCTAATAACCTCCATGCGACTCTACAACTTACCATGGTGGTTTTGGCGATCCAAATAGGATCACTGCAATGATCTTAAATCATTGATGATCCTAATCCAAAGATAATCTAATCCTTAATGATCTAAAATTATAATATTCGGTATGCTATATATTGTGGGGTCATACCATCTCAACCGATATCCTCGGGACTCATGCTCAGGAGCTCTCGGATCGACAAGAATACTGATGTGAGCCTTAACTGTGGACCTCTTCAGAAATCCAACCTCATCATAAGTCCGATCTCATCATGAGGCTGAGCTCATCAGAAAGCCGACCTCATCAGGAGACCGACGTTATCAAAAGATTAAGCTCATCAGAAAGCCGATCTTATTAGGAGGTTGATGTTATCAAAAGGCTGAGCTCATCAAAAAGTTGACCTCATCAGAAAGCCGACCTTACTAGAAACTGATCTCTAGCCACATAACAGTATCAATTAAGATTGATTTGTTATAGATCTGTATCAGTTGTGATCGACCAATTACCGACCTATAGGTAGAATATCATCATGTCACATTAGCTGATCTGAAGGTTTACCAAAGCCACATTAATCCAGATCGGATGATTATCGATCTGTTGATATGATATTCGATTCCTAGCAATGAGATATCAGATTTGACCAACTTTGTCAGGCTCAGTCAACCTACTCAATTTATATCAGCGGGACATCAGTTTTAGCCGACCTCTCACTCAACCAGCAAGACTTCAAGTCAGTTATCTTCTAGCTACATTATAATTGTGCTACAACTATGTTATAGCTATACTCCACATAGGCAAGCACCTTATGATCTCTATACAGCTGGCCATTCTATTATAATAATTAACGGTCCAACAAGCTCTTCTAATAGCCTAACGGCTTAAGCAAGCTCTCTTTATATAAAAAGGGGCAAGGTATCCTCCATGGTAAGTCAGAACTTATAGAGTGGAGACTCTGCTGAATCCATTTCAACTCCCTCACTGAAGGGAACAAGAGTCCTCACTCAACTCATTCAAGATCTATCTTCTTGTTTTCTATTTTTCATTTTTAATATCTATTCTCAAGACTCCCACTGACTTAAGCATCGGAGGGTCTTAAATCTAAGGATACCCTATTGGTTTAGGACTTTCTATGTAGGATTTCTTATGGGCTTCATCGGATCTACTTGAGGAGCACACCAATTTGACCAATCTCGCCATCTACTTTTCGAAGCTTTGCAGTAATAGATTGGTGCTAGAGAAAGAGACTTATCCAAAATTTTATGAAAAATGGTAAATCAGATAGTACAAAATAATCTTATGCCTTCACCGTCTTCTTCGAGAGGCATGCCAGAAGCAGTCCCACCTTCAGTTGTGGTAGATCCATAATAATTTAATCTTTTAGTTTAACAAGTTCAAGCTCTTACTGCTGTGGTACAATAGTTTCAACATACCACAGAGTAGCAACGAGAGGCAATTCTTTAAGAAACTCTGTCTTAACATAGTCAACAACAAATTCGTAACAATCAGCCTACCACTGGGATCATTAACACAATTCCAGATCTTGGTGGAGATTGGGGGGCAACTGAGAGTCTTTTTCTGAAAAGATAGGGATGCCATCTTTAGTCCCATATTGATTGTGAGTCAAGAGAGAGTATAGCTTATATAGATTGGAACCTTTTCTTTCCACGTTAAAGGGCAAAATCGTAAGGCTCTCGATGATCAAGGCTTACTGAAGTCTAAGGCCCATTGAAGCCTAAAAATGGCCATGAGCCAAAGCGGACATACCTCATGTATATAGAAGCAGAGTTAACCCAACCATCCAAGCCATTTGACCTCTTGACCATAATAGTATCCATCCAAATGAGATCATATACAAAACTTATCCAAATGAAGTCATGAAGTCCGACCAAACAAAGATAAGAAAGACTAAGTTGTCCAAACGAGGTCGAAAAAGCCAAACTTCGGCTATGAAAATTCCAACCAAAGCAGAACAACTTAGTGTGAGACACCAGATCTCTAGATTAGACCTCACAAATGATTAACGTGAGACACCTGATCTCCGGATTGGACCTCACGATATGAGATATCTAATCTCCGGATTGAATCTCACAGATATTTAGTGTGAGATATCCGATCTTCGGATTGAACCTCATAGATCTTCAATGTGAAATACTTGATTTGCAGGTTGAATCTCATAAAATATCAACTTGACAAGTTCCGACTTAAATTCTCAGATGACATGCCCTTGAAAAGGAAGAAGATGAAACATCTTAAGATGGAACTTCTAATGTATGGGAGACTCGATCTACCATGACAACATCGAAAGAAGGTATTCTTAAACCTCTATTACATTCAACTTATTAAGATCGGTTTGTTCTTAATTAATCAATTTAATTTTAAAGTCTAT
>KE504882.1:552164-586107 GCA_000441515.1 Elaeis oleifera | reverse complement strand
GTTTGTTCTTAATTAATCAATTTAATTTTTAAAGTCATATCATTTTTAATATTTTGAAGTTTACTTATTATATTAAGCCACGTCGGCTTCATGATTGATCCAACTGAGGTCAAATAATATTCATTATAAATATAATTATCTAGATCTGAGGTCGCCCAACAATCCTCTACATGATCCGAGGTCATCTTGACAAGATTCAAGGTGAAGAAATTAAATCTTGACAAAATTCGAGGTGAAGAAAGCCAACCTTGATAAGATCCAAATTAAAAAAAATCCTCGACATGATTTGAGGTAGAAGAAACCATCGACAAATACATAATCTATATGAAAAACTTATTCGAAGGGATGCAGTGGTTTATTTGAAGAATCAAACAACACAAATTCGCCACTCGGATGTGCTAAAAATTTTTTTCATGGACTACTTCTCTCATCCAAAACAACCTCTTCGAACTCAGAAGTAGGGGCATCTATTGTGGGGTCATACCACCTCAGTCAATATCCTCAGGACTTATACTCAAAAGCTCTCGAATTGACAAGAATACCGATGTGAGCTTTGCTGTGAATCTCTTCAGAAATCCGACCTCATCATAAGGTTGACCTCATCAGGAGGCTGAGCTCATCGAAAGCTGATCTCATCAGGAGGTCAAGCTCATCAGGAGGCCAACATCATCAGAAGACCAAACTCATCAGGAAGCCGATGTTATCAAAAGGCTGAACTCATCAGAAAGCTCATCAAAAAGCTGATCTCACCAGAAAACCGACCTTTGGCCACATGACAGTATCAGTTAAGATTATTTTGTTGCCAATTTGTATCAGCTGAGATCGATAAATTACCGACCTATAGGTAAATATCATCATATCATATCAGCTGGTCTGAAGATTTACCAAAGTCGCATTAATCCAGATCGGATGATTATCGATCTGTCGATACGATATTCAATTCCCAGCATGAGGATATCAGATTTGACCAACCTTATTAGGCTCAGTTGATCTGCTCAATTTATATTAGCGGAACATCGATTTTAGCAGACGTTTCACTCAACCAGGAAGACTTCAAGTCAGTTATCTTCCAACTACGTTACAGTTGTGCTACAACTATGTTACAGCTATACTCCATATGGACAAACACCTTATGATTTTCATACAGCTGGTTATTCTGTTATAACAAATTAATAACCTAACAAACTCTTCTAATAGCCTAACGGCTTGAGCAAGCTCCCTCTATATAAAGAGGAGCAGAATATCGTCCATGGTAAGTCAGAACTCACAGAGTAGAGACTCTGCTGAATCTATTTCAACTCTCCCACTTAAGGGAACAAAAGTCCTCACTCCACTCATTCAAGATCCATCTTCTTGTCTTTTATTTTGTATTTTCAATATCTGTTTTCAAAACTCCTACTAATTTAAGCATCGGAGGGTCCTAAACCTAAAATACCCCCATTGGTTTAGAACTTTCTTTGCAAGATTTCTTGTGGCTTCACTGGATCTACTTGAGGAGCACACCAGTTCGGCCAATCTCACCATCTACTTTTCAGAGCCTTGCAGCAATACTATATTACAATGATTATGACATTAGTATGCTATGATCTAAAATTATTATGACATTAGTATGCTATGATCTAAAATTACTACGTTTAGTATACTATAGAAATTCAAAATCACTGATTATATGATACCAAAACTATCCTTAATATATTTTATATATTTTATAACTATTAAACACAATTCTCAAATAAATCATATGAAAACATACATGAATGGCTAGTAGCAAGTCCATGCAATTTATATATAGAATTGTTAGGACAAACCAATAATTAGTCATATAAAGATATATTAATCATTATAGAACTAATATTTTCATTTATAATTATATTATATTATTATATTAATTTTGATTAGAAAAATAAAGAAAATAGAAGTAATATATTAGATAATTCATAATATAAATATAAAAAATAATAACAATTTCTATTATAATTATAAAATTATAATTGAATAATAATATGATTAATAATAAATTATAATATAATATTTATCATAAATATTATGCCCATAATAATAGTATAATATAATATCTATAATAGTAATATAATATATTAATAATATTTTGATATATTAATATTTTTTATTAGGTTGGGATGTATTTTTCTTACTATATAGGTTTAAAATTACTGAAGTAGTGATCCCATCATTTCTCTCCGTATCATCTTTTATCTTCGGCATCCTCACCTTAGACTACTAGAATCGGACTCAAAAGACATGTCCAACCCAATATGGAAGCTGAAACCTGACCCATCTATGACTATTCGTGTCGGATAATCCAAAATCGATCCAATTGTAAGAATCCTACAAGAATTTGCCAGCTGGCCTTGCAGTTTTTACAGTATACGGCATCTACCGGATGATCACACTTAATTCCACTGATCGGACGGTCCTGAAAAGAGTTTGCGTTAAACTAAAGCACCTCTCTTTCCCTCTACCCGACGAAACCCTACGCCGCACCCATCACACTCTATATAATCATTGTCGGCCATTGTTTTATCCCCTCTTGGTCACGCCTCCTTCGCCGTCTCCGCTTCTTCGTCTATTTGTCACCTAGGGTTAGGGTTTGCTCTTTGGAGGAAACATGCTCGTCTATCAGGATCTTCTCACAGGTAATTTGCCGATCCGTATGTTTTCGCTGGATCCGAGTGAAAGATGCGATCTTGGAGGCTGTAAAGTAGCAAATCAAAGCATTTTATTAGTTATTCTGTGCTTTTTTTTTCATATGTTCTGTTATAAATCTCTGAACTTTAGCGCGATTATATGTAGTTCCTTGTTTGGTTGTCTGATTGTCTTTTCATTTCTAGTGTCTGGTTTTAATCTGTTCAAGTGGCTTCTTTTCAGTTGGGGATTTTGCGATCATGAGTTTTCCGTGTGAGATGGGCTATTTTAGATTGTATATGACGGATGATCGGGATGTTAGCTTGCTTTCTTGCTATTTTAGTTCATTGGTTGAAGGAAAATCAGCTTGGTGGTATTTCAGATTCATGCTGCGTGTTGTCATTGATCGAAGGATTTTCTATTTAATATATATTCATGCTTTTAGCTGTTTTGCTGCTGCTGCTGCTGCTTTGTGTGTGGATTGGTTTTATTTGGCATTATAATATGGCTTCTCTTACTTAAAATCAATAGAATTTCTAGAGTGTAATTTTTCAGATAATTATGTGATGTTCATGCAGCGAGGAGCTTATTTATGTTTCCTTTTCTGATTAAGGTGGAGCTGAGATGGGGAAGAGGGGAAAGATGAAGTAGATATTGGCATATACTAAAACCCTCGTCTTTGTGAGAGTATTTGTTCCTCCAATATAAAGAATAGCTCTTGTCAAGATGGATAGAGTTGAGAGAGGAAAGGAAGGGTAATAGTGGAATGAGAGATCAAGGTGGAAAATGATGACCTTGAGATATGCTTCTGATCCCATATCCATGCTTTTTCATCTTTTATGTAAATCATGATTTGGCCACTCACACATCTGAGTTGGAGATTTAGTGCTTCAGCTTAATACCATTATATAGCTTACCCTGCCATCTAGATGCCTGTAATGATTTTTTTAAGAGTGACATCCCAAAGGTGTTGAATAATGCTTTATCAACAAAACTAGGCAGTGCCATCCTGGAGTACCATCATCGGACAACAGTAGTTTAATTTTATTAGGAATATGAATGCTAACTCGTTTGTTTAGCTTCATTCTTCTAATGTCCATATTTTTCCTTGTCTCTTGTTTTCTCAGACACTGACTGCTGCTAGTTTTTTGTCCATGTCAAACTAAACTGTTGATATATCACAAAATAGGGCTTATGAAGGACCCATGCTTATTTGGACAATGTGTGAAGTTGGTGTTAAGTGATTAGAGCATTGTATTCTAAATTCTTTCAACCAGAATTTCTTATTCTTTTAACTAGCTATTAAAATGCATGGTTGGAATAAGATACTTTTTTCTACGAGGTTGAAGATTGGTCCATTGACTAAAGAAGCAAAGTCATACTCTTTAATCCTTTAAGAAGATAAAAGATATGGACTGAAAATAACTTAGAGAGCCATGAGATTATAGTGCGAAAAGACTATTCTGTATTTCACATTATAGTGGATCTACAAGAATAATGAAGAAGAAATTCAATGATGCTTGCTTGGATTCATGCGAACACAACTTGGAAAGATCAGTTTATCAGAACTAGAGGTGGATTTGTTGGAAATAATTTTTTAATATATGCAAATGGCAATTTCTTCTTTGAAAGTTAGATTTGTTGATGGGGTAGATTATTGGAGTACTAGAATAAACAATATTTGCTTTATATGAAGGGATTGTCTCGTACCCAATGACCCAATTTTGCTTTGTACTTGAACAACAGGACTTTTGTTGCTCATAGATCTTGATTACATATTTGAGAGTATTTTTTTTTTTTTGTTCGGGTTTGGGGGGGTGTGGCTTTGTATGAGGCATGCTGGTGTAAAGGATTCTAGATTTGATTCTCTAACTTATATTCTTATTTGAGAATGTTTGCTTCGTTGATGCATAGTTTGCACACTCTATCACTTCATGGACGTTTTTTTTAAATGTGGTATTTTCATCTATGGATAATTTGAAAGGGCAGTTTTGCTTGCATTTATGCATCTTGGACCTGGAGGCACTTGATGGATGCGCTTATAGAAGGATTCATTGCAGCAAACTATTTTATCATTTTCTTCTGTTTGATTTTTCTGTTTGGTGGGGTCATTAGTTCATGATAGCAAATGTGACAATATTGACTCTGGGACTTCACGTCTGCCCCTTTGGCTTTTCTTTATGCCTTTAGGGATGAACAGGTCCCAAATATGAAATCATCATCAGCAATAATCTGTCAGCTACTCAAACGATGTGGTTAAGCTGATTGCTGTTAGTGGAACATTTTGATGCGTGATAAACTATAAAGCTTCCTTCGTAAAAGGCTGGATTTCAATTTAGTTAAGGTCTAAGTGTACATGTTTCCAAATAATCTCCATCTGTCTTGTATGCTCCTCAATATTCCTCCGGTTTCTTTGTCTAATCCTTGCTGAGTTTCAGCATGACCCTCAAATGAGTTCCATCTATGTGTACAAGTAAATTAAGCATGTCACTATTTGAGTCAAGGAAAGAAGTATCAATGTGCTTAATGTTCATATATGGATGTCTTTGGTACGAAGGAAAGAGGCTAACATAAAATGCAAATATTGTCGAACATATTTGGACAGTTAACTCTAAGGGGCAAATATGTGGGTTCAACATATATGGTGGCACTAGTGGGCAGGACATAGTAGAAGTTGGATGTCAGAATCCTATGGTTGTACTTTATTTAATTTGTGAAGTTCTTCTTTTGTAATCTGGTGTTTGAGGCACCTGCGTAGTTAATTCAATTGCACCTTTTCCATTGCTGTTTCTCCTGCCTACTGATCTTGTGCCTGTATAGATCATGAGCTTTCAAAAAAGATAAAAAGCAGCACTTTTCAGTTACCACTGCACCTTAATGTTGACTTACTGATTAGGAAGGGTAATGTCTATGGCCCTTGAGCTTTTCCTTGATCTTCAAGGATCAGTTGGTTCTGAATCTTTGACCTCTTAACTCTATTATTTACAGTATGTACCTCTTTTTTCTCATCCAACTGTTATAATCATGTCTCAGTAAATCACATTAATTGTTGTTCATCAAGTTGCTTTGCAATTTTTTATTGAGGAGTCCCAGTAGCTAAATGAATGTTTTAAGATTTGTTCTTGGCTTTTTCTGTCTAAAGCCTGTGCTAGGGATACTGGTTGGGTATATTATGGGGCGTAGGCCATGTAAAATTACTTTAATTTGCTCTTTAAATTATAATATATTAGTTTCATTGATGCTTGCTACCATGTTTGTGCTTTTAAGATTATGTTCGCCAGTTTTGGTCTCCATGTCACATGTTAATAGAAATAATTATGTGTTTAATGCATTTCAGGAGATGAGCTTTTGTCAGACTCATTTCCATACAAGGAAATAGAGAATGGTATGCTGTGGGAAGTTGAAGGAAAGGTCAGTAATATTAGCCATCTACTCATCGGTATAAGGTTTTATTTATCCATACTGTGAAATTTAATTGTTTGTCCCATGTTCCTTTTTCTCTTGTGTGTTTGTGTGTATTCATGTGCATGAATATCTTGCAATTTTGCATTATATGTTGTACTTGTGTGTGATACATGTGTTTTTTATGTCATGCGCTATGTGTGGCTGAGTGCTATTTGCCGGAGAAAGCTTTCCTTTATCCACAGTCCAGACGGCATCTAACTTGTTCGAGATCCTCCCACTCTGTTGAATTTGTTCTAATATCTTATTTGAGCAAGATGGGATTTTTAATATCACATGTGAAAATTCTAAAGTTGGAAATTGTCCTTATGTCTCATAACCTAGAATAAAATTGATCTGGCATTGTTTGGCAGTGGGTCATTCAAGGAGCAATTGATGTGGACATTGGTGCAAACCCTTCCGCCGAAGGTGGTGAGGATGAAGGAGTTGATGACCAGGCTGTTAAGGTGGTTGATATTGTGGATACCTTTCGGCTTCAGGTCAGTACTCTTTTTATTAACATTATTTGTTTTGTTTAAGTCTTGATATATGAATATCAGATATATAACAATTGCTTTACTATTTGTATTGTTTCTTCAATTTTATAGGAGCAACCAGCATTTGATAAGAAACAATTTGTGACCTTCATGAAGCGGTATATCAAAAATTTGACTCCCAAGTTGGACGCCGAGAAACAGGAGTTATTTAAGAAACACATTGAGGGAGCTACCAAGTTTTACTTCAAAGCTTAAGGACCTGCAATTGTAAGTGTTTTAATGAACAAGTGCTGGGAAATTTTTAACAATTTGTTCAGATATATCACGCATAAAGATCCGTTAACTATGTTTATTAGTAGTTATGTGCTATGTTATTGCTACTAGGAACACTAGAAAGCTATAAATTTGTTGTCTTTTGGTGGTTTAATTACCATTTTCTGGTTTAATTCTGCATGGATAACATATGTTGTTTTTTGTTGCAAACCAAAACTAGGTTCTTTACTGCTTTGCATTGATCACAGGTAAAATAAAATTGCCCAATGTATTGTAACTCAGAAAAGTGTGCGTCTTGCCCCTAGTAAATTTTGGTTGAAAAGCTCAAATTTCTATACAGATTTATTTTATGCATCTCCTCTAGGTACCACCACTTTGCACTTGATAGGCAATTCAGAAAAGTATAATGTGCTCACCCTTGGGGTTCTTCATCTGTAAATGCCACAAAAATTGGATTATTTGTCAACCTATATCATTATGCTCATGAATGTTCATTCCATCTTGCTATTCAATGCTTGCGGATTGTAGCTTAGCTTATTATATTGTGATCATTTGACCAGCTGCTCACCTTAACCATTATTTTGGCAGTTTCGTAGGTGAGAGCATGCATGATGACGGCGGCTTGGTCTTTGCTTACTACAAAGATGGTGCGACCGATCCAACATTCTTGTATTTTGCCTATGGGTTGAAGGAGGTCAAGTGCTAAAATATACTTAATCAGATGGGGATATGCTGTAACTTCAGCTTGTTTATCATTTACGTGGTCTGTTTTTGAGGGGACTTAAGAATTCAGCTTGTTTATCATTTACGTGGTCTGTTTTTGAGGGGACTTAAGAAGCAATGCCTCTACTTTTAATGTGCTTGAGAATTTGGATTTTGCTTTGGAATATTTAGTTGATCTTTTGGTGAATAAATATTCATTTGAGTAAGAAAATGTTTAATCTTTAGTTTATTGACTGGTTTCCTAAGAATTATTCTGCCCTGTCCAGTCGCTCAGATTCAATAAATTACAAGTGGACTCGGGTCTTGAGATTAATTGGAGATTTGTACTTAATTAATTGGAGATTAATTGGAGAATTTCATATTCAGCGCTTAGTGGGTGATTGGCATGTTTTGGCTTTTTCTTCCTTAGTGATGGCTAGCGGGGTAGAGGGCAAAGGTCAGGCTGGAGGGCAAAGGTAAACCGGTGCCCGTCTTTGGCGAAGGGTGGAAAGCCTGGGCAAGGGTAGTTGGGGGTCAAGTATGATGTCCAATGTGGATGTCACAAGATTTTAAGATGGAGGTCGAACAACGATGATGATGTTTCATCAAATTTTGAGTTTTCAGAGGAGGAGATGGAGAAGAGGGGAAAATGGGACGGTATCTTTGTTTTGATTTAGAGCTTGGGTTGGCGGATTTTGGTGTATTGAATTGCGTGGGATTTTGAATCTCTCTCTCTAGTGGAAGATCATCCATTTCAAGTCGAAGGAGACTGGCAATATTTTTGTGGAGGGCTATGGATTACCGTCGGATGGTTGCTGGTGATGGAATCTTGGGTGCGAAACTTCTGCTGGTGATGGAACCTTGGGTGCGAAACTTCATCCCGACGCAAACATTGTCAAGATGGATATAGTGTGGTTTTGCCTTCTTGGGTTTTTGATGGAGTTTTGATGGAGTTTTGAAGCCCTCAGAGATTTCTGGGCATCCAGAAAGAAGTTGGTCGCCTAGTCTCCATCGAAAATTTCATGGATCAGTTGAAAAAAATTAGATTCATGAGAATCTAGGTGGAGATCGACTCAACAATGCCCTTGAAGCCCAATATTCTCATTAGGGGAAAAAACAGTTTCTTGCAGCCCTTTATCTATGAAATCTTGTTTTTTGCTTTCGGAGTGGCCGAATCGGCCACTTCGACGATCGGTGCTTGATTTTTCATTAGATCTACCATCAAACGGGACCAAGCATCCTCTCTGCCTGAAGAATATTTTGGAGATCCCGCTATCACCTATGGAGGATGGTGGTGAGGGGGAGTCGGAGCTCAATGCTGAGGAGTGGGATGGTTGAGCTCAACTGCAGCTTGGGCCGTAGGTGGTTACATCAAGAATTCATCTGCCTAAGGCAAATCTGGCAGTGGCAAAGGGGAAGAAGATGATTCAGTCACGATCGGGCGTGGGGCCGCTAACTTAGAGCACCCGACCTCACCTCCAAGAGTTTAGTCAATCGGGGTCTCCATCGGACTCTAAGGGCTGACAAAAGCCGGTCAAGGTGGCTCACCGGCGATCGCCTCATCGTGACTCGGTTGACTCGACGGTGGAGGTCTTGACTCAGAACGAGTTGGCATTCTCGATGCTTACGGACCTAGGTGATAGTGTGGACTCGATGGTTCTAGGCCTAGGGGTGAGCCTAGCTCTTCTAGATCTACCGATGGCTGATGCAACTAGGGCTTGGCCCATCTGAAGCAAGCTCGGGGCCTCAAAGTTGCCGGTGGAGCCTTAAAGCCCAATCTAGGGCCCAAAGCACCGGAGGTTGGCCCATCGCCTCCCATTCGGGTTCCTACAGTTGGTGGTGGGGCTCCTAGATCCCCTGCGAAGGTGGGTGGTTCCTAAAGGATGCTTTGGCTCTGATGTCGAGGAAGGAGGTGGAGGCTGGCTTTGATCGGCCTTTGGTGGTGGCTCTAAACTCCGAGATGTCCTCTCCCTCAATGACTTCGGAAGCGGGCGCAAGTGATGGAAGGTTGACCAGCTTATTAGGTGGGGGGGTTTTGGCCACAAAGGGACACTCGGAAGCTGATGTCACTGATAGAGCATCGGACAATTGGGGGGGGGGCCTTTCTCTAGCATCTATAGCTGGTCCTTCGATGCTTGCCCTGGGGTCTACTTCGGATGGCTTCATCCCAACTCCCAAGGGGAATGGATAAAGGAGTGGGCCGTATATGATGGGTTGTGCCTCGGCTCTTCGTGGACCGACCAAGGAGGAATTGCAGGACCATGCGGTGGCTTTTGCAAGGCTGAAAGCAGTGCTGAGTGGGGCTGAAGGTGGAGCCTCCGATGGTGGGCATTCAGGAAGCAAGGCGGCACTACAAGGTCATATTGAAGGATCCGACATGGCCTCTTCTAGTGATGTTTCTCAATGATGAAGATCTTGGTGTGAAATGTGAGGGAGGCTAGCAAGCTATCCTTCTTCTCTAGTTCTAGAATACTAGTTCACCAGCAAGAGTTAGATTTGTCAGTCTTGCTTGAAACTCGACTATCAGGTAGGAGCTTGGAGTAGGCTCAACGACCCTTTTCAGACTTTTAGATTTTTTTTTGCCATTGAGCCTCAGGGTCTTGCGGGAGGGTTGATTGTAGTGTAGAAAAAAGGAATGTCATAGTGGATGTGTTGCATGCGTGTAATCAATAGGTGGTTATAGTTATTTCTAGTGTTAATGAAAGACCTTGATTCTTCTATTATGTGGTGTCTATACTAGTACTGACTATAGATTGTAGAGGGTGTTATGGGTTGCAGCTTCTAGATTGGTCGACTAGAGCCTCCCCTCCCTTATTGTGGGAGACTTCAATTGCATTAATGGGCCTCTGGAAAAAAGGGGGATAGGTCATTTTCAGACAATATCGGAGCAAAGGAGTTCATCTACCATAATGGCCTTGTTGATCTTGGTTTTTCCGACCCCAGATTCACTTAGTACAATAACCAACATGGTAGTGCTCAGGTTTGGAAATGCATTGACAAAGCTTTTGCTATGAAAGGGGGGATACAATGCTTTTCGAGCTACCAAGTCAGCCATCTTTCGAGGATTGCCTCTGATCATAGTCCTATTTTGATCTTTACTGTTATTGATTGCTCTTATTGGTCCTCCTTTCAGTTCGAGAAATTTTAGGTCTCTTACCCCATTCCTAGGATATTGTCCGAGAGGTATGGAGGTTGTCGATCCATGATGATGCCATGTACAGGATTAGTTGTAGATTAGACATCACGAGGCACTAACTCAGAAGGTGGAATCAAGTAGATATTGGTGATATCTTTAGAAGACTAGAGGTGGTTGAGGTGTCTATTTCTGACCTTCAGACTAGGAAGGATACAGAGGAAGGGCTCTCTGCTGATGACCTTGCTATCCTCAAGGCTAAATTTGCATTGCATCATAATTTACTTAAACAGCAGGAGGCCTTATGGCGCCAAAAGTCTAGAGTTCAATGGTTGCAGGAGGGTGATAAGAACTCTCACTTCTTTCACTAGACTACTATTGTGAGGAGGCAGAGGAACTGGATTCGGATGCCGAGGGGTACCAATGGGAGATGGCTTGATAGTACTGATGAGGTGAGGTAAGAGATCCTTAGCTTCTTTCGATCAAGATGGTCGGTGCATCTGGACAAGGTTGGGTGGGCTTAATCTCCCTTACTGGCCAGCCAGGTCTCGCTCATGGAGAATGCCTCTCTGATTGATGCTATGTCAAAGGAGAAAATTCGTGAAGCGATCTGGGCTATGATAAAGGATAAAGCTCCTAGTCCCGACGACTTTTCCTCATTTTTCTTTAGATGGTATTAGGCTATCATCTATGATAAGGTGGAGGTGATTCGATAGTTTTTTGCTGTAGGATCGATGTCAGATGATTGGAAGAGGACCTTCATCATACTCATTTCGAAGAGGCAGGACACTGCTAAGCCTAGGCATTATAGGCCTATCAACTTATGTACCATGCTGTATAAGATTTGTACTAATATTTTGGTGGGCAAGTCGAAGCCAATCCTTTCCCGCTTGATTAGCCCTGAGCAAGGGACATTTGTTGGCAGTTGCGGTATCTCTGGCAATATCCTAATTGCACAGAAATACATGTATGATCTGTAAAGAGCTCTAGTCTAGAGATGTCTCATAGACATCAAGTTAAATATGGAGAGAACCTACGACCAGATATGCCGGGAGTTCCTCTTCCAAGCCCTAGAGAGCTTTGGGTTCCACAGCCGATGGATTAGTTGGAGCAGAGAATATGTGCATACTCCTCCATCCTGATTAATGGCACACCATTGAAATTCTTTCATTCCTCTATTGGTCTCTGCTAAGATTGTCCTCTATCCCCTTATCTGTTTATTATGTGTTGATGCCTTATCTCGAGTATTACGATTGGCGACCATAAGCCAGGCTATAGACCCTTGCAGGCCGACTCCTAAGCTTGACCAATCTTGTACCTGCTCTTCACAGATGATTGCTTATTGATGGGCTGTGCATCAGCACAAATGCAACAATCTTTAGGAGGATTGTGGAGGAGTACTGCATCGCCTCTGGGCAAAAGGTGAACTTGGTGAAGTCTACTGTTCATTTCAACCTAAAGACCAGAGCTTAGGATAGGCAGGCCATCAAGGAAATCCTCAGCATCATGGAGTATATTGGAGTCCTTCGATACCTTGAGGTTCCTATTATCGGACAACGTCTTCGGAGGTCTGATTATGCTGAGCTGAAGGATTTGATTCATGGACGTTTGGAGAGTTGGTAGTCCAGAGCACCGTTGATTATAGCCAGAGTTATCCTGATCAGGTTTATCCTCAGTGTTATTTCTATATATCTTCTGTCTCATATCATTGCTCCGAAGACCCTTTTGCTGAGGCTTGAGCAGTAGTTCAGGATTTTCTCTGTAGATCTCACTCGATGGGGCAGGAGTTCACCTTGTAGCCTAGGATGTGATGTGCCTATCGATCAGTGAGGGGGAGGTTAGGTGTTCAATCCATACAAGGGGAGGCTAGGTGTTCAATCCATGTAACTCCGACATGAGGCTCTAATTGCCCAGCATGCTACGACATTTCTACTTCAGCCTGACAGTCTCTGAAGTGTGATGATACGTGCCAGGCATGGCAGGTGGGACAAGGTGGATGATATTCACATCAGTCGGAGCAGCTCATATATATGGAAAGAGATATGTCATCATGCTCCTGATGTTCTGGCCCAGATGATGTAGCTGCTTGGGGACGGACTGTCATTGACCTCTTGTAGGATCCATGGCTGTCCGAGCTCCTTCGAGTCAATGGCCGACCTTTATCAACACGGAGATTGGCAATAGGGCACGGGTGTGTGACCTTTCCCAGCCGTAGGGAGGAGCTGGAATGCACAACTGGTTACTAGGCTTTTCAGTAATCATTTGACAGAGAGGGTGATGTCTCAGGCGATCTCCATCTGGGAGGGACCGGATATCAGGGTTTGACAGTCATCATGCCCCTCTAGGGCAATGACCAGTGAGCTCTATGGGATCTACAAGGGTGAGCCCATGAGGATGATGGATGGTGCTTGAATTTGGAGGCTTCAGATCCATCCTAGAGTGAGTCTATTTCTCTAGAAGATTGCATAGATTCGGCTGCCTACCAGAGTTTTGCTGCATTCTAGAGGGATGGACATTTCGATCTCCTGCCCATGCTGCGGTTTGGATGATGAGATGTTGGAGCATATGCTTTTTCTGTGCCCCAGAGCACGGTGGGTGTAGTGTTTGGTTACCTCTCCTATCCTGGTCGATTGGGGACAGTGGCATGTCCAGCTTTTTTTGGAGGCCCTGAGACGGATCATGGAGTCTGAGGTCACTACCCTGATTGGCATTAAGACAGCTTACACTGCTTATCATATTTGGTTTACCCATAATGCGGGACTCTTTAAGGCAACCGATGAGGTTAGTTTTTGAGAGAGCTATGACCCAGGCTGTGGAGATTATAGTGGATTCGCCGTTCGATTTAACCTTCAGGACTCGAGACACTTGAGACTCCCTTCTTCCTTATAGAGCGTGGCGGAGGGTCTTCTTCTCCTAGGAGCCTCCGACTCCGACCTTTTTGAAGGTCAACTTTGATGGTAGTGTTGCTGACGGAAGAAGTAGCACTAATTTTGTGATCCGAGGCCTCGACTCTCGGTTCATTACAGCTGGCGGTGTCTAGCTAGTGGAGACCACTATGCTCGTTGTAGAGTTAAGGGCAACCTAGAAAGGTATTGTTTATGCAAGGATGATCCTTGGGGTCTACCAGCTAGTGGTGAAGGAAGACTCGAAGACTGTGGTGACTTGACTTTAGGGGTTTGGGATCATGCGGTGACCTCTCATCCCCTAGTGCATGACTCCAAAGCTTGCTTCAGGGGTACCCCTCTCACGTGATTCACCACATTTATCATAAGATAAACAGTACAGCAGATTGGATGGCCTCATTTATTGCTTACCATTCTTATGGGTTTGGATCGATGCTTCTCTTTTGCCTTTATCCTTCGGGACATCCGTGTTTCTAATCTTTTAGATTGTATTCATACTTGAGTTGTATGAAGTAACTGTCTTATCAAAGAAAAAAAATCTAATTATCTGCTAAACTCATTGTAAATGAATTTAGTAATTATGCACTCAACAGCTTTGACTCTCTGGTGCATTATATGTCATCGTTTCTATTAATCCGATGTATTTCTTGCCAACCTCCATGGAGGGCTTCCCCCAAAATTCTCTTTGGATTTATCATCGACCAAGAACAAAAAGGTATCATATTTCTTAAGCTTGGACCAGTTTGAGTCCAGTACAACGTTTACATTGGCACAATCTTTGTATTGTTGAAAATTGAAATTATTTTACTTAAAATATTTGGGAAACTTTATTGAGAACATGTTTGATTTGTGATCAAAATTCGAATGGCCATATTTTCTAACACGTTCAATTTATATCCAAAATCAAGAACAGAATGAAATTTGAACAGTAAAAAAGAGTTTGAATTAGAATTTGGAAGATTGAAGTGTTCTCGTCCTCTCTAGAATTGAAATGAGAGAGAATTGAAATGAAAATACAACTCTTTCTAACCAAACAATTGAAATAAAAGTCGCTAATTCTTATTTCCATTCCATTCCATTACACAACCTAGCTCCCCCAACCAAACATGCCCTAAAAGCAGCCCCTAATAACAAGTGGATCCTTGGATAAATCAAGCGTTGGAAAAGGAATAATTGGCTTTTTCAAGATCACATGTGCTGTTCTATTCTAGACAGTGCTGTTTATTCTTGGCACACAAGCTGCTCTATTTATCGTTGGTTTAACAAAAGGCTAAATTTGAGTGTAAGTTGGACTATGTCACTATTGATGTTGGAGGGCTCCCCTTTCATGCCCACTAGGGGGTCACTCACCTTTTTCCAAACATTGAGAGCAACAAGAACCAGTTTTCCAGCATAGCAAGCACCAAAGTTCACATTCAACAAGTACAATGTCTAGTTGAAAGGAAAATTTAACAAGGGATAAAATGATGAACTACTCTGATTTGATTCACAAACACTGCTACATATATAAAGAGCATCACAAGAGCAACTATCAGATATATAATGGATAGTTCATGCATGTATAACTTGCTATTATGCAAGAATTTTATTGGATATGCACTGATGGAGACTGTATTGCCAGCTTGTCAGCTAAATCACTTTTGCTTTGACTTGGGTTTCTTCACTATCATCACGGTGCAGTGAGCATGATGAGCGCAGTAATCACTCACGCTACCCAAAACTGCCCTGCAAAGTTCAGAAGGAATCCAATGTAAGAAACACCACAACACATTAAAGGAATAGTGTAGCACTTTCTCTAGTTTGTTTCCTCTTGTTCTCCCTGTTCAAGGAATGATCTTCAATTATGACAACTTGTTCTACCACAAATCCATCGTCAATATTTTGTTGAGATAGGTCCATGATTGGCGTGCTTATAAATTCATTTCTTTCATGTCTGCTATCAGAAAATGAAAGTTACAACTTCCCTACAAGGTTATATACCGAAGTTCGAACCGATACCGCATATTTAAACAGGCAAACATGATCAGCTTTATCATTTGCAGTTTAAAGCACTTTATAGCAACTAACAATTATTTTTAACTCTCAAATCAGAAATTCATGTTGTATACTTACTGAAGTAATTAAGGTATCCCTATCCTCGGTTGTTGAAGTTTGTCACTTACAAGGACTGATCTCAAATTAACCAGCAACATAAAATTTCCTGTACCAGGGACTTTGGGTTCCATGCTAATAGTTGTGGAAGCTCCCTTGCCCTGGCATATCCAGAGCTTTTACCACTTCTACGCTTGTATCTCTTTACATGATTATGGCAGTAACTTACTACTAACATCCGGAGGTCGTAAATGACATAGGTGTTGGTTGATGAAAAGGACATGGTTATATGTTAATAAATTTGCAAGAAGGCTTAGGATAAAGGCTAAAAAATCACTAGAGTGAGAACACATCAATGTACATGGAAATGAAAATGAGAACCAACAAAGATTGCTGGCCAAAAGACACCACAAAGAGATCAATTTCAGTATTTAGAATATGATATACAAGAAAATAAAAGACAGATAAAACCATAGCTAAGAGATCCTCAGGTAGATGGATGAACAGAAATGTACCTTGTGTTCTAGATGACTAGCACATGCTTGGAGACGAGAAAATTCTATGGAAAAGAACAGCAATAATACCAGAAATGCTGTACATTGAGAGTGCAGGGAAACAACAAGGATACAAGCAGACAAACAAATCCAGCAAAGGTTCCAGACAAAGAAGGCAAGAAACTGAAAAACCCCTAGAACACATGCATCCACTTCTATGGGAAACATGGATACTTGAGACACAGTATTGGAGTTCTGTAATGGTGAATTTGCAATTCATATTGGAGTTCTGTAATAGAGAATTTGCTCAGCAGTCTCAAATAAGTGCTTACCATAATTTTTCCCCATACACAAGTTATGCCCACCTTGATATGTCATTGGCATTGCCATAAATTTGTTCACTGTTCCTGCCAGGCAGCACTAAAATAACAAGTTCCCCCATAATTTGTTGTGGAAGGTCAGATAGCTCCAAATTTTTAACCACCCGAAGCCACCTTTCCAAATGATAACTCTTTGCTTCGTATGATGATGTAATTAACTACTAGTGCAAAGACAACTAAATGATAAGATGCAGATTAACAAAGCATATCGCTACTTGGTCAGGTTAATGTTTTACAACCTAATGCATTGCACAATCAAGATTGACATCTATGCAGCTCATGAAAGTCATAATAAAGGAAGGAATTGTAAAGAAAGTTAAAAGCAGATATATTGACCATCAATTGGAGAAATGATTGAACAATATCTAGCCTCCTTTCCAGTTGCCACACTTTCCCCATCTAATTCTTTAAGAACATGAACTCCGCCCTTTTCAAACTCTTCCACAGCAACTAGAAATCATGAATAGTCTGTTGGTTAACCTACCTACCTTAGAATCTGACTTGCTACCCTTGGACATCAGCCAAATATTTGTAGAAATGATCAAAACTACCAAATTGATTTCAGAACTTTTAGATTAGAAGATCCATAACAATCTAGTCCTAATGCTATAGTACTGAGAACTTAAAACTAAGCATTTCTGCTATTGGGTTTCTAATTAGCCAATTAATTGCAGTGCAACACTTTGAGAAGAGTTTAGAGAAATGCTGTTATCAAGAATTTTTAATGTTCGAATATATCCCACAGCAGAATGCAACTATTAGTGACCTAATACTTGCATTTCTGCATTTCATAACAGCTACATACTTGCATTTCTGCATTTCACAAGTAGCTGATCTATCATAATAGTCGTATGATACATGAAGGATTGCATGATACTAGCAGGATCCACACATCATGAACATCTAATTGACAAGGACAAGTGCTCCATATATGTGACATTTCATGGACTTTCGACAAAATTTATAACCAGTAATAAATGAAAGAATCCCACCTTTTATTGCTCCATAACCATGGCTGCCCACAACCAACATATCAGCATGGTGCTTTTCTACTGCCTCACAGAGAACATTCCTTGCATCTCCTTCCGCCACCTCAACCAGTGTGCTCACCTGTAGTCAGGACATATAAATAAGGAAGATATTATAGCTAGAAAATAGACATTGGCTCATTTCATTTCAATTCAAGAAAGTTTACATAAACTTACAAACTCCTAGATTTCCCAAGAAATTATTAATGTTCTTTAGGGCAAAGGTCTACAACGGTACAACCAATTTAGATGTATTATTGGACATTCACATTTTAGCTGTAGAGACAAGAAAGCAAACATTGGACTTTATTCTCTAAATACTTCATATATTTTATTGCTATTCAATGTGACTTGCAGTTGACAACCATTATGTTTGATCTATTTTGGTGGCCTGTTTACCTTTTTTTTTCTTTAATTGAGTGTTCTTTATGAAGGTGAACAAGTGTGCACCACAATAGCCCATGTTGAACATGAACTAGCACTTATTAACTTTCATACATGGAGTCCACATGGAAATAGTAATAAAATGCATGTACATGTGCTGTTTTGTGCAAAAGACAAGTAAAGCCATGCTGAGATTGGGCTGAATTGGATCCTTGTGCATTAGCTAGGGCTTCATGTGGTGACAATAATCCAAAGCCTACTTCTACATCAGTGCCATGCCCATCAAGACTAAGATGAATGGTATTTCACGTTAAAAAAGAATTATGTTACCAAGATGAAGATGAAGAAGAATCAGTGATGCTTCAATAGATAACACTACCAACCTCTAGTTCATGGACATTGAATAAGGTTTCTTCTTCTGTTTGTTTTCTTTTAGAACAATTAGGTCCTAATCACTTTGATAAAGAGAATGAAATGTACAAAATACTTTAGGAAGAAAAAGAGCGAGAAAGAGCAAAGAATGCAAGAAAGCAAAATGATTAAGAAGGGAAAGTGAAAGGACTCAGAGAAAAAGGGAGCAAGCCTGTTAAGCAATGTCTAAGGAGAATCAAAGAGCTTCTTTATATAAGAAATAACAAGCGTACAGAATCGAAGAGCCTCTTTCCACAGCGAACTTTCTCCAACTTCTCTATCTAATTTCACCAGGCAAGAAGTGGAGATCACAAGGTGTGGTATTATGCATGCATCCAGAGGGACTGCTTCTGTCATACTCCCTGCTTCGAACTCTTGTATACTAGATTTTAGCTCTAGAAGTTTTGGGCAAAATATTTACCAAAATCACCGCAATCTGGGTGCCAGTAGCTAAATACTCAAGAGTATAATCTGAACATGTGATAAATGGAAGTTCAAGTATTCTATCTAAACAGGAAACTAAATATTCCAGGAAATATATTATTCCAGGAAAAGCACATGAAGTGTGTGCATTATTCATTCATCAGTCAATAAACTAAAAGAAAATCGCGAATGGCGTGGATAATTCTGAAAATTACTGATATAGTGATAACTGACTGGTTTATAATAGATGCATGAAAGCAAATTGTCAACACATCATTCACAGATGCAACCATATGAACAAAAACTTCAAGCCTGAAAGATATGCTGCAGCAAACATACCACACCAAGTTGCCCAATTTGTTAATATTTTAATCATGTTGAGAGATGTTAAACTTCAAGAACAAATTTTATTCGTTGGTGATCCACATAATTCTACAAGGAAATAAAATCACCCATGATCATCAAAAATAAACAAAAATTCCGTTCCCCTGTTCCTAATTCAGTCAAATTTGTCTTCAAGCCTCGAAATCTCCAAGATTAATTAAATCAACAGAAATAGGCCCAAAAACAATAAATCAAGCAACCAAATTCCAAATCAAATGCTACAGGCACATCAAGTACTAAAATACCAAGCTCTGAATATTACCGATTTGGCCACGCAGACCTCCCTAGCCTTCTCCATGATCCTCGCCGCGCTCTTCCGGAGGTCCGCATCCACAAACGGCAGCACGTCCGCCGCACCTACACACCCAAAAGAACCGATTTTTACCAAAATTACCAACAATCCCCACCTCCCGAGCATCAAAACCCTAGAAAAAACTAAGGATCGATGAAGAGTACCAGGGCCGGCAAGGGAGACGACGGAGGAGGGGATAGGCTTGGCGTGGACGATAACGAGCCTAAAGGGCGGTTCGGGCCGCGAACTTCGGGGAGAAGAAGTGCTCGAGGGTCCACTCCAGGGCGTAGAAGCTGTGATCGCTGTCGTCGATCCCCACCACCATCACCGTCTTCTCCTCCACCGTTTCGTCCTTCGCCAGCGCCGTCGTCGCGTCCGCCATCTCTCCAACCAAAGAGGGGAAGAAAGCCCGAGAGCATCCAGGAAGGACCCGCGGTTGGACAGCTCGCTTAAAAATAGCGGCGCCGCTCGAGGAAAAGTCCGCATAGGATTTTGTATGGGACGCTTTATTAAGTATATTCGACGGTAGATTGAGTGCTCGCTTAGAGAGTTTTATGAGGATATGTAGATGATGGAAGAATAGGCTTCCGTATGGATGGCGTCATTTGGATAATGGATAGCGACCAACGATGAAGCAACGGTTGATGTGTATTGCATTATTATTAGCTGGGTAGACGTAACAAGCACGGAAAGAATAAATTTTACAGTCTGTACCCTGATCCTACGGTGGCTTTCCGGCCTCGCTTATCTTGAAAATAAATAAATAAATAAATAAAATATATTAATATATTATTTAAAGAGTTGTCTCGTGGTAAGGCGCCATGTGTTGTTGCTGTGGCATTTGAGGGTGGGCAAAAATCAAACCTGAATCAATTAAATTAATAAAATCGATCTAAATTTAATTTAATTTATTTTAAAATTTAATTTAATTTAATTTAATTAATTTTTGATATATAAAAATAAATTTAGATTGATTCAGATTTATCAGTAATAAAATCATCCTCAAATCGAATCGAACCGTCTATAATAAAACAACGTCATTTTGATTAAGATATTATTTATATTGAAGTATTAATATATTAAAAAATAATTTTGAATTTATGGTGTCATTTATCAATTTGATTTTGTGTTGATTAGCTTTAAATCCTATATGATTTACTTACTGGATTGTTATTTTTTGTAATATGTTGGAAATCTTTATCTTAATTCTTAATGATTGTATTTGTTTAAGAATTTTATTTTTTTGAGTGACAATATTTTATGTTAATTTAAATCATTTTACTTGATAAATTTCTTGATAATACTCTTATGTGAAAAAAATAAATCTTCATAAATCACAAAATAATAATAATAATAATAATAATAATAATAATATAATTAATAATTAAATCAAATTAGACCATTTAAATCTTAACGATTTGGTTTGCTTTTAATCTTTTATTGATCCAATTTGGTTTCTAAAAACGGCAAACCGTTTGGAACTGGTTCGGCTTAGATTTGAGTATGAAATCGATCCAAATCAGATCATGCTCACTCTTAATGGCAAGCTATATCATTAATGCACAACCATGTCAAGATGGGCATTCCATGCGGCTCGGGAGAGTAGAGAAATGTGTTTAATGTATAGGATAGATATGTAAAATTTCATATGGGTGGCACCTTGCATTCATATTGTTCATTTTAAGATTAATAAAAGTAGTACCCAATAAAAATTATAATTGATTATAATTTAGGTATACAAAATTACCAAACTTATGATAATTTAGTTATTTAGAAAGTTTTCATAAAGTAACCATAAAACTATTCTTTGATCATAAGGAAACAAAAATTAGTTGTAGATAACATATAGATTCGATTTTGATGTTTTCATACAGTGACCTTCAATAATCATAGTATATGATGGAAAATGAAATTTGATAATAACCCTTGTTCATTCATTACATTAAATATAAACTTTATATTTGAATATATTGCAAATTAATGAAACATGAAAAATGAAATTTATAGTTGACTAATTATTTTAGGTGAAACTTTTATCTTTTTACCTGGGTGATAACAATTCCTTTTGTTGTTTATCATTGATAATGAGGCCTAGAGTCCATGTTTTCATATGCTAATCATATACCCATTCTATGGTCGCTATGAGAAAATGAGAAACTTTAAATTTCAAGACATATCCCTCCATAGTTTATTAAGTATATTAACATTCAATTTCTATGGTTTGACTACAAGACTATTTTGTGATCACTATATGAAAAATGGAAAGTGAAATTTAACATATTATTTGTAGCTCATTGATTGCAATAAGGCTCAAATTTCATTTTTATATAATTATTAAATATATAAAGGAATTGAAATTTAATTGAAGGTTCCCCTATGTTCATTTATTATACTAAGCTCTAAATTTATTATTTTAATATAGTGGCCAAGAATCATTCTGTGGCCACTATATAAAACAGTGAAGATAAAAGTTTAGTGATAAGTTTGTTTACAATTTTTAAGTATATTAATGCCCAAGTTTTATATTTTCTTGCAGTAAAGATAATTGTACCATTGTCACCGTATGAACCATAAGAAATAAAATTTGATGACAAATTCTCAATAATTCATTAAGTGTATTAAAGCTAAATTTTTTGAGTTTCACAATAGTGACCATAAAATTGTTCTACACTTATTATATGAGACAAGAATAAAATTTGATGATACGTCACTCAGTAGCTTACTAATTATATGAAAATGAGAATGAAATTCGACTAGAAATCAGCCTGTAACTTATGAATTATAATAAAGCTGATATTTCATCTCCAAGTAGCCACTGCAAAACTTTTTTAGGTGACTATATGAAAATGGAATTTGAGATTGATTGGGTGGCCCCCATTTTGGTTTGTTCATTATATTAAACCTAAATTTCATGCTTTCATGCAATGGTTTTAGAACTTCTGCAGTACTAAATAAAAGATGAAATTTAATGGTTGGTCTAGATATGATTTATTGACTTTATTGAAATAAAATTTCATATTTCTTTTAATGGCTAAAAAATGTTTCATTATGACCATCTAAAAAATAATACATGAAATTTTAATGGCATACTTTGTAGTCCGTTGATAATAATGAAACACAAATTTGTGATTTCTATATAATGATGATAAAACAATTCTGCTATAATTATATGAAACATGAAAGTGGAATTCATTAGCAGGTTCCTCTCTTTTCAATAATTATAAACTGGCTTAAATTTCATATCATACAATCATGTTATGGAGACTGTGTGAATCATTAAATTAAATAAATTTGATAAAGAATATTTATTATTATAATCAATATTAGTAAAATTATTATTAGTACATTATGGCTATAATATAAAGTAATAGATGATGGATAACAAATAAATCATAACAAAATATTTCTAAGTTTCAAAATAATTAATGCATAACTACTCCAATGGCGATCTACCAAAGCATGGAGGCTTGAAAGATATTGTATACCTAGCATTATGAGATGTTGCGCCTTGTTAAGTTCCAGAAAGAAAGCATGCTATAACTTTAGATGGAAATAAAATTAAAATATAATTTATAACTCTCAAACATAATAATCTAACAAAACCTGAATGTACTTTAACTCACATCATGAGGATCACATTTATCGGGTCATGCAAAAAGTTCCTCCAGATAAGTCATGTGAGCAGCTAGGGTCCAATGCCCCCTTACATCCACGTTCATTGGCTCCATAACAAATTTTATCGATCTTCAAAGATTGCCAACACCACCATTTTTCTCATCTTATCATCTCTCTTATCGGCACAACATATTCGGCTGCATGTTTTCCGGCTAAATTTACTCTAGATCATAATTGTTCTATCATATAATTATTTTTTAAATTTTTTATCATTATGATTTTATTATACTAATTTTTTTAGTACAAACAGATGTTCACACCAATCTAATACGAATGCATCCCAAAAGATTAAAAATAAAATATCCTGTAAGGCTCGTGGGCAGATCAGGCTTTGCTGCGAGATCTGATCATCAGTTTGCTCAGCCACGTAGAAGGCGACCCAATCAGTAGCACTATTCGCCTCATGAAAGACATGCTGATCAGAAATCACCGTGAAGTTTTGAAGGCAGGTCCGAACGTCACGAAGGAGTGGGTGGGCATCGTGCTCATCATGTCGCTTCGAATCCAACCTATCACGGTGGTAGAGTCGCCCTCAATGATGATCCTTTCGGCCTGTAATTCCTACCGAGCACAAATAATACCAGTCCAAGTAGCGTGAAGGTCTGCACTTGGTATAGAGGGCTCAAAAAGGTATGATCCCCGATTGCTAGCAATCTAGCGTCCGACTCTCGGATGACAAAGCCGGTACCACCCTACCATCTTTGACGCTACCATCGAAGTTTATCTTGACAAACCCAAAGGAGGGGTTCTCAAGAAAAGAAATAACCCTTCAAGTCACTGCAAGAGCAGCATGGGAGCCCTAGGAATCGGAGATATCAATCGAGGGACCAACAGTGTTGAAGCGGCTGTACTCAGCAGCCAAACAAAAGGCTCTCTCCAGCACTCGGTAAGCGAGTACTACCTTTGCTTCGAAAATCAAGCTGATCCTAAAGAACCAGATCTAATAAGCGACATATGCCATTCTTTTCCTAGATACTGGTCGACCCCTCAGCAGTACTTTAGCGGATTGCATCTAGAAAATGGGTCAGCCAAGGACCAGTGCTCATCTCTCACAACTGACCATCCGTCCTCCTCTAGATTAGCCTCGCTCTCGGGCAATGCAGGAGGGCATGCTCCATCGACTTATCCTTCAGCCTGCTATGACAGGGGACCGCAAGCTCCATTCTCCTATCTTTGAGTAGAGTGCACATCGAAAGTCGGTCTCAGACAACTTTTCAAAGGAAGAGCCTCATCCTAGGATGAGCGCCACTCTCCAGATCCAGGCTGCATTAATCCTGGTACTTGCTGCAGGCCTATATCGTAGAAAGATCTCTTATGGGAGCTCTCAGGCAGCAAGAATGGCCCCACTGCTAGATGTATGTCTAGAAGCCAATATGACAGACATATTGTAATTTTTTAGGACATAAATTTATACTTAAAATATTAATTTTTCAATGAAGTGGACAATTTCAATAAAGTATACATCAGGAACCATCATTTTTCTCATTTTATCATCTCTCTTATTGACACAAAACATATTTGGCTGCATGTTTTCTGGCTAAGTTTACTCTAGATCATAATTGTTCCATCATATAATTACTTTTTTGAGTTTTTTTGTCACTATGATTTTGTTATATCGATTTTTTAGTACAAATGGATGCTCACACCGATCTAGTATGAGTGCACGTCAAAAGATCAAAAATAAATATCCTATCAAGTTTGTGGGTAGGTCAGGCTCTGATGTCCGATTCAGTCACCAATATGCTCAGCCACATAGAAGGCAATCCAATCAGTGATGCTATTCGCCTCACAAAAGACGTACTGAGTAGAAACCATCGTGAAGTCCTGAAGGTAGGTCCGAATGTCGTGAAAAAGTGGATGGGCAACTAGTTGCATCGCATCGCTCCGAATCTAATCAATCACGATGGTAGAGTTGTCCTCAATGATGATCCTCTCAGTCCAAAACTTCTACTGGGCATAGACAATACTAACCCAAGCGGTGCAAAGCTCTGCATCCAATATGGAAGGCTCAAAGAGAAGTGATCCCCCGACCGCTAGCAATTTAGCATTCGACCTTTGGATGACAAAGTGATACCACCTCTACCATCTTTGACGCTGGCATCAAAATTTATCTTGACATACCCCAAAAGGAGCCCTCAGGAAATAAAAATAACCCTTTGGATCGTTGCAAGAACAGCATGGGAGGCTCGAGAATTGGAGACATCAAGGGAGGGACCAATAGTGTCGAAGTGGTTGTACTAGACAGCCAAACAAAGGTTCTCCCTAGCACTCGATGAGTGGATACCACCTCTACTTCAAAGATCAAGCGTTCTTGGAGAGCCAGATCTGGTAGGCAACATATTCCATTTTTCCTCCAGGCACTGGTCGACCCCTCAGCAGTACTCTAGCAGATTGCATCCAGGAAATGGGTCAACCAAAGACCAATGCTCATCTCCCATGACTAACCACCCACCCTCCTCCAGATCAGCCTTGCTCTCGAGCAACGCAGAAGGGCATGCTGTGTTGACTCATTCTCAAGCTCGCAAACTTGACAGGGACCACAAGCTCCATTCCCCATCTCTGAGTAGAGTGCACATCGAAAGTCAACCCCAATAATCTTCCAAAGGAAAGCCTCATCCTAGGATGAGCAGCCACTCTCCAAATCCAAACCGCCTCAATCCTAGTACTAGCCATAGGCCTGCATATCGCAAAAAGATCTCTCGTAGGAGCTCTCGGGCAGCAAGAGCGGCCCACACCTGAAGTCATGGCTTTGATGGATAGGAATTGGGATGGAGAGAATCTGATCTGCAAGCAGGCCATCGAAGAGATGGGAGATGTCCTGTGCTCTCCAACCCCCACCATCGGTAGTGAGCAGGTCACAGACTCGCAGCTGGTCATCCACGTCCATACTAACGTAAGTCGGCTACCAGACAAGAGGCAAGCTAGAAATTCAGACATCTTGGCTAACACCCACCGACCTTCCATCCCCAATCAACCATCTGATTTAGGTCGAAAGTGCTGGATTGCAATCACAAATCTCCTTCTAGATGAAAGAGCAGCCCCGAGGAGCTCGAACCTCGGATTTTCGACTCCATGGCTCATATCGAACCATCATCACCCTGCTCCATAGGTAATTCGATTGGATAAGAAATCTGACAGCATATCTGATGATCAAAACCTCCCTCCTAACGAAAAGAGACTGAATCCCAAGGCCTCTATCCTCCACAAACTGGCAAACCATCTCCCAAGACAATAAGTGGAGCCCACAACATCAGCCTAAAGCCCACAAAAATTTTGGAATAACTGCTCCATCTGTCTGAGACAAAAGCTTGGCACAATCATGTTTGCCAAGAGATAAACTAGTAAAGAAGTCAAGACCGATCTCACAAGTATCATCCTGCCTATCATGGTAACCGTCGAGACGATCTTGGACCCGCTTCTCCATGGGCCTATAGTTGGCCCTCCGAAGACACCGGCCAGTGATAGGGACTTCCAGATAGATCAGGGCCCCAGTTTGCTCCTGGATCTCCAACATCACTCAAATCATCTGCTTCATCTAGATCTTCATCTTAGGCTAAAGATGATTGTAGACTTCTACAGATTCACCCACTGGCCGGAGCTCCGTCAGTAGGCCTCGATGATAGTTGTAAAACACCTTGCATTCCGGATCGAGGCCCGATCAATCAAAAGACAATCATCTACATAAAGGAGATGCAAGAGAGGCTAGACCCTATGGGTGGGCTAGTAGGACTCCAGCTCTGATCTCTGAACCACCACCCTCAATGCCCGAGGCAAAGCATCAGCATATAAGATGAATAGGTAATGGGACAGAGGGCAACTTTGGCATAGTTCAACTGTCAAGTGAAAGAACTCTATTAGGGCACTATTGATCAAAATGGCAAAAATTGAATGCTCCATACAGTCCATGATCCAATCAATCCACCTGTCCTGAAAGTTGAACTTCTAAAGTGTCTACAGCAAGAACTCCTAAAGTCAAACTCAATCGGTCATACACCCGCTCCATATCCAACTTGATCGTCATAAGTCTTCAATGACTTAAGGCATGATGCAGATCATGTATAAACTCCTAGGCAAGCAAGACATTATCGGTAATAGATCGACCACTCACAAAAGTATTCTACTCAGGACTGATCAAACGAGGGAGAATCAACTTCAGCCGCCCAACCAAAATCCTGGCACATACTATATAGAGAGTGGTGCAGAGACTGATTATCCTGAAATATCCCGAAGCAGATGCATCTGAACACTTTGGGATAAGGGTGATCAGAGTCTTCTTCCACTCCTTCGGGATATCTTTGGAGTCAAAGACCATCTGCACAGTCTCCACCACCTCACCCTAGACAATACGTCAGTATTGATGGAAGAAGAGGAGGGGGGGGAATCGATCCGACCTAAGGCCTTATCCTCTTTAAGAGACTAAAGGGCCCCTTGCACCTCCTCAATAGACACCGAATGAGTCAAGGCCTTATTCTCCTGATCTGAGATATGGGTGACTAGTCGGGACCCCTGGAAGGGGGTGTCCTCACCTAAAGGCACCATCCATTGAGATCTGAAGTACTATAAGATCTATCCCCTGAACTCTTCACTGTCATCCACAAGTCTACGATCTCTCTCTCTCAGCTGTCTGATCCGGTTGACCGATCTTTGAATCATGGTGGATCGGTGAAAGAATCTAATGTTTCTGTCATCCTCCCTGATCTATTGTACCCTCGACTTTTGCCTCCACAGTATCTCTTGCTGTCTAAACAAAGAATGGTGCACTGAGAGCTTGAAATGCAACTCCCTTAAGTCAGGCTCCTAGAGGCCCCCTCCTAATCCTCTCCTTGGTAGCTCCACAATGTCCGCCTCCATCCCCTTAATCTGCTTGAAGATGTTGCCAACCTCAAGCCTGTTTCATCAAAGGAGGTTGCATCTGGGTAGTTCCAGTCTCTGAAACATCTGATATCATGCATCCCCACAATTCGACATCCTCCAAACTTCCTTAATTAGATCCCACGACTTCAGATAGAAAGTTCCAAATTTCTCAAACCTAAACGGGCCCCTCAGCATGAGTTGGCTATCAGTGGTGATGAGAATTGGATAGTGATCTGACGTGATCATTGAAAGATACTAGACCTGATGCCTAGGAAATTGTTGATGCCAGTCGGCAGTGGCAAGAGCCCGATCAATCCTCTCCCAAACTCTAATTATCTCCTCCCGATTGTTACATTAGATGAATCTGGTACCAAAGTAGCCAAGATCAATCAGGCTGCATCGCTGATGAACTCCTGAAACTCTCTAGAGTCAATGCTATCCGCATACTGCCTACCATCCATCTTCTCGTGGGGCTCTACAATATAGTTGAAGTCCCTAGCGACAAGAGAGGGCAGGCCTTGGGACACCATCTTGGAGATCTTAGACCACAACTGCCTCGGCTCCCTATACTCGGTGCTGGTATAGATCCTGCACAAAAGCCAAGGTCCTCCTATCTACTCAGAGATGACTAAAGTCATATGCTGTTCACATCTATGAAACTCATCCATCCTGATCGAATCGTACCACTACATCATCAGGATCCTTCCCGATAGACCCCTGGACTCCACAATGTAAGTGCTCCATGCCGTCAGAATCTGCCTTCTGGCTCACGCAAGACTCACCCCAGAGAACCAGGTCTCAAGCAAGACACATACGTCAGGGCCATGCTATTAGATCAATCTATCAAAGGTTGATCGAAACAAGGACTTCTCTGCCCTTCGAGTATTCTAGATTAGTATCCTCATGTACAGCTAGTGGGAAGGGGAGTCTGCACCAGAACCCCCCTTAGCCTGAGCATCAACCTCTGATCCAGCTGCCGCTAGGTCCATCACAGACAGACTCTCTCCCTCCTCCTGAATGGCCTGTCTTAGTTGGACAACAACAGCCTCGTGGTCTCATATCAAGCTTCCTCCCACTACATCCATATACATAGGTGCGGCCCTCTGTTCCAAATGCCCCACCTCAGCCAGGCGCCTCGGATTAGATGCCACCTCCTCTTGTTGGACCAAGGTCCTCCCCTCCTCCTTCGAGGTCATGGCTGAGAAAATGAAGACCCCAAGGCCTCTAGTGCCATCTGTCGACTCCATGCAGGTCTTTGAGAGGACCAGAGTCTTGTCTTTAGCCTTGTTTGGCTTGGCAAGCCCTTTCTTGGACCCACTAGCCACTAATACCCAAACTCCACCCCATGGGCTTCACAGGCACCCAGCCTGCATCAACTTCAAGGGGCTAAGCCTTCTTGGGCTGGGAAGAGGTTGCCCTAGCTGAACCCGCCCGCTCGCTCGTAGATGGGTCCTCACCAGCATAGCGGCCCAGCGCCAGTGGGCCAAACCAATTCACGGGCCTGACCGCGAAGGGCTCATGCTTGTGGAGCAGTCCGCATAGATCTCAATGCCCGCCCCGTCTGATCCGGCCACTAGATCGGGCCTAATACGAGCAAGCGATCACCATCATGCAATTTGGTCGGCTTAATCCAGCCATTCGAACTCATTCTCAAGTCCACCCAGAATGAGTCTACTTGGTTCACCTTCGATGCAGGCTTAGAGGGCTGAGTAAACTCGATCTCCTTCCTCCTCAAGTTGGCCGGTCCCTTCAGGCCGAGCTGCCACCAATGGATGGCCACCAGCCATACCCCCATGCGTGGACCGCTAGCATCTGCAACCAACCCTCCCATCGGCCAGAGCCTCCATCTCCAAGCTTTAACCCACCAAGGCACCTCCTTCCCCACCCACAAGAGCCTCCATCTCTAAGTTTTAACCCATCGAGACACCTCCTTCCCACCACCAGGCACACCTCCTTCAGCAGATGCAACCACCGCATCAGAGGCAAAGGTTGTCAAGGTTATTATGGACGAACCATTGCCAAAAGGACCCCTCTGGGATCATGATTTGAGCTCCCAATCTCAACGGCTGGGAGAAGTCAATCCTCACAAAGGCCCAAGCAAACCCAACCCTCCTCTCCACCATGCAATCATCGACCAAGGAGAACTCCGCAGAAGTCTCCACAATGCCACCTCCCCCCAGTACTCCATCAGAAGCTGCAGCTGGCAAACCCACACTAATGCCGAGTTGCTTGCCCCTTTGCTAGAAAGAACTCCGAATGCCAAGGCTCTATCGCCACCGCCTATCCGGTGACTACCTAAGGCCGGTTGAGAATCCGATCCCTCTCTCCGACCTCCTTAAATCTGAAAAGGTAGAACTCTCTCTTCAGCCTGTGCCCTATCACCTCACCTTTAACTTCCACTGGTAACTAGAACTCCCTCGTCACTGTCTCCGCCGCCACCCTCCGACCGCCACCACCACCAAACACCCAGCTCGCTGACTCCTCCCTCAACTCCTCCAAGAAGTGGACCACGTCTGGGAACCACTTCATAAGATCCTCCATCTCTTCCGACGAAGGCTTCGATGAGATCCATATGGTACGGTCTTGCACCGTCCGTCTCCTTCGGCTTAGTTCCCATCTTTGATATTCCTACGCAGTTCGCAAGGATGCCCACCATACTTCTCTGGCAACAGCACTTGCTATGGCCGGTCCAATCGCCGGTGATCATAAGAATAGGGCCGCCGCAGTAATCTTAAAGCACAATGGTAAGAAAAATAGGTACTATTCAAAGCTGAGTTGTTATATCGATTTTCAGCAATAAATTGCCCACAGGCTTTTATTTTTTAAAGAAAAAAGGCACATGGGAAATTTTCCATAGGATCTTGACTTCAAATTGAGAACCAAGGGGTGAATATTAGGATATTGTTTCAAAATTGACCAAATTTACTTACAATCAGATTGTAAGTTTGCCATTTTGGATACGATCGTTATAATACAATATATTGACCAAATCAACTTCCCACTAATACCCAAAAACCACGAGAGCTGCTGGATTCTCAAGCCACCACGGCTATTCTTGGATTCATGGGACGTGACAGATGCATGAAGCGTCCACGTAGAGTATTCCATTGTCCAAAATTTAAGCAGATCCCCTCTTGATTGGAGTAAATACAAGAGCGATAATTACTCCACAGCCTGGGAATATGAAAATTAAATAACATAGATTTGAAACTGGAAGCAACAAGTAAAGAATTCTATTATCCATTGTAGCGTTTGGCTCCAGCTGTACCATTGCCACTTTGATAATACCTGTTCAACACACATAATGCATTCCACTGATAAAATGCCTCCCTTAATTGGCAGATTCACTTTAGAAAAGAAGGATGCGCAAAGGTTGGTGGCACCCAAAAGAATGGCCGGCAAAAGTTAGTGGGTTCTAATCGACCATTCCTTTAGCTTTCCACGAGAGCCACCACCTTATTCGATGGTGGAACCACATATCAATTTTACTCTAATCAAAGTCCCCTCAATTGAACACGTCGGTACTTAGAATAAGAAGATATAACAATTGAGGATCCAATCCAAAAAAAATCTAATTAGAAGATATTATTTTGATTATTTTGATTATCTATAAATATTTGAGATCTTCATGATGAATAATCGATGTGGGACCAAATATATACCTTAGTGGTTAGCCCATGATCAATCCTAATAAACGTATATTGCAGTATCTCTTAGTCCATATAGACTATAGTTTCGATGGTTTTGATAATATTTGTAACGATCCAGAATTTCATCTGAAAAGATTAGGTAAAAAATATTATTTGGATTCTCTAATCTATATAAATATCTAAAATCTTTCTAAAAAATAATTAATATGTAAGTAAAGACATATCTCTACAGGTCCTTATATATATTTTTTGATAAATACTATCTCTATAAAATTAAAACATGTGAGCATACATCCACCATCTTGAATTGGTGGAGAGTGGCCCAACCTAACACTAACAATGTGACATCAACATATTTTAAATAACAATGTTATAATGATTATAAATTTTGACCATCCTCTTATATTATTAAGTTAAAAATATAGAAACTATGATGAGCATTATCTTTCACTATTTTTCATCAAACATACTATTGTTGTGTAGGTACGTATCCTTGTTTTTTCAGCTTCCTTTAAATAAATAATTTAATTCAAATTATAATTTTTCTTTAAAATTTTTACATAAGTGCTTGTACAATCAAACATACATATTATTTATAATGAAAGGAAAATAACACCATTATTTTTGGTTATTGCTTATTAAATACAAGAATAAAGGTTTTAGCGGTAGTCAGGATCACTATAAAAACAAGAAAAATCATGGAGAAAAGATTTACTAATAATTTTTTGATCGTTACTGTTCCTGCTTAAATCGATCGAGGTCGGAAGACAGATGTCTGGTCCTCGTGCAGGGATGATGGTGCTGAAGCGACCTACAAAACAAGTCCCAAATTGGAGATTGTGGCTCCGGCGAGGATCTTCTGATGCTCCAGTCAGAAAAGCAGTGAACAAAAGAGCAGTACGGATTCTTTGAGAGAGATTGGACTTACCTGGGTCCTCGGAGCTCTGGTTGTTTATATAGAAAGATATCGGACAGTTGTGTTGTTAGTTGTGAGATCGCACGATCCCGAGATTATCAGTCTGTTGGACATACCAAAATGGACGAGATAATTCAGCCTTCAATCACTCCCGTGAAGTGAGGAGATCATTGCTGGTAGCATACTGAGTGGGAGATTTGAATATCCCTTTTGAATAATCTCGAAGACCATGTCTAATCTTTTGGTCTTGTTGAATAAGTGGTGTAACCTCATGGTAGATGAGGATCCCACCTATTAATTGTATAGGTTATCAATCAGGAGAGATTTTAGCCTTCATGTGCTCTCCATATTGGGATATTTATTGCTTTTGGCTTTAGCTCATACAGCATAGATGCTCAAAATACCTCGTATCAGCATAGGGGAGCTCATATCAGGGATAGCTCAGCTCATATGAAAGTAGCTCTTTACAGCATGCATATAGCTCAGCTCTTCACAGCATAATCATATCTTATAGAGCTGTAAATCCGAAGCATCTATGACACCACCATAACATACCTCCTACTCCTAAGTCTGAGAATCAGACAAAGGAGTACTATTGACATGATGCCTCGATCCATACGCTGTCTATCTTTTTATTCTTCCTCTAGCACCCAATTAGTTATCTCTTATTAGTGGCATTGTGTGTCTGCGGCGATCTTGTGCCTACGGCATCTAGCACTTCTCGTCTTCGTGCGAGAGGTAGTGTATACCAGTGGCGAGCTTGTGCCTATGGCATCTTGCACTCTCGACGGTATTCTGAGAGTCTGATTAGTTATCTCTTTGGAGATTCTTTAAGGGTCTCCTTTTGCTTCTGGAGCGACTCGGGCTCTATAGGGATCTTATAAGTTAGCCCCGTCTCGGAGTCATGGAGATCTTCTCGAGGATCCGATAAGTTAGCCCTCACGAGTGGCGCTATATGCCTGCGGCGATCTTATGCCTACGGCATCTAGCACTTCTCGTCTACGTGCGAGAGGCAATGTGTGACAGCGGTGAGCTTGTGCCTGTGGCAACTTGCACTCTCGACGGCCTTCTGAGTGTCTGATTAGTTATCCCTCCAGAGGTTCTCTAAAAGTCTCCCTCCGCTTTCGAGCGACTCAGGCTCTGTAGGGTCTTATAAGCTAGCCCGCCTTGGAGTCGTCGAGGTCTTCTTGAGGGTCTGATAAGTTAGACCTCATGAGTGACGTTGTGTGCCTGTAGTGATCTTGTGCCTATGGCATCTAGTACTTTTTATCCTCGCACGAAAAGCAATGTGTGCCAGCAGTGAGCTTATGCCTGCGGCATTTTGCACTCTCGATGATCTTCTGAGGGTCTAATTAGTTATCCCTCCGGA
>KE504882.1:463618-507680 GCA_000441515.1 Elaeis oleifera | reverse complement strand
ACTCAAGCTCTGCAGGGGTTTTGTAAGTTAGCCCCATCTTGGAGTCATCAAGATTTTTTCGAGGGTCTGATAAGTTATCCCTCACGAGTGGCATTGTGTGCCTGTGACGATCTTGTGCCTACAGCATCTAGAACTTCTCATTTTTGCATGAGAGGTAGTGTATGCTAGTGGCGAGCTTGTGTCTACGGCATCTTGCACTCTCGACGGCCTTCTGAGGTTCTAATTAATTATCTCTCCAAAGTTTCTAAAGGTCTCTCTCTGCTTCTCAAGTGACTCGGGCTCTGTAGGGGTCTTGTAAGTTAGCCCCACCTCAGAGTCATCGAGATCTTCTCGAGGGTCTGATAAGTTAGCCCTCATGAGTGGCGTTGTGTACCTGTGACGATCTTGTGCCTACAACATCTAGCACTTCTCATCTTCGCACGAGAGGCAGTGTGTGCCAGCGGTGAGCTTGTGCCTGCAGCATCTTGCACTCTCGATGGTCCTCTGATGATCTGATTAGTTATCCCTCCGGAGGTTTTTTAAAGGTCTCCCTCCACTTCTCGAATGACTCGAACTCTGCAGGGGTCTTGTGAGTTAGCCCCACCTTAGAGTCATCGAGGTCTTCTCGAGGGTCTGATAAGTTAGACCTCATGAGTGGCATTGTGTGCCTACAGCAATCTTCTGCTTACGGCATCTAGCACTTCTCATCTTCGCGCGAGAGGTAGTGTGTGCCAACGGCGATTTTGTACCTACGGCATCTTACACTCTCAGTGGCCTTCTGGGGTCAATTTGTTATCTTTCCAGAGGTTCCCTAAGGATCTCCCTCCACTTCTCGAATGACTCGGACTCTGTAGGGGTCTTATATGTTAGCTCCGTTTCAGAGTTGTCGAGGTCTTGAGTAGTGGATCTGCACACAAAAGATGAGAAAATTTGCCAAACTAGCTCTAACTGAGCTTTTTGATTTTTTAGTCAGATCATACTTTTGGAGACTTTTGATTTTTTAGTCAGATCATACTTTTGGAGGTAAATAGACTGTTGTTACCCATTTGAGCTAGTTTGCTTCTCCTTGGCTTGCTCAGGTTTACCTTCTGGTGATGTTGACCCTTTGAGGCTAGTTTTTTCGAGATCATCTCATAGGTCTCACCTTATCTTTGTGGCTTTGGTTTGATCTTCACTTCAATTTAAATGTTTGAAGATCTGTTGTTAAAAAAAACAACACAAAATAATAGATAAGGTTCAAAAGCTTTTTACCATGAGAATTATGAGCAATGTTTGGGAGCTTTTTGGGTTTTGCTTCACTCTTGTTGTTTGTCTCAGTTTGGATTTATTTTTAGCTTCGGATTAGCCTGATTTTTATCTCAGATCTGTATATTTTATCTAGAATTTGAAGAATTTTATCTCAGATTTGAAGGATTTTATCTCGGATTTGAAGAATTTTTTAGCTCGAATTGGTTGGATTGGCCTTGACCTAAGCATCAAACCCATTTGATAATGATCCGACCTTGGATGGCCATGTTCCACCATCTCCATGCATTCCTATGCTTCATTTTTGACTTAGAATGTTGTGGGTCCACATCTGGCATGTGCTACACTACTTTATCCTACAGGTTGTCCACTTGGGTCATAATAAATGAATATAGCATACCTTGGGGCCCCTCATGGGTGTCCACGGCATAGTCGTAGGTCAGACATCGACTGTGGGTGATTTTTGTGCCAAAGTGTGTGAGCAGAGGGCGTCGCACATAAATAACTTTGGATCTGTCACCCTCCGAAGCCTCAGATTTAGCCAGTTTTACCTCGAAGGAACCCTTTACAGCCTTGAACGTTTGGACAACAAGGCCCTCGGAGCTCGACAGGGCCCACAAGAGGAGTGGTCGAAAAATTCGAATGGAGGTCAGGAGCTCGAACGGGGACCAAGAGCTCGAACGAAGGGAGCCGAAGCTCGGATGGAGGCCAGGAGCTTAGACGGAGGGAGTCAAAGCTCAGATGGAGGCCAGGGAGCACAGATTCGAGCATGCAGATGGTCGGTGAGTATGAGGAGATGAATGTGCAAGAAGAGCAGAATAGGGAAGCTCATCTCGAAATTCGATTAGAGGTCAGGAGCTCAGATGCTCGGAGAAAGCTCGAAGTGGTGTGAGCTTAGAGGAAGAAGCTCGGAGCAACACGAGCTCGGAGGAAGAGCACTTGCGGTCGGCTCAGGGTGTGATGGTGGCCAGTAAGTTAGATTCGGGGAGGATGCCGCCGCAGGAGATGCCAGCGGCACCGCCAAGGGAGGTACCGGTTGTGCCGCTGAAAGGAGTGCGGGAGTAATTTGGACTGTCTGAACAGTGGCCATCAAAGTCTGGACTTGCTGGAAGAGCAGGTCAAAATGATCTGCCATGACCAACACTAGTTGGGTTGGCGGAGGAGCCTCCATCGCTGGTGGGTGCATCGTTGGTGCATGGCTTTCTTCAGCACCGACGGTGGTTTGAGAGGCAGTAGATTGCCTCGATCGTTTGGTGACAATTTTTATTGATTGCATGTTGTGAAAGTAACCCTTCCTCTATCTGTTGCTGTTTAAATCAATCGAGATCGAAAGACGGATGCCTGATCCTCGTGCAGGAATAATGGCGCTGGAGTGACCTGCAAAACAAGTCTCAAACCAGAGGTTGTGGCTCTGATGAGGATCCTCCAACACTCAAATCAGAAAAGCAGAAAATAAAGAACAGCAACAGGTTCTCTAAGAGGGATTGGACTTACCTGCGTCCTCGGAGCTCTGATTGTTTATATAGAAAGATGTCGAATAGCTGGATTGTTAACTATGAGATCGTACAATCTTGAGATTGTCGGATCGTTGGACATGCCAAATTAGGTGAGATAATTCAACCCTTGATCACTCCCGTGACGTGAGAAGATCATTGCTTGTAGCATACTGAGTGAAAGATTTGAATATCCTTTTTGAATAACCTCGAAGATCGTGCCTGATCTTTTGATCTTATTGAATGAGTGGTGTCACCTCATGGCAGATGAGGGTCCCACCTTTTAGTTGTATAGATTATCAATCAGGAGAGATTTTAGCCTTCATGTACTCTCCATGTAGGGATATTTATTGCTTTTGGCCTCAGCTCATATCAGTATAGATACTCAAGATACCTCATATCAGCATAGAGGAGCTCAAATCAGGGTCAGTTCACCTCATATGAAGATAGCTTTTCACAACATGCATATGGCTCCGCTCTTCACAGCATAGTCATAGCTCATAGAGCTATAAATCCGAGGCATCCATGATACCACCGTAACAGCTGCTATACCGCTGGAGAAGCTGCCATCGCTATTGCAATTCAAATTTTACCAACAGTCATGACCACTGAAAAATTCAAATATTTCTGATGGTCATGACCGCTAGAAAAGCCAAATGCTTATCGATGGTCATGACCACTGAGAAAGTTGAACTTTTGCCGGTGATTTTGGTGTTGACTGCTGAAAAATAGAATATATCCCAGCGGTTAGAATCGCTGGACAAAGATTTAAAAAAATTTTATAGAAATTTTGACTGCTAAAAAATTTTAATCTTATAGCAGCAGTTTTGACCACGGAGAATGTATATTTAGTAGCACTTTGATCACCGAAAATATACATTTAGCCACTAATATGACCGCTGGCAATACTTTATATATTATTTTTTTAGAAAAAAGTTAATCTAATAACTTGAATATGAGCATACATAATATTTCTCTTTCCAGTTGCATCTTTAAGCCACCTAATATACTAAAAATAAATAATTAATCAAAATTTTGAATTTAACTTTCACAAATGATTAGAATCAGTTACTACTTCCTAAGCAAATAAAAGTTTATAATAAAAAGAGCTTTTCATATAACAAAATTAACAGTGATGAAAATATAAATTTTTGAAACAAATTTATAGATATATTCTTTAAAATTTTGATAAAAAATCTATTATCCCCTGTACACAAATTTAAAAAAAGACTATGCATATAATGATTAAGAGCTTTGTATCGACAAGTTCAATCCGAAAAAATAAGAAAGAAAAGTATAATTAGCCCATAAATAATATATAAGAGTAATAAAATTAATAAAAAGATAGATAAGAAATTGTAATACAGATAAAAGTAGAGGGTCATGCAATTGTTGACCCAATAGAATCACCAATAACTTGCTTCAATCCATCAGTTCAAATCAATGGCACACTTTGCATCCCTACAAAATCAATATAAAACTTTCAAAATTCAGTTCTCAGAGTAGTATTATCCACTATCTTAGATAGATTTTTATTTATAAGCATTCTGTGTGCCACCTCAGTTTTGTGTGGCAATCTTGAACTCTTCAAGATGATCTCCTTTCCTTCCTACAAATAGAATTTTTAATTTATCAATATAATGTGAATATAAATTAAATAAATATGAAATATATAAAAAAAAGTAATAGAGAATGATCAATCTATCTTGAAAGTGTAAGTTTGTTGGGATCTTGTTCTTTTATCCTGACTTTTCTGTAATTAAATAAAGTATTAGATTCCTAACAAGAAATAAATTCATCTAATGTCAGCCTAAGCAAACAAAAAGGGCTACAAAAGCAAGCAATAAAACAATATATAACAATGCAATCCATCAGGTGCAAACTGATCATTTAAACTTTAGCAAGATGCGACTATACTATCAAGATATATAAAAAAAAAAGAAAAAACAACCGCTTCATAGATAGAATGAATATACACAATACTTAAACCACTGTATATCACAGCTCAACAGAAAAATATAGCAAGGAAACTACAACAGTCGTCGGACTTGATATATAGCCTACTACAGTATATATTAATTTCAAGTATTTCATAAAAAATGGTAGCCGAAAAAGATAATCCACAGAAATGTTGACAAGAATATATTTCACCATGAACCATTGCTAAGTGAGACTGCATCCCAACAGAAAGGAGTGTAAGGAGTTTGAAAGCGACGCTATTAAGCCCATTAAAAATTGTGTTGAACCTCTCAAATATAGAGAACAATTGGCAGTGCTACTTGGAAACAAGATGAAATTCTCCAAGAACTTATCCACACCTAACAACCATTTTGTAAGAGTAAAAGATAAATGATAAAATATATGTATCACCTGATAAATTAAATAATATGACTTGATGATAATGGGCCAGTGGGATCGATGTACCGACGAGCAATCAGGATTACTACATACATCATTTACCCATACATGATTTTTAAATAAAGATTATCTCAACGTATTTAGATGTTAAATAATTTTCATATTTAAATCCTTTAATACATGCCAGTGTAGTATGAATTAATGGGACGTGCATTCCATTAGATTGGGCTGTTGATTATATTGACTTTGTAAACTCTCTAAAATTTATTTCATGAAAGATAGCTTGGCTTGTACTTAGGTATATTTGTCCTCCAAGTCGTTATATATTCTTTTGAGTTATGGTAGTCAACTTTTCTTCCACTTTCTGAAGCTTTTGTCTATTTTGTGTAGTATTTCTTATGTACTCAGAATAAGATGTTTTATCCCAAAGATCACTCGGTACTACACCCTTTTCTATCATGCAAACCCATGGTTAGGACCTTAACCCCTAACCAACCTTCCAAAAGATAAATGCTTGTTGGAAGGCGAGGTTTATAAGTCTTTATCCACTAGGCACATAACCCTGCATCTATAACATACTACGGGCGGGTCTGAGAGATTCGCATCGAGCCTGACCTAATTCAAGTAAGATCAAGTCTCAGCGGCAGGTTGAGCGATCAATCTTCATTTAATCCATTAATCGGGGGACAATCCAATCCCCCCATAAGGGCCGACCTTCTGCTGAGAATCGTTGCCACATCACCAACCACATAAACCCGAAGGTCGATCCTCTGAGGATCGTTACCACATCACCAGCCATATAAACCCCATCTGGGAGCCTTGAAGAGTGTGCGCTATAACATATCCAACAACCCCCCTAGCGACACCTGGGGGGCCTAGTAGGTCTCAAACCTATGACCTCGCTTTGATACCACATGTTAGGATTGTAGCTCCTAACCATTCTTCTGAAAAGCAATTACCCCATAGAAGGAGGTGTTCATTAGCCTTTATCCACAAGGCAAAGAACCCCGCGATAAGCACACAGGCGGGCCTGAGGGGCTTCGCACCTGAGTTGACTCGCATCAAACAAGATCATCTTGAAGCGACATACTGGACGGTCAGTCCTAATTTAATCCCTACCAACTAAGGCTGAGTCGACCCTCTAGGTCGATGCCCAAGAATTTGCCAAGTCATCGACATCTGAGGGTTTGGCAGGTTTCGAACCTGCAACCTCGCTCTGCTATCATATGTTAGGACCTTAACCCCTAGCCAACCTCCTGAAAGATAAATATCTGTTGAGAGGTGAGGTCTATTAGCTTTTATCCACTAGGTATAGAACCCCATGTTTATAACATGCTGTAGATGGGTTTGAGGGGCTTCGCACTAAGCTTGACCAACTTCAAGGAAGATTAAGCCTCGACGGTAGGCCGAGCAGTCAGTCTCCATTTAATCTACTAATCAAGGGACAAGCTGACCCTCTAAGGATCATTGCCACGTCCTCAGTCACATAAACCCCACCTAGGGGCCCCAAAGAGTGTGCGCTGGAATATATCCAACACTCATCCACATCTCTCACATCCCATTATTTTTGAGTACACATCATCAAAAGTAATCTCATCCTTAGTTGTATCAGGTGTATCTCTAGCAGCCATGCGTTTATGAAGTTGTTGCTATAATACAAACCAATCAATAATTCAAAAAGAAAATAATAAATATAATGATAACAAGTGAACAATAACAATAGCAATAAGATTAATAAACAATTATCTCTGCCACCTCATCATTCATTAGCCTTTAATCTTTATGCTAATGTGTTATTATAAAAATTCAGCTTTGGTACAATGCAAGCCATCGGGCCTCTTTGAGCCTGCAAATCATAATTATTATAGCAATACAGTTGATAGATGAGTACGTCAAATAGTACATATAAGAAATCTATATATTAATAAGTAATGATTTGAAGTATCTCTTCATAACTGATTGTAGCAAAGCTTTTGACTCCGGCAGTGTAGGTCATATCTTGCAAAGCACGATTATTTTTATTGGTTTCACTACATTTCTTTTATCAACAACAAAGTTTTAGAAGTTGATTACATCGAAAATCTATTAATATATATATATAGTACTTTGCAATTACTTTTACTTCATCGGAGAGAAGAAACTGTAAATATATATGCTATTGATTTAAAAAATCCTTCGATCTATACAAACAACATCTCTTTCCTCATCGGTCTTATGTACATCAAAGAAATAACATTTAGTTCTCTTTTCAATCCTTCCACTTTGTAAAAATAGAAGATATACTCTAATCTTTGGCTATTGGATCAATTTGGATCTTACTCTACAATATATATAATAAAAAATAAATTCAATTCGAACCACATCTTGAAAGTTGAAGATTTATATGTTCGAGGTATTATTGAAAAATATTGAAATAAGATTAGTACATATGAATAATATAGGTTACATTAAAAAATAGTTGGCAATACGTGGCTTACTTCACTATCTCCCACATCTTCTTTTTCATGTGGAATGGCACTATTCTCCAATCAGTATATGTAATATGAGGCAAATCGCCTCTTCTAGCAATTGTGCCCAAGAAATTAACATATTTTGTTACATATTTTCTTACAAGTTGGCTTGATTTATTTATATCAGTAATCATTTGTTCACTGGGTGCATGCGGTTTAGTTATTATAATGTATATCTTTCCCAATGATTTAAGATAATCACTAGATAAATAGAATTTTTTCGATGGATAAAAATTGAACTTTCTTAGTGGTTTACCTGACCGCTAGAAAAATAAAATACTTCTGCAAAGAACAAGATTTCACAATAGTTAACTTGACCACCGATAAAATAAGATTTTCCTAGCTGTTGATCTGATCATTGGAAAAAATAAATTTTCTCAGCGATTGATATGACCACAAGAGAAATAAGATGTTGCCAGCGGATTCAAAAAAATATTATCTAAAATCTATTTTACCAGTGATTTTCTATATTCACCGATAAAAAAATACCGCTAAATCTCTTTTTTTATAATACGTTACTTTCTATTATAACAATATTATTATAGCAATCATTATTTTAATATTTAAAATAAAATATTTTTTGAGATAAGTAATAGCGATAATAGAGCCAATAACTATTTTATGATGGCTATTATAACAGGATAATATGTTATTTCAAACTATAGATACTAGGCCATACATACACAACTCCTGCGTCCCACCCCACTATAGACACTTCACCACACCCATTGAAGTGTGCTGATTGAAGGGCTGGTACATGGGACCTGCCTGTCACACATGCAACTCCATCAATGTCCCTGACTGCCATAGAGGAGACTGGTACTCTTAGCAGGGAAGGGAACGGTAGCAGGCAGAGGAGTGCTGCTGGGAAGTAGCACACATCATATAGCGTCCTGTCCTCTAGGGTGCCCCAACTTCTATTCCATGCTTGTTCTCATGAAGAACAGAAAAATTACAATGCATACGCTGATAATCTGTAAAATAAGGGAATTGGAAGTGATTATGACGAGGGAGTTCAAGCACACCATGGTTGGCATTTGCCTCCCCCCCCCCTCCCCCTTCTCATTAAATAACAAAAAGCACTTTTAAATTTTTGAATAGGGCATTGCAGAAGTTAATTGAGCCTTGAAGAAAAAGACTTTTGGTGAGTAAACTACCCACTAAATCTTGTTGTGGACTTTGTTATCTCTAACTTGCTTTATTCATGAGTTAGAAAATTTATCACTGTTCTATCAGAAAGTCAATTCTCTCTCTCTCTTGTTTGTTTGTTTGTTTGTTTGTTGTTTTTTTTTGGTCTCTCTCTCTTTGTTTAAGAACAAAAGGGCCTTTACAATAGCCAATAGGCAGTAATAGTTGATCATAGTGCACAAGCAACAAATCACTTGTCTTACCATTTCATGTGAACCCAGACAAGCCAATGTCTAGCTTGGCTAAAGGGGACCAAAACAAGTGGTGACATTTTACCAAACCTGACTGATGAGTCGGAAAATAATGGTGCAATTTGTTTACATTATATTTTTCTAATCAAAAACATTGGTATCGAGCATACTTTGATCATGCTGCCATCACTGGATGTATGCCGTATGAGTTGGCCTTCTACTTGCAAACAGTTTCAATATGTCTCCCTTTCTCTTGCCGGTAAGAGGGGCCAAACACAATTTTTATCTTGATTTAGTCTTTTTTTTTCACCCCTTGATATATCAAATAGTTGATATGCATATTACGGAATTGCTTTTGCGTTTATATCAAATAGTTGATATGCATATTATGAATTTTTTATTCAAAATATTACTGAAAAGTTATTAATATTCTCATACAAGATTACCTTTAATCAAATAAATAAATTCATAATCATTTTCTCAAATAACTGATTCTTAGGAGTCATCGGATCTTCTCTGTAATTTAACATATCACAACCAAACGAACCCCAAACGAAGAGTTCGCTGAATTGCCAAAGAGACCTCCCATGTGTAATAAAGAAAAAATATAATCACACTACAAACAATGTTGAATCAATACTAGCTGCAAGGACAAACTATAAACAGCCAAAACTCGTCCATTACATCCAACTTAAAGGTCCACTCCTTTATCCTTTGTCATGTTTTAAACAAAAAATATGATGAAATTACCATTGAACAAATCCTTATTACTCCAATCTCATGTACTATCACAATTTTCATACATGCATGTCCAACTGCTCGTGACACATCAATGTGATCAGAACGGTCATATGCTTGCTTGCACATCTCTCGTACAGTGTTAGCCACCTAATTTGAACATCGATGGGCAAGATTTGTTTAAATAGAAATATGAAGACAATATTTAAGGGCACAAGAGTAAACTATAATGTCTCAGCTTAACAGTAGTTATCACTTTGGTCGAGGAGTGTAATGTGTGGAGCTGTGAATTCTCTAATACTTTAATTTAGCCTTCGTTCGTTCACGAACATTCGAGGTAGTTAGCTTTAAATGGTAAGAAAAGATAGATTTTTCGTTGAAAAAAAAAACTAACCAGGACCTTTCATGTGTTTCTTAATAAAAATAAAAGGAACTAAAAAGAAAAGAAAAGGAAAGATTTTCATGAATAGAAATTGAGCTATGGAACAGAGATTCTGCTCAGTTGTCCTAGTCTTGGGAGCAAGGCATTGTGCAGGATGTTCATGACTTATAACTATGGATGCCTAATCCCTCACCCTGCCATTGCAACAAAAATAATTTTCGATGTTAGATTACTTGTGGGATTTCTTATTTTGCAGTATTATAGTGTAAACGTATTTATCTTCTCATTAGAATTTTATTAATGATACTTTGTTATATATTTTGTTATAAATTTTATTCTATAGGAAACTAGAATTATTATTATAATATTTAACTATTATGTCAGCAAATATTCTCATAATTTATAAAATTTTAGAAGATTGTCAATACACCTAAAATTATATATATATATATATATAAAAGAGGTTGGATCCGGTCACTCCAAAGCTATCGAATATGTTATCGTACACGCTGTGGTGGTGATCAAATGATTTTATGATTGGAATCTTTGTGATAAAATTATTTACAATAAATTAGAATATCTTTCTATATATAACCATTGATTATATATTAAATATTAATGATAAAAATTATTTAAGATTATATATTAAATATTAATGATAAAAGATTATTTAAGATAAAAATATGATATAAGAATATTAATATTTCTGAACCACATATCATTATTATTTTTATTATTAATAAATAAATAATTATGATTTATCTGCACTTAGAGAGCTTATAGTAAAAAAGTTTATATGAATATAGAAAAACACAGAAATTAATTTTAAATATTTTAATAATAAAGCTTTGAAAATAATGTAAAATAATAAAATAAATTATGTTCATTTATCATCTTTATGAAATAAAAAATAAAATAATGATTAAAATTTAAAATATCAAAATATATATTTAATCTTTTTTGTTGCATTTTTCATATATTTTTTTTTGGTTTTGTTTGTCGCGTGCCAAGCGGGAGCTCTGACAGCTGAAACCCACGTAGTTGGATGATCGATTTGAAACGCGTTCCACGTAGACGATACGGGCTCTGCAAACTTCGCGACGCGCTTCACGGAAACTACCGCAGGGCTTATGTTTGGCCGTAGCTTTTCACACGCGTTTTGTTACACTTTTCGTCTTTTTTCTTAGAAAAAATATAGTTATTTATTTACGTGCACGAGTCCTCTTAAATGTTTGGCCATCCGGAAGGTCCATCACGGAGGCAAGCACGGAAGAAGAAATATATAAGAAGGTAGCCAGAACATTCCTGGTGTTCTACGTTCGATTTAGGAAAGAAAAAAAAGTGTTCTACTTTGGCTCATGCTTTAAGGAAATTTGAGTTGCTCCCATGATACATGCTTATTGGATGGTATAAATCAGTGAAAAATATAACGCATGCATGCAAAATTTTGCCTCTCATCAGTTGTCAAACAGTAGAGGGCAACATGGCAATTCAATATGACTAAGTGCTTTTTAAATGATAAAATTGATTTAGTTAATTTCCTTGAGTTCATCACCGAATTCTGGGATAATATTAAAATCAATATATGTGAGCAAAACCTCCACCTAGCTAGAGCTTAAATTCCTTGATTATGAAATTTAAATATGCCTCAAATAGCCGACACCCTAGCTTGGAAAGGCCCATTCCAGGGGTGTTGTTTGTATCATAAAATTTCAACAAAAGCTAGAGGCTGTACAAGGGTGATCTTATCTTACACCATGGTGATGTCCTGGTTATGTTTCCTTTCCTAAAAATCTGATTCATCGATTATTAAAAAATAATTTAAATTATAATCTCTCATTCTCTATGGAACAAAGATTCATTAACAAATAATTATCAGTGATCAACAACAACCATGCCATCCTTATAGAAGCTCACAAGGAATAATCATTTCTCTGATAAAAGGTTTGAGCCTTTGATAATGGCCGTACATAACATATAATTGTTTCACGTATTTACCGATCTCTAAATTTAGTGAATATTTTCCAACTTGTGGTCAATTCGATATGGGCATGCCGGTGCTCAAAACTGTGTATGTAACATGTCATGCATCATTGGTCCACGTATTCTCAAATATAACCGACCGAGCTGGTGAGGCTCTTATACTCCACAAGTGGTTAACTATATGCGACCATGTCAGTATTGCACATGGAAATAACAAATTTTAGGAAGAAACACATGCCATGCATCTCATGATCATCGATCCACATGTTTTCGAGTATAACCCACCAAGAATCATGATGCCTTTTGTGCGAATAACACTTGAGAAATTAGTTTAGCTTGCAATGCACAATTTTCACCATGGTGATCCAAAAACATCCCTGATAAATATTGGGTGTTTCAGCTGGTGTGCAGGCACGAATAATGAGGCATGAAATGATTCTGGCAACCATTAGTTCCATTCCTGGAACGCTCCTTCTCTAGGTTACGTAAATTGCACGTCCTCGCTCTCGCCTGATTTATTAAATCAAAAGTTTCCTGTTTTAGCACGACCGAATCGCCGAATCCTTACCGAGATATCGGCTATCATCTCATCTCATCTCATCTCTCGCCTCGTCCCTGTCTTTCCGCTTACGTCCACCTGGGGATTTCGTGTCGCTTTCGTTGGATAACGATCAAACAATTCGTAGCCAAAACAAAAACGAAATAGGCTCCAAATACGACGAATTCAGAACAAGAACACGGCGTCGAGAAATCTTTCTCTTTCTTTATATTGCTTCCAAGGTAACGATCTCTCTGTCCTTCGCTTCGAAATATTCTCCAGTTCTCGCCGTGTATTATTGATCTGGGGATCGTATTTTGCAATCTAATTGCTTAAAGGTGGAATCTTGGGTGGGTTGGATGGTGGGGGAGGAGATGAAGTTCTGCAAGAGGTACGAGGAGTACATGCAGGGGAGGAGGGAGAAGGAGCTCCCCGGGTCGGATTGAAGAAGCTCAAAAAGATCTTGAAGCGGTGCCGGAAGGATTGCCAATCCCAGAACCTGCACGGAGAGGAGGAAGGAGAAGGCCCGCATGGGGGCAACAGATGCCCTGATCATTGCCCAGGTATTTGATCACCCTTTTGAATGAAAAGGGCGTGATTTTTGCTTTGATTTTCGTTTAGTTTTGTTCGGTTTCGTTTAGATCAATAAAAAAAAGAATTGTTCTGGTTTGAATGCTGGAGTCGGTGCAATAGATGTTCGAATTGATTTTACGTTGCCTTGTGAAGAAAAGGTGCAATTGTTAATTTGTCCTTTTTTTGTTCATGTTCTTTTAATTATTATCATCTAATTGTGAATCTGGAAGAAATGCGGAAGGGTGGGAATGGATATCCTGGTTCCTCCTGGATTCTCTTTATCAGATCTACGTTGGGTTCTGTTTTGGTTTTCATTTTTTTTTTTCATTTTTTGCCATGGTAATGCCGGTCTTTGTTTGTATTGAAGGAAAGAAGTTTTTCAAAAAAAAAAAAAAATCAAAGACAATTGCTGGTTATTGTAATAAGATGCTAATGTTAGAAGGGAAGCTGGGTCCAGGGGAATTCATATTCTACTATCTCTTAGAAGCCTATTTTTTCTGTTTTGTATTTTTTATATACCTTTTCTATTAGATCTTGCTTTCGGATTACTTATTCATTTTGCTTGGTTTCGTTTATATTGAGTGATATAACCATGATTCTGTTTCAACAATTATTATGACGAATTATTATGACGATATGGTGGAATTTGACGCGAAGCTTGAATGCATGGAAAGGCGTATTTGTTTTAATACATTCCACAAAATTGAAATTAATATATTTTAGTAATATTCCCTTGGAATGTTGTTCTTTAACAGCAATATTTTCAAGATAAATTGGTTCTAATATTTTAGTTTTGTTCTTTTGGGTCATAGTCATGGATCAGTTTCATGGCATGGTTATTAGCAATCTTGAAGTCATGGGAAGTCATGGGAAGTGCCTTCAACTACTATAAGTAATTTTTCTCGTTTTTCCCTACTCTCAATTCCTGCATGGTAATAAAAAAGGTTTTATATTTGATGACTAATGCTTAGGAAGGAAAGACTTTTTGTTGACTATGTTTCTGTTTCTCTTGTAAATTTTTATTTTATTTTTTATTTTTTTTATGTCGAAGAGATCATGAGAAGCAAAGAAGAGAAAATTGCCAATTAATGATTGTTTCTGATTGGTCTTCCTTTCTTTGTTTGTTATTACATATCGAGTCTCTTCTTTTGTTTCCTTTCCCTCGTTCAATAATGAGTTGCTCTGATGGTTCTGAAAATGAAAGTGAATAGTAGAACCAAATGACTATAACGTCTATTATTTCATTGAGTATAGAGAAACACCCAATTATCTTTCTTTTATCTTTTATCTTTTGTTTTATCTTGGCAGAAGCTTATAGTTTCTCCTTACACATCAATAGTGATAGACAATCAGATGTTATATGTTTTTTTTTATACTTCTGGGGCCTTGAGATTGGTACAATTGTCATGTTTGTTAGCAAATTCTAACATCTCTAACCTCTATGCTTTTCCTAAACTTTATAATTTGGATGAATGTACCATTGTTATCCCTATCTGCTTGTAAGTTCCCAAACTAAAATTTTATTTGGCCAACATATTATCTGCAGACGATTCTCTTATTTTGGCCCATAAACTAGTCTTCTTGTCAGTTTATATGGGTGTTCTACCAACTGAACTTACGTCTCCTCTAGTCTTATAATTCTTGTTCGTAATCTACCAGAAAAGGGAGTTATTTGGTTCATTTTAGCTCCCTATATAATCTCATGGATAATAATGCCATTCCTTTGGTTTAAATTGACTTGTTTTTTTGATTCGTATGTAGTAGTGTGTGATGGCACTTTCTTCCCTCCCTTCTCAAGGAGATGTCAGCTGTTGTTGGCTGCTTCAATGAACGAGCTCAGAAGTTGCTTGAATTTCATTTAGCTTCAGGATTTAGGAAGTACTTTATGTGGTTTGGAAGCAAGTCTCACCGAAATCATGGAGCTCTGATACAAGAAGGAAAAGACCTGGTCACATATGCTATTATAAACTCCATCGCAATGAGAAAATTTTAAGAAATACGACAAGGTATGCCACTTGATCTCCGGTAACTTGGTTTAGTGGAAATATGCGGTGGTCAATTCCCTTTTTCTTCCTTTGGTGGAAAATTGATTCTACTCCACGACTTCAAATTTGAAAAGGTTCTTAGTGTATGATAGCACTTCTAGTTTAACACCAATATTTGCTTAACATGGACCATTCATGTACAGATTCATTACTCAAAGCAAGGTCAAGCATTCAGATCGCAGGCCCAGAGAATGCATATTGAGATCCTGCAGTCTCCATGGCTCTGTGAGCTAATGGCCTTCTACATCAACTTGAGGGAAAGCAAGGCCAACAATAGGGCTGTCATGGGGCTATTTGAAGACTGCTCGCTCTCATTTGATGATGACAAGCCGACGCTCTCTTGTGACCTGTTTGATTCTATGAAGGTTGACATTGATTTGACATGTTCCATATGTTTGGTGAGTTCGGGATTCTGCACCATGGATTTTGTTGCCTTATTATTTTTTGAAACATTTAGATTCTGTACTTGAGACAGAAGCCCAGTCTAAATCATGTCTATCCTTACCAATTTTAGGACCAACAAAAGGAACAATAGTTGCACTATGTCTGGGTTTTGTGATCAATTGTGTGGTATTTTGATGAAGACTGCAATCTTATCTCTATTCAGGGTATTGAAGTAATTATAACTTGCTACTTGTCTTGTGTCCTTCTCTAGTGATGCCATGTTACTCAGTATATGTTTTTGGGACATGGAGAATTAGAAAATTTGTTTGCTTTCTAAGTTGGTTTCAGTGTTGGTTTCTTTATTATTATTAGACACCTACATGTTCCCAGTCCAACTTCCCCTTATTAAAGTTTATATTGGCATTCTACAGGACACTGTATTTGATCCTGTTTCTCTCAGTTGTGGCCACATATTCTGTTATATGTGTTGCTGTTCTGCTGGATCCGTAACGATAGTGGATGGGCTAAAGTCTGTAAATCCTAAAGCAAAATGTCCTTTATGTCGACAGGTACATTTCTTGCTTAATTTCTTCTATATTTGAATATGTATAATGTCTCATTATATCTGCTTATGGTGTTGTATTAGAGTAGAATTTTCTTAAATCATTCAGAAAATATAAAAAAACATCTACATGATGGGATGTTATTTCTTCATTCATAATTCCAGGCAGGAGTATATGCAGATGCTGTACACTTAGATGAGCTAAACATCTTGCTAAGCAGAAGGTATACTTTTATTAAAAAGCTTCGAATCTGATTTGCTTTAGTTCCAAAGAATCTTTTCTCACTGCATGTCCTCAAACAGCTGCCCTGACTACTGGGAGGAGCGACTTCGGGCTGAAAGAGTTGAGCGTGTTCGCCAGACCAAAGAACACTGGCAATCCCAGTGCCGAGCATTCATGGGTATCTGAAAGTAGGTCGGCTTATTATTTTTTGGCACTGCATGAACTGCTCCTTTGCCAGTTTAACTATCACTTCCTATTGCTACTTGTAAATAAATGAGCAATTATGGTCAGTTGGATTATACCTTTATAACCTTCCGTTGGTTTCAAACTTGGTCTGCTCGGGTTTCATGAAGCATGAAAACTGATTCATGCCATCTTTTTGTAATAAACGTTCTCTCTACAAAATGGTTGTGTGGTCATCGTTGAGAACGGATGATGTGATTGATGATTCTAGAATGTTTCATTCCTCAAAATCTAGAATTATGAGCTTCCTCGTGTTAGTTACTGGAAGATTCATCTGGAGCACACATTAGACCCCCTCTTTTAGCACACAAGATCTTGTCCAATTCATGTCAAAATACATAAATGCTGGGGATATAAACAAACTCATCACCTATCGATATCTTCTCATGGAAGTGACAGTTGATATCTTAAACACCCCTTTCTCTATGGTTGGTATGCATGCAAATCAGCTTATGAGACTATTCTTTTACAGAATCACTAGATGCAAAAGTGTAAAATTGATTTATATGAAGGTTTATTATTCTAGACATATTAAATACTTACCATGCTTTACACAAATTCATGCAAATATATTTTATATTCCACATAAATGTGGGGGCATTTGTGATAATCTGTTTTTATAACTTCAAGGTGAATTTGGATTCTGCAATCCCAAACTCTGAATATTGCACAAATCCCAACCTGATTGGTTTGCACCATGCTTTATAGTTGAATACTATTATGAGCTTTTTAGCCCTTGATTTCTTGGCAGCCAGGGATAATAAAACTCATACTGCAATACCTTGTTTCTGTAATTGCAATGGTAAACAATGATCTCGAATGATTGTGTTCTGTTGGCCATGATTAATTAGATTTAAGTGTGCGATGGCTTGGTTTAGTGACTGATGCTCTAAATGCAATGCCTTTGCTTGAATGGCCTGAGTTGCCTGACACTGGTTCTTTATGCACTTAGTGGCTTTGTCAATGGGTATTGAATAGGATGGCCTCTTTCTTTGTAAGAACTCTGTTTTTGACGTGAAGCCATATGAAGAATTTAACCTTGAAAAGGTATATGGGCATATTCCAAATTGTTCTGAACCACCTGCGCCTCACTCTGCCACTGCTAAAGCAAGGTTTTTGTTGATTTAGAAGAGAATTTTCTGGATGGTGACAGGCCTCAGCAACAAACATCTGTCGTAGGTCCCTTTCAAAAATTATTTGCTACTGATTGCTAACCAGACACCTTAGCCCTCGGATTTTCCGCCGCTTTAGGGCCTGTATGGGAAATCCAGCAAGATTTGGTTGGATTTCATGTTGGATTCGAAGATTGAGCAGCTCACTTGGACATGGCCTATATCAAGCCAGCATCTTTCCAACCCAAATCTTGCACGTGGATCCTTTTTAGTTTCTTCCTACAAATGTTTAATCTTGGACACCATCGACACTTTAGAAGACTGTGAGCTAGGCGGGTTACAGGTCCGATTCCTACAGGATTTTTTTACAGGACCATCCATACAGGCTTTCAAAGTATAGCAGCCACCTATCGCTCTTAAAGTCAACCATTTTGCTATTTCCAATTCTGAATTTGATTCTGAGAGTGAATGTATTCATCACCTTGTCCATACATTCCAGAAGTAGGTTTGCTAGTTGATTCTGGACTTAAGCTTAGAGTCCATGCTAAGAGGCTTTTGTAGCAGAATAGGGAATGAAAGACTTGGCTTAGAGTCCATGCTAAGAGGCTTTTGGAGCAGAATAGGGAATGATCCAGTTGCCTCCTTGCTTCTGCGGCACCTTCTGAACTTTCCTGAACTCTTTTCTTCCACCTCCTTGCTTAGAGTGATTATGTGTTCATGTATCCTCTCTTTGCAGTACTGGTTATTATGGAGTTGGCAGTGCTCTGTTGTAAAGACTTGCATGGATGGTGTCTCGGATCTTTATGGTTATATCATTTCATGTTTCCTGTGTGACTGAAAATGAGTGAAGTGGTCCGTGCTAGCTCTAGTTTCCATGACACCAGGCCTTTTTCATTGTTTCAAGCCTCTAGTGTTAATATTGTTTCAAGCCTCCTTCAAAATTGTTAAGGTTTTGATTGGAAATTTGGGAGATATTTTCTCAAGAATTTAGATCTGGCCGAGCCTTTTGATTTAAGAACAGTATTACTGGTTCTCCAGGGTAATAAGCCAATAATGTCAAAGGGTTTGTGTGGGCAAGTCTTGTAGGTCTATTCCAAAAATCCTGTCACCTCCTGCCACCCCATCAAGAGCAAGGCTAAAACGTCTCGCAGCGCTGCTGCACGTGAAGACAAATGGCCAACGCTTTAATCGGCAATGAAGAGAGAATCCTGGGTGAAAGAGGACGCTCGGTGGGTGAACTGTGGATGTCCTGAAGTGTCCCGAGCTTTTACATTTTGGCTCCTTGAGTTTCGAATCCAAAGTAGGAAATCTCATTTCATCTAAACATAAAATATGCAAAGGTGTTACCACACCTTAGACATGATGGTCGGCGATGGTGACCATGTGTAATCAACTAATTTTTTTAATAGAAATGATAAGGCTGACCTCGGAAAATTTTGGACGAAATCACTGGTTAGAACAATTCTACCGTGTATATCTTTCATCAACCAATAACAAACCACACACCATCTAAGGAAATGAACTATCTTCTATTCGAAATAGTAAAAATTATCTAAAATTTTTTCAATTTAAATTTTAATTAAATTTGGATAAAAATATAAATTTTTAATAATAGATAATATACTGATTTATTATTAGATGGTGCAAGATACATGTGGTAGAATCGTTCTAACCAATAATTTTTGCTTTCAGAAATAGCATGTTATATATTGTGATTTGAATTATATTAAGTTATTTTTGATGACAGTATAGGTACAAAAAATTATGTATATATAAATATAAATAAATATTTAAAATGCTAAAATCATCTATCAGATCTCCATCGAGATCACGATAGGCTTAAGGAATTTGATGATTGCTCGGGCACATTTAGGACTTGATTTTCACTACTAGCTCCTCGTGGACCACATCAATTCCAAATTACTGTATCAGACAAGTAACAAAGTCGAAGATCTAAGATGTGATTGGTGGCGGCATTCTCCTTTCATATTATCATTTGAATATAATTATTTTTTATCATGTCATACTGCAACTATATGGTTGATTTTGTATGCAACCATCCTATTCATTCTATTTTCGGAGCTTCAAACGGCGGTTATTTGGATTAGATTTTTTTTCTTATTTTTTTTGAAAAAAGAAAGAGATACTCATGAGGCATTATTCTTGTCTATATATAAATACTTGAGATGCAACAACTATAACTTTAATCAATAAACTTTATTTTTTAAGGAGAGATGTGACTAGGGTGGCAATTTTTTTTTAACTATTAGGATCAATTTTAAGTTATAATTACATCAAATTAATTGCTGCGGTTGGTTGTACTCGTGATATTATTGTTATATAAATATCTTCATAGATAAAACATAGCCGATATGATTAATTGCTAATATATGCCTCTTGTCATATTTAAAACTTTATCCATTTACAAAATAAGCAAACGTGATATCACATGTTAACTTATGTCAATTGTTTCAGTTAAAAAAAAAAAATTTCCTCCAAACAAAAAAAAATTCTTCCAATTATAAATCTAAATATTGCATCATGAACAATGAGAAATTGATTATATAATTATTTATAATTATAATAAAATTATTATCGGCTAAGACCGTCTATTCAATAAAAATATCAGTGTCATCAAAAAAAAATTATAAATTAAATTACTGCATTACGAATAGTATATAATTATTTTAAATATGAGCATTGTCTCTTTAAAATGTGTGACATGCATGCATCATAACCGCTTGCAATAACAAACAAAAATTGTTATCGACCGATGCCCCAGTGCTCGACAAAAGGTCTATCTCACGTGAGCCCAACAGGTTAAAGAAGGTTTTCCAAGGCATCGCTACAATTATTATTAAAAATTCAACGAAATTACCAAAATAGAACAGTGCATCGCTAATACTTAAATTTAATAATTAATTAGTTAAGCTTACCAGAAAGAGAAGTAAAATATAAAATCCCAACGTTTATCCCAAGGGCATGCACGTCTTTACGCAGCCTTGCATCGCAGGGTGGCCATCCAACGTGAAGGAACAAACTTATTTTTTTTATTTTTTTCGTCCCCATGAAGAATAATAACCTTGCTTCAGGGCGGACCGCCAAACGCAAACAAATACCATCACATCCCGCCAGCTCGTCCCCGCATCATTCTCCAATCCAAAAGGGCCGAGATTAGCCTTTCGTTTCACGATTTCCGGCCCACCTTTCGCTCCCCAATTCGTCCTCCTCCGGTCGAATCCACGAATCTGGTAAGCTGCCGCCTCTCTTCCTCTCCCGATTTGCCGATTCCGGTCCCAATCCGATCTTCTTCTCTCCCACATTGCCGTTTATGATCTAGGGTTCCGGGTGGACCCCTCCGGTTCGCCTCAGTCGAATGTTTCTCCCGATCGCCGACTTCTCCCTCCCTGTGGGTATCTCTCTCTCTTTCACTGCGTTGGATTCGGATTTGGGGGTTTTGCAAGATCTCATCTTGGTCTCTTCTGCAGCGGTTTGCATTCCGTAAGGCGTGAAAAATTGGCGCCCAACGTAGGTCGCAGCGCCACGCCGGTGGCATGCAGCAGAGCAACGCCGGGGCGGCTCTCTACGACCATCATCCTGGTGTGGGGCCGGGGGATGCCGGAGAGGCAGTCATGGCTCGGTGGCTCCAGTCCGCCGGGCTCCAGCATCTGGCGTCGCCGCTGGCTTCTGCCCCTAATGCCCTTATGCAGGTAGTAGAGAGCATCTCTTTCTTTGCTTCACGGAGCCCAGACTCTTCTTTTGCTTTCAACATATGTTGATTTCTTTCTCCTTAAGACATTGTTTGAGAGAAAAGACAGTTTTTTTACTTGTCGTTGCGCTCGAAATTTATTTGCTTCCTTGCACTTGGTTAGGATATTTGGTCTGCATTATGGAGTTAAAACTATATGATAGCAATAAATTAACATATTCGTCAAATGAGTTTCTTGACATGTTTTGCTATATTGGTCGCTTGCATTCTCGTTGGTGTCTTCTTTGTCATTTGAATACTTGATTGTTATTAGTAGAGAAGGATAGTGAATTTGACCTTTTTTTTTTTCATTTGAAATAATATTTTGAGATTTTGTCATTCTTTGTTCCTTTCTTGCTGGTGAGATTAGATGGCTTAATGTTCGAGTATAAATTCTTGAAGTGGGGCTCGTTGATGTGGCTTGTAGGGTTATGGGTCGCAGAGTGCTGAGGAGAAACAGAAGCTTTATAAACTTTTGAGAAGCTTGAACTTCAATGGGGAATTTCGCTCTGAAGCATGCTCTCCAACAACACAAGGTTTAGGAGCACCAGGTGTGATAGATGGCTTTAGTTCACCTGAGCTGCGAGGTGAGATCGGAGCTGGGCTTCTGGATCTTCATGCTGTGGATGATACCGAGCTTCTTTCTGAGGTATGATCATTGATAAAGGCTGATAGCTTTATCTTCCAGATATACTTATGACATTTACACATCTTCCCTTGTCTATGGTAATATTAGTGTTAATACATCACTTTCAGAGAAATGCCAAGGGCTTTATAACTTAATCTCTTTCAAAGAAAATGTTAAGCTTTCTACGCCTTAGACTTTCTAGTCCTTTAACTATTATATTGCTGTTGCTTTTCTAATTAGTACAGGACTAGAATCTGGCATATTGCTTTAAACAAACCTTCACTTTGAACATTAAGTTGCTAACTGAAAAGAACATTAGAAAGTAGAATAAAGAAACAATGTGCTTCAAGAAAAGGGAAAACAAGATATTAGAGTAGTATTAGAAATCTACACTATATGAAGAACAGGGTTGTAAACCAGTCAAAAGTTAATGATTATTGTGCCTAGTTTGATGCCTAATCTGGTTGAGAGGTCTATATAGATGGGCTTGGATGATTATCTTAGGATTGATAAACCCACCAACTTACTTAGAGCACATATGTTGCCAACTTGGTTGCAAATAGTTCGAGCAAGTTCTTTGCCCAATTAATACCACAAAAGAAAATTCTTAATCTTCTATGAGATGGATATGTTAAGCCCGGTGAAATAAGGACAAAGAAACTAAGAAGATTTTTTTGAAGTCTTTATCATCGTCATCCAAGCCTTCCACTATAATTGCTTTTGATATGGATCACATAACTAGGTCAAGAAAGTACTGTGGAAGGATTTATGACATGATATCAACTTGCATCAACACCTTGAGAATGAATGAGATTTTCTTGGTAAAGAAAACTTTAGGCAAGAGACAAGCCTTCAATGAAACTTAGGATGTATCTGGTACCAAGACTAGCCTTACCAGCTGCAGCATAAGCTCAAAGTCAAAGAAAAGTTTCCATCATTGACAATTAATAATTTGTATATGTCAGAGGCTTTATAGACCTTATTTGTAAACTGATTGTTTATTTGAAAAAGAATGTGAAAATGTTTCAAAATTTCTTATTTTTTAAGCATTTTGAATTAGGGTCCATGATCAGGCATGATCATACATTTTATTTTATTTTATTTTATTTTATTTTTGTACAAGCTTAAATAAGGCATCTTGCATTAAGAAACAATTCATTGTTTATATTTTGGCTCATTAGCTTCTAATATAACAGTTTAGAGGAATCTGGTTTGGTGGATGATTTGGGGCACAAACACACACTGTCCTACCCATTGAGTGTTGTACAATGAGGAATTGCAAACAGAAAAAAGTTGATGGGAGTGTGAGTTTTTTTGTTTGTTTGAATCTAAGCTGTAATGTTTTGCTTATCTTCTGATAATTTTATGGAGCCTACCTTTTTAAGATTATTGATTGCCGCCCATAAATTATGATATACTTTTATGCATTTTTGGTTGATAAAACAAGAAGGTAAGCTCCTCGTTTTTCTTACTGTTTGAGGTAGTGTGGTTTTATGTGTTTATTATCATTGATATTGGCTGTGGAACTAGATAGGTGACATTGATATTGGCTGGGGAACTAGATTGGTGCCTTTGGTGGGCCTTCTACTTGTTTTATCCATTTAAGTAAATTTCAGGTGATGCTTATCTGAAGAAGATTTTTCATGCATCATTTTTATGTATGCTAATGGACACACAAAACCCTTTTTCTGTCTAGAATTCCTTTAGCTGCCTTCTGACTTTGATAGCGCCTTTTTTCTTTTTCAATAAAAGATATGGATAGATATAGATATAGATTTATTTGTGGCACACAGTGACTGTGATGTAGTTTCCTTTCTTTCTTGCAGCATGTAATGTCCGAACCATTTGAGCTGCCACAGTTCATGCCTTCTAATGGGCTTGATGATAATTTTGATGCAATGACCCACAAACAACAAGAAGGACAAATGGATAGCAACATTGTAGCATCAGCTAGTGAAAAGGAGACGACTACAAAGGAGAACAATGTTGCCAAGATTAAAGTTGTGGTACACTGAGTGCATCTCATGTTGCTTGATAGTATATGTTCCATTTGAATATGTCAGACAACAGAGTATGCTTGTTGATTGCTTCTAACATTAGGCCTTTTTTCCCTTAAAGCATGCTCTGTATTGTGCATACATCTGTACCAACTTCGAGGTTGTTTCATGTGCATAGCTTTTAAACTGCAACTTAGCATTGTGTGCTATCTTTTGATAGAAGCAATCTTTTTAAGTTGTGTTGAAAGTAATGCCATTTGTATTCTCAGTGAAAGTTACTTCTTTCTGCAGGATTTGCACATATAATCCATTATTTTCATTTTCACAAGCTTATGTTTATATCTTCCTGTTTCATGGGTTTATGATTAGGAAGAGTGTGGCTATGGCGATCATAGCAGGGGCAATCACACAACTGCTTAATGCTCAGAATCTGGCCCCTGAGGTCTTGTTGGTCTGAGCACATCTTGGACCAGCTGCAGGATTTTCTATACGTATTTCAATTTATGTATATCCAATGGTGGCAAAGATTTGAAGTTTTCAGTGTAGCTGCAAAGATACCCTTAAAATAGGTTTTACCTTTTAGCTGGGTCATAACCAGCCCATTTCCTTAAACACCAGCATACTTCGTAGTTCAATCCTTCGCGCGGTGGGCTCTATTCTGACATTTCAATTGGACAGTTAGCTTGACACTTTTTTTTTAAGAAAACGAGTATATGTCATTGTTTTCTAATTAAATTGCTCGAATTGTCCTATTACAAGTGCAAGCTAGTATTAAGGATTCAGAGGAATGCATACACCAGCCTCATCAGACAAAAATGATTTGATGCATATAATGAAATGCAGGAAGTATTTCAGTTGCCCTCTGAATTTGTGGAGGACAACAGATTAAGCTCAGAGGAATGAAAAGGACAGCTGAAATGTTCTAGACTATGCACCAAAGCAATAGCATGATCAAATTTGTTCATCTTGCAAAGTCCTAGTATTTGTTTACATACATTTCAAGATCAGGCTTTGCGCAAGTACTTTCAAACCAGTAGGGCGGTGTATATGTCAGCCAATAAATTAACAATGAAATGAAACTGAAAATGATATGTAAAAAGGTGCATCATGATATGCAAAAATTCCATTCAAAAAAAAAGAAAAGAAAATGATATGTAAGAAGATGCATCATTTGTTTGCAGAGCCTTTTTTTTTGTGTACATATGTCATAGGGCTTTATATCATTTTCTGTGTCGACTTTTTGTTATCTGATGGGGACAGAATCAAATTCATGCTATCAGGCCAATTTATCATATAAAATTTAAAGCGTATTTTACTTTATACTTCAACGATATTAATGAGGTTAAGGAGAAGCTGCTGCAATGGTGATCATTTTATTCTCCAGCACACTATATAATTTTCTGGTATCTTTTTTACAAGTCTATGAAGTTTGTAAAGTTTAATGGCTGTCTGTTTACTTGTCTTATAGGTTCGCAAAAGACCTCTGAACAAGAAGGAGATTTCTCGTAAGGAGGATGATATCGTCACTGTAAATGATAATGCATATTTAACTGTCCATGAACCTAATTAAAGGTTTGATTTGCTTTGCTACAGCTGCAAAACTTTTGATACATTTTCTTGCTGTATCTGAGGTCAATATGTATTCTGTTACTTTGTTACTTCAATGAATTTTGCTGTCTATTTATTATCTTTTGTTGCTGTGAATTTGCTCTACTTCATTGAATTTACCATGTATAAAGCATATAGCTTTTATAGATATTATCAATTCATTATATGAATGAGGCCATCTGAGATTGTTGAAGTATACTTAAGCAAGTTTCCTGGCAAATCTTGTGCAACTATGTCTTGCTATTGTAAATTGCAAAACATGAAACAAAATATCCCTGCAATAACATATTTGTCGCATGGTTATGGATGTCCTTCTCTGTTATTTTGTATTTAGCATATTGATGAATTCCTTTGACCTGGAAGGTGGATTTGACTGCATATGTGGAGAAGCATGATTTTGTTTCGATGCTGTTCTGGATGAGCATGTCACCAATGATGAGGTAAGTCATCTCCCAGTATGCTATTCCTATGTTGATTTATTGGTCCACTTATTTTTTCCCAGTAGTTTCTGTGGTTTTGTGCGGTAAGTAGTAAATTTTATTGCATTTGGCATCTTCTATGGTAATATCGATCCTCTCATACTTGATTTGCAGGTATATCGTGTCACTGTGCGGCCAATTATCCCGACCATATTTCAGCGAACAAAAGCCACTTGCTTTGCATATGGTCAAACAGGTGCTTTGACATGTGGGAATTAAATCATCTACATGTATTGACAATTCAAATATGCATTTCCTTAAAATGTTTTCTTTAATTCTAAATATCTGAGATGTTATGGACATCTAATATAGGAATTCGCTATTTGGTTTAAAGAGTTGGAGATACAGCTATGCATATATGGAAATGGTGGACCGTGTATCTAAAACATGGAGATATAACTGCAAAAAAGGAAATGAATAGGATGCGCAATGCGACCAGTACAAGTATGGGAATAGTATGTTATGACATATTTACAAAATCATGTGCAAACTTAATGCCACAATGAATCTTACACTTGAGTTTGTTGAGAAGGGAAAAAACTGAAGGAACTCTGAAGCCTAATGAGGGGAAGTAAAAATAGTCTTACATCCCATTTAAATGGAAAGTTTATGAGAAATAAGCCTTCCGACAGTGAAACTGATCAGCTACTCCAAGTCATTATCTGGCCCCTGGTTCAAAATTCATTTCAGAATACAGGTATTCACTGTCAATGATCGACCATGTCAGGTTCAGCTTTATTCTGGGTCCATAATTTGGAGTTCAGTATATAGCGTTGAGGAGACATGAAGAGGGCTCGAGTTACCTGCAGGCCTACCCATCTGCCAAATGGTACCATAGCCTAAAAATTCTGGCTTTATGCCTCATGCCCTTCTTGCTTTGCATCTGAACAATTAACTTGGTTTCTGGTAAAAGCTTCAAGTTGTCTTTGCGATGCTTGTTTGGAAGCTGGTAAAAGCTTCTCTTGACACTAGTCTGGAGGCTGGTATGCTTTCTCTTGTTGCAGAGTTAAATATCCTCTACTGGTCTGCTTTTATCAATTTCCATCTTCCAAAGGTGTCTTTCTAATTCTGTTTGTCCTAATACTCATGCTGATCTATTTTATATACTGAAACCTTTTATAGTGTTAGATATAGAGACTTTCTTCACCAATCTGTTTGTACTTTGTAGTAATGTTTGTAAACTCGCTTTTTTTTATATATTATTATTATTATTTTGAATGCACTAAAGGTATACTTTTCACCATGATTTTTGACTTTTGTACTATTAGTGGTTATTGGAACTCAACTATTACTTGTTGAATAACTCTAGCATCTGCTTTAAAATGGTTTTCAGGTAGTGGCAAAACTTACACAATGCAACCTTTACCACTCAGAGCTTCGGAAGATATTGTTCAATTGTTGCACCAACCATGCTACCGCAATCAGAAACTCAGATTGTGGCTTAGTTACTTTGAGATATATGGTGGAAAGCTATTTGATCTTCTTAGTGATAGGAGGTCATTGTCCTCCTGACCTCTAATTCTTATTTTATTTGTACTCTGCATTTGGTGTTGATCATGTCTTATCCAGCTACTAGTGATACCTGGAAACAATCAATATATTGATTTTGTTTTTCCTTAATGTTTCTTCTCAACAGAGTTGTTTGACCATAAACTTACCTGAGTTTCATAGATGCATTGGTTATTTTTTCTCCTTTTGCCCATCAAACTTGTCTCCTAAGATTCAGCAGTTTATTTATCTTGTCACGAAAACACTTTTATTTCCTTTCTCCCTCTTTTGTCCCTCAAAATCCATTCCTTAGCATGTGGTGGTTTATTAATCTGTAAAAGGATACATAAGAAAACAGGATCACTTTTCTCTCATTCCAGAAAAGTCTTATTTTTTTTTGCCTCATGTGGTCTCATAGGATTCATGACCCAACTAATGTGGCTTATAGACATTTTCAATTTATATTTTCAGTCCATATTTTAATGGTAACTCTGATTGGCTGTTGGAGAATTGTATTATTTGAGGCAGAAGATGCCAGGTGTGAGCAAAGAAGATACAAGTCCTTAATTGATAAAAGATGAGAAAGGGAATTAATTTGCTAGTTTAGGTAGAAGATAAGGATTGAACCAAAACCTTTCTATACTTGGCGAGGTTAAGGATTCTGAGAAGGAGAAGAGAATAAAAGTGAAGTGACGGGGGAAGAGGTTGTCAAATTCCAAAAGAGCACTCTGTTCCTTTTTGGATTTCAATTCAACGTCTAAAAATTTGAGCTTCTAAAAAACCCATATAGACATTACTTACTATTTTATGCATTCTTCTTGTGATGTTTAGGCAAATTAACAATAGAATAATATTTGTTTGATGCAATGCATTATTTTGTTGTTTTCTTCTCAAAAAGTGCTTAGGTAGATGTTCTATCTATGAGTGGCTATATGACAAGGGCAACTTACAGTTTCTTGCTACTTGACAAACTTTATCTTATCATGCTAGATAATACAAGTATAGCAGCTTATGTAGAGATTCAAATCAAACCAAAAGTGTCAAAGTTGCTTGGGAATTAGAAGGCTAAGAGCTTAGATAAAGTCAACAAAATGAAAGACTAGGTAGGTTAAGAGTCATTTGGCAATGCATCCCAGGAAATTTGTAAATTTATGGATGAATTTTCAGCAATTGGGTAGGTTGAAGGCTCCCATGGGCCATGCTTGGGCTTGTAGTTGCATAACCATATCTGGACAAGAAATATAGATTTAATTTGTCTGATTCATATTCATTTCTCTCTTTTTTTAAGATACAGTGTTTGAAATGGATATAGATTCTGTATGACTTAGGTGGTAAGGATATGAGTATCTCTTCTAGAATTGTCAGTTTGTCATATTTTGTGGTTGTGATTATGTGTGTTGGAGCCTTAGATGTTCCTTATGTTCTCATTGATGAATGGCTTGTTTTCTTTCTTGGACCCTCTTTAAGATTTTGCTTTTTTTCTTTTATGCATATTGAGTCTCCTAACCTAGAGGTAAAATTGTTAACATATTATTCTATAGCCTTTGAGTGTCCTTTTTTCCTGGTGCCTTCCATAAAATAACTCTTGATGGGCTTGGGGAATGTACTTGCAATGTTAGTGTAAGTGAAGTAATTGCTGTTTTTGTTGTCTTTGTGTTACACTTCATGTCTATCATTTGTTTCCTCTTCTTGCTATTTACTCATCTTGTAGCTGTTAAGTTACTCAAGCTGGTGTTGCAGATGAATTCTAATTAGACACTGCAACATAAGTCATAGTTTCCTATATTCCACTGCTATAGATGAAATTAAGAGGATTCAAGACGTAGAGGCCGCTTGTTATATGAATCCACTGTTTTGTTATTTCTGCCAGTGAACTTCATTCACATGCTCATTTTAAAAATATTGTGTGAAATTGAAACTTTTCGATTAATTGGGGGGGGGATTTGATTGAAGCAATGTTGTATCAAGGATTGGGCTAATGTGAATATTGGTTCTGGTTGAAACTGTGTATAATACCTATTAGCATTAATCTGGATTTATTCCTTTTTTCCTTTATATTATTTGTTAGTGAAGGGAGCTTACTGGTGGCTGATATTGAGCCTTCAGAAGCATTTTATTGATTAAACATGGAATTTGCAATAGTTGGCTAGGTTTGGAAAGTATTCATGTGTGGAATTTCAAGAAGTTGAAGGGAAATTAAGCATTCCATTCTTTCTATGTAATGGTGGTCAAACTATACAAATGGTTCATATTCATGAAAAATCTCCTTTAACCCAAAATCTTGGGAATATTAAACTTTACGAACATTTTCTTTTGAAGATCAATAAATGTGAATCTTTCACTTGTTACTTCCATGTTTTATGAAAATAGGAAAAAGGTGGATTTCTTACAGAAATGCATGCCAATTATAGATTGTTGCCAGGGGTGTAATATTTTTCTAAGCATAAAAGGTAAACTGGGCTCAAAATTTCATGTGGTGGCTCAAGCCTAGCTTGAGCTTAGCTCACTTGTCTACTTAGGTTTGCTGGAAGGGAAAAAGGATAGCTGTAGTCAATTCTTAGAAACCCCCACCATTATCAACTTTGACTACAAGATGTATGGTGTGGAGCCTCTCACAGATATAGAGATGATGTCACCGTCTCACCTCTAGTCATTGCCATCAGTATCCGTTCGAGCGCCATTGTTGTAATTGGGGAATAAGGGAAAGTTGGGGAAATTTGAAGCATCTTTGAGGGCTTGAGTGATCAGGACTGTAAAGGAGCTTTTAGGGATTTGCAGAGAAGATGAGGAGGGTGGCGGGAGAACCAGAGGAAGGAGGTGGGATTAGGCATCTAGGGACTAGAAAAGGAGAGGGTGGGAAGAAATGGGAGAGGAGAGGAGCATTAATGGCATCATTTCAAATCAAGAAAGTGAGTGTCCTAGGGTATGTGCGTGAAAGAAGCCCTAGTTCTTTTAAGCTTACTGGGAAACAACCGTCAACCGAACAAGTATTGCAGCCGTTATATGAAGATTTAATGGTTAACATATAGGCTTCACAACATAGAACTTATTAATATTTATTAAAAATTATAAAAAATAATATATATTTTAAATATAATTATTCATGTATTTTTCTGTATTTTGAGCTAAACCAAGCTGACTATGAGTTAGGTAGACAAAGCTCATATTTTGCTCATCTAAAGAATCCAGCTTATGTTTGGCTTGTTTGCTAGTTGGGTGAACCAAGATTGAGCTGAATTTTGAGCTGACATGAGCTGTTGATAGCATAATTGTTTCACTACATGAAATAGACAAATTTAGGTGACAATCTTCTTTAACTATTTATAAAGCAACCAAACATGTAGGATTTCTTAGATTTTAGCATGAACACTTATAAGCATTTTGGTTCTGCTACTGATTTGGTGATCTTTTTGAAATCCATTCTTGTTTCTTGATACGTTGATGATTCGTTATTTGCAAGAATGAAAATTAGTTCTATGCTTTAATAATTTGGTTGCTATGGTTATTTTGTTGCTAGTGATAGTCATTAACTACATTCTTTTGCTATTTTCATATTTTATGCCTGAACTGAAATCTTGGACTTCATACTATGACCACTCAAAATTTCTGCCTTTGACTGTTGCTAAATAATTATATTAATCTAACCTTCTAATGGTTATATATTGTTTTTCTCTTTTTTTGATTCATTGTATTTTTTTTTTTTGTTGCTTTGAAGATAGTTTTAATGTTTTTATGTAGCTTTGGACAAGAACCATTGAACTATGAAGACCCATAGGCATGTGTTTAGTCCCACATTGCTTGCGCACTGGGTAGATCTGGCCATGGAACCCAAATAATACTTTCTGGCAGGCCTTTTGGATGAGATTCTGGGTTGTTACTTGAACTACAGCCAAAACTGTCAAAACAAGCAAAACTATGGTACTAAAAAAATCCTGCTTCCTTGTTTCTGAAATAGTATTTGAAAATTTTAAAAAATTTGGAAAAAGTTTTATATTGCCCAATAGTTTTGGACCATAAGAACTGAAACTGCAGCTAACTGTCAAAACTGCTAAAACTTGCAAGGCATGTAGAGGTACCTATTACGAATAGTCTACTGTTCCTAATCCATGTACTTGACTTTGGATCCCAGTCACGATGTATTCCTCTCATCTGAAACATGAGTCTGAAGTTGAATCTGTTTCCTTTGTTTGCATGTGGGAGGAAAAGGATTCACAAATAACCGTCCCTCATCCCTTAGATTGAAAAAGCTAACTAAATGATATTTTGCCTATAAGGCTACAACATCTATATTTCCTCCAAAAGGATCCAATCCACGCCCGCCGCACCCCCCACCCCGACTCCCCCAAGCTCACGCATGCTCGTGCAATGAGCATATTTGCTTTCTGTTTTCACTTTATGTAAGATTTGCTGCAAGTCATTTAAATTATCAATATTCACTGGTCTTCTAAATGAACAAACTGGCTGCCACTTTTATAGAACCTTGCAGATTAAGTGGCATAGCCATGAAAGAAACATAATGCTAATGATATGTTGATATGCTAGGTGGACTATCAACGACATGAAGTAATGCCGAACTTGCCAAATGTTTAAGTGATTCTGCAAAACTGGAAAGGTTGTTGAAGAAACAATCATATTACCTGCATCAATAGTTGAAATAAATTCTTTTGCTCATTATTATGTTCAACTTGATGTTAGAAAATTGCTTTTTCCTTGCTAAATACAAATGAAGTTCTTTGAATACATATGTAGTTTGTGATATTGTGTAGTCTGTTGGCTAGTTCATAAGCTCCCTCCTATTGTTTTTCCCCTATTCAATTTTGGCTTTTCTACATATAGAATCATAATGTTTATATTTAAAGTAAGTTTTTATGCTGATGCTTTTATCAGGAAACTATGCATGAGAGAAGATGGGCGTCAACAAGTTTGTATTGTTGGATTAGAGGAATTTGAGGTTTCAGATGTGCAGATTGTTAAAGAATTCATTGAAAAAGGGAATGCGGCAAGAAGTACAGGCTCCACAGGAGCCAATGAAGAGTCATCTAGATCTCATGCTATTTTACAACTGGCCATTAAGAAGCACATTGAGGTAAATGACACCAAAAGGAACAATAATGGCAGTAAGTCTAAGGGCGGCAAGCTTATTGGGAAGATATCGTTTATAGATCTTGCTGGAAGTGAGCGTGGGGCTGATACTACTGACAATGACCGCCAGACCAGGTCTGTATTTATTCAAAAGTTTTGCTTTTAGTATTTTTGTTCATTACTATGTGACTTGTCTATTAAGGGGAGACTCTTTGGTTCTCTCTGAATTCTTTATCTGTTTGTTTCCTTACTTCAGGATTGAGGGTGCAGAAATAAACAAGAGTCTTTTGGCCCTAAAAGAATGCATCCGTGCACTAGACAATGATCAAATTCATATCCCGTTTCGTGGCAGCAAACTAACAGAGGTGCTTCGTGACTCCTTTGTTGGAAATTCCAGGACTGTTATGATTTCCTGCATTTCCCCAAATTCAGGTTCTTGTGAACATACACTAAATACTTTGAGATATGCTGATAGGTAAGGTTAGCTTCATTTTCAAATGGAAAGCAAGTCAAAAACTGAGAAATGTGGGTTTTGTTGTGTCTAAGTTCTAATAAATGGTAGTTGTTAACTAAACAGGGTCAAAAGTCTATCCAAGAGTGGCAATTCCAGAAGGGACCAGGCTGCAAGCTCACAAATACCATCCAGCAAGGAATCATCTTCAGCATTGGCAAATCCTATATCTGTTAAATCAGAGGATACCTATGAATATGAGCAAAATCAAGAGATGATGGCAGCAGAAATGTCTGAGACCGAGAGATGCTCGTCTGGTTTGATGTTGCATTATCCATTTAATGGAAGGGAAGAAAGTAGGGCTACATCCAGTTTACTGGAGAGGGGTCAGGTTAACATAAAAATAGTTATATCAGTACTTCTAGTCATAGATTATATTCTTCTTCTCAGAACTCATTTAGTACGCAGGATGAAGAAAGTGTACCAAAGGTTCCACTTCCCGTAGAAAACATGTAGGGAAGAAAATACGAGAAACAAAATAATTGGCCCAGAAAAGACAGTGGGCCTGACTTGCCTGTCAAAAACTATCAACGGCAGCAGATGTATGATTCTGGTGCTAATGCTGCACCAAAGCAATATGAGCAGGAAATTTCTTGTCAGGGTGGGGAAATCAATGCAATACTTGAGGTACACTTACCTCTGCCAGTGTATATGAATTTAAAATTTTGCATGTTTAAATTTCAAAGTCATGGAAGTTATTTTATTCTTCTGTTTGATTTAGACTCTCTAACTTTCTTTGTCTTGTATAGGAAGAAGAGGCTCTAATATCAGCTCATAGAAAAGAAATTGAAAATACGATGGAGATTGTGCGTGAAGTGAGTTTACCTTCTAGCCTTTTGTTAGTTTCTTACATCTTTGTCAGGTAAAATCTTTTATATTAGTTGTGTGTATATCTAATATTTTCAAACTCAGATCATTCTTTACTCCTTACTTGAGAAGCTTATGTTTGCCAAACCATTTTGCTTGAATTCAACCATGATTTTCATGGCTGTGCTCGTCTGTGGAATATGTCATGTTACTTATTCCAAGATTTTCAATTTGTCTAAATCTAATTCATTTTATCTTGAGAATTTTGAAAAAATTTCTAGCTTCAAAATTTTGGGCTTTTGAGGTTGTTCTTTACATGTCTTATTATTAATGGCACATGTATAATAATGAGAATCTAGAAAGGAGTGTTTTTATCCATTTTTTAAATCTCATAAAATTATGAGAAGCCACTTTTGATATCAGCCTACAGTATCACAAATTGGACATAACGCATGATGGCTTCTTTCAAATGCTCTCTCTTGTCTTGAAATGTATTGGGTTGTGATGTAGCTTAGAATTAGTTGTTTCTTATTATTTTATTTTTTGTGCACCCATTCGTATTTTCCGGCTTTAGCTAGTTATCTATTCTAATTTTATATGTTTTCAGTATTCTTATGCAATTTGTGGTGCATTAGTTAGATGCCATTTTGGTTAGCACCTTTTTCCTGTTTGATATATGGTGCACAGGAATCAAAGGTCTAGATTAAATGAGAAAACGATTTTGGGGCATAGATTGATTAGTGAAGACAATCGAGGAGATTGAACGATCAATCCCACTCCTAATCTTCTTAATTTTGGTTGTTGCCCCTTAAATTTGCCCCACCCTTCATCTACATGGATGGGTGGAAGGCTCCTCCATCTTTCCTATTAGTTGGAGCCCATTGACTTGTATTATGCCAAACACTTTAAATACTACCATTGTTATTCTGGTTTGGTGGGTAATATGTCATGCTCTAGATGGTAATTGGAAAAAAGTCGGAGACTTGCTGTGTGGACTGCTTTTGCACGTAGAATAGTAGATGCAACTGATAGGGTATTAGGGTTGGTTGGGTAGATTGGTTTGGATGAGTGTCTGAGCCTACCTTCTGCATCATCTTTGCTTGACTGGGTAAATGAAATTGACTTATGTTACAGCTTTTCCACTGGGAAAGAGAGAAGATAGAACAACGGTAGATTAGGAGCAGCACTCCATTCCATTCTGATATGTTTATGGTTGCTAGTTGAATCAATTTTCTAATGAACAAAGCTACCACTATCAAGGTTTCAAATACTGCTGGAACAAGATTGTACAAATTGTACTGTACCATGGCAGGTTTCTGGCACTGGTACATGGTGTGTCAGTATGGGTTGCAGTCTGGTTCCCTGCATCAGTTTGCCTGTACCATACTGTCGCAGTGAAAAACAAGTACGAGGTCCAGTACTGGCATTTGAAACCTTGATTATAGTTCTACCATGTTCAAAGCTGTGAATAATGATCATTTCATCATGCATAATTTTTGCTAGTCCATATGTTTGGCAAAGTCGATCAGCTTGGTGCTTGGTTTTGTATTGGATCCAAGTCCCTGGTTTCGCAGGTGTTTGCTAATGATTTTTCGTACATGTTTATGATTGGCAAGTTTCTTTAATAAGTCATATATTCAGAATAAGGGGGCTACTACAGACAAGACCTGATAATGATTGCTACAGTAATGTATGTGTGTGTGTGTGTGTATGTGCATGCACGCGCGCTACTTAACTCAATCTGATTTGCATTTTATCAGGAGATGAATTTGTTGGCGGCAGTACACCAACCAGGCAACCCCATTGACAACTATGTTACGCAGTTAAGCTTCATGCTTTCGCGAAAGGCTGCTGGTCTGATGAGCCTTCAGGCACGGTTGGCAAGATTCAACAACGCCTAAAAGAACAGGAGATCCTCAGCCGTAAGAAGGTCCTGCAGTAGTCTCTCTTTAGATGTAATTGTTGCCGTTGGCCAGTTGTGCCTGTCCCTGGCTTGTAATCCTTTTATTCTCAATGTGTCAACATAAAATATTATCTCAGTGTTTAGGAAATCATTTGTAAACGGTCTTCATCCTGCTTGAATAGGTGAGTTAATGGTTGGACTGTGGAGGGAAGCCTTGATCTTATTTCACATCCTGCTTGAATAGGTGAGTTAATGGTTGGACTGTGGAGGGAAGCCTTAATCTTATTTCACATCTCCAGCTCAGTGCTGCTCAAGTTGTCATGCAAGACCCGATTGGGTGTGTGGGAGGGTGGCATGAATGAATGCAGGAAGAGTTGTCTCCTGTTGTACTTTTTTTTTTTGGGTAAGATCTCCTGTTGTACTTTGCTATAACAATTTCCTCCTTAAACAGAAAGGCCCATTGGGGCTTGAGATTCTAACATGTTGTTCTCTTTCTCAAATTCAATCTCAAAAAGTCCCTTTTTTTCTTAAAAATACATATAAAACTGGATTTTTGATTATTAGAACGAAATAGTTTGTTATTTAATTACTTGCTGATTTAATCAATAGGTATCTATTAAATAGTGATCATGCTTAATTTTTCTGTTATTATATAGAAGCTACTTGGATGAGCAGTTCGTTTGCTTATTTTTTTTAGCATAAATTTTGATAACAATCAATCAAATCAGTCGTATCATAATAACTAAAAGCATTTTTAGACAAAAAAAAAACATTTTGGGATTGTGCTGGATAAATCTTACATGCCAAACTAAATTCAAACCCAACACAATATCATTAAACAAATCAGCCTTTTACTGTACTCAAGGCCAGGTAGAACCGAATTAGGCTTGCCACAATCCATCTTGTATCAATAGGATTTTAGAAAATTAAGCTAACCAAATTATCAGTCACCCTAATCTGACTTCATTTTTGCCCTTCAATCTCTATTTACCCTCATATTACAAGCCCAAACTAGTTCTCTAAGTTAACTAAATCAGAAACTTGTTGGAGACAGAGATATTAGGTCATGAGAAGTATAAATTTTATATACAATTTCCATGTGCCAGCCTCACACTTCTAACATTTTCTTCTACTTGGTTATAGCAACATTATGTCAATTATTATTACACTCATTTGTAGCCATTCCACCCAACAGCCATGAACATTTTAAACATCATTTCCTCATGCACTCTTTTACTCATGGTTAGAAGTTTTAATCTTGGCCGCTAGTTATAAACATAACAAGCACTCACAGTCTCATCTCCATCCCCCTTTTAAACAATAAATTGTAGTCATACACTCTTTTAATTGTCCTAATCACTATGGTCATCTCTTCGCTCTTCTAATTTCACCTTGTGGATGAGTTTAAATAACCCTTAGCAAGTTGCACATGCCCTTAATCTAATAAGACAATATCCTAGATGTACATCCTAACACTCTCCACCTAACCAACCTCCATGCGAACTATGACTAACTCAAGCTGTTTTTGCTCAATCAAAAAACCCATGTTCCTTTTGTATACTCTCCATGGCCCACCAATTTATATAGAGAAGACTAAGCTTAAAAGGCATCCTAGTCTTAGTATTAGAGTTTTCTCTCTTCAATCTCATAGTATGATTTTTTGTCTCAAAAATCTTAGAATTCTTCGCCCACCACCATGAAAATCCACTTCAACCTTGAGATCAGAATTTAGTGCCGATGGATACTTAGCTTTGTTATCACTCCTACTTTTTAATGTAAGTGCGAGGATCACTATCTTATCTAACAAGAGGGAAGCGATCATCAAGATAAGAAATAACGTTCACTTGATTAGAGCTTGAAGAGATGCCTCTCTAGTTTTAGGAGTTGAGCTGTCTCCCAAACTTAATGCCATTTTTTTTAATATTGACAGCCAAAAAAAAAGGAGAGCTTTTACATCCCTTCCCTCCCTCTCCTACCTTCCCGTCTCTTTTCTTGTTTATCTTTTATTTATTTATTTATTTTTATTTGACTTGCTTAGTTATAATGCTAACTTATTAATCTAATTTATTACTCTCTTCCTTTTTTTTTTAATTCTTTAACTTTGCCAATTTACCTATCTTGCTAATTTACATGTTATATATGTAAGAATTTTCCATAAATTGGTGATCGAATACATACAATTTTTCCATTTTCCAACTCAATCCTATTCATTTGTTAACTTCTCTTTACTCGCTTCCTACATGTTCTTTAGGCTTTAGCTATCACACTCTTAATATCTCTCAAAGATATAATTTACCTTTTGGGAGCTTATGATTTTGAGGCCCCGGCTTTTCTTTTTTTCAGAAAAAAGGGAGGCAAAGTTGCCTGAATTTTTTCAAAAGGAACTACAAGAGTGAAAAAAAAAAAAAAGGGCAAGAAAAGGAGCAAAGAAGAGGAGGAAGCACAACAGGCCAGCAAGCTAGAAGTCTTATTAACCTAATAACTTCTTTTGATTACCCAAATTAAACTGGTCTCACAACGTGATGCTTATTCGAAGTATTTGATTCTAAGATGAAGTTTTATTTAAGAAAATTCTAGCAGTTCTTTCTTTCCGATAACACCATAGGATAGCCACCATAAATTAATTGAATGCCCGACATACCCTTTCGGGGATGAGAGGGGAACTTCATTCCACTTGGAAAGAGGTAAGGGATCTTTGGATGGTGCCGTTGGTCAATCTTGTAAAGTACCTCAGCTTAAATGGATTTGATAAAATTACGATCGTAGAACGAGGTGACCATTGGATTGCATAGGGCAAAGCTCCCGTGGAGCCTATACCTTTGCTGCAATCCCTTTCCATGAATTCTTTGACAATCTGCACTTCTGAAACCACAAATTCCTGTTAACATACTACAGGTATATGCCACAAAGGTCTCTACAGTAGGAGATCCGATGAAGACCACCAAATCTGGACACCAAAATCCTCCAATCACTGTGTCCAAGAACGACATCCCATAAAACGGGAATAAAAAGAAAAACAAAAACAAAACAAAAACTCAGATCATAAAAATCATTCAGCACCCCATTCTTGCTTCGTCAGCAGACACCTTTCTCAATGTACCCTTGGACTCCAACTAATACTACCACTTCATTAAATTTCTTTCCTAACTATTATTAAGAAAAGTTAAGGAGCTGAGACATGCCAAGGAATTTGGTAACAAATTCTCGAGTAGTCATTCAATAAAAATCCGCTAATTACGTTCTTATCGAGGTCGTTTTGTAAAACAAGTGCACCACGCTCATACAACAGCCATGAGGTTCCTCATACCAAAAGAAAGACAAGGCCCTCAAAAGCATCTCTTACAATCTGCTTTGCCGACAGGCACTAGGATGTGACAAAATGCTTTCCTTGCACATAATATCGTTGGCATAGCTTCTTCAGGGTGGCCACTGAATGTTGCATTGAATTCAGCTTTGTATCCATGAACATTGCCTGCAAAAGAGTTGGTGTTTGACTATCATTTATGTATTTAATGAACAATATGATCCTGATCACTGACATCGGAGAACTACATCCACAATTAATCACACAGAAATGAAGTACTACCTGGTAGCCATCACCATACTTCTCAATCAACCTGCCAATATAAACACGTTGCATTGTGGTCAGGGGCTGCAAAGGCGCTGTTTTTCCATCCCTTCGCTTTTTCCTCAGTGCAGACTTCAAATCTACATTAAGAAGTATGAGCATTGTATCAGCACATGCAAAAAAGACCACAAAAGCATTTGGTAACAAAATTATATGACATCAAAGTAACATCTAGAGAAACCAAGAACCAATATCTACCAAAAAAAGAAAAAGAAAAAAGAAACAAAAGAAAAGGTAAAGAAAAGAGTCATAAGGCACCTTTACTAGCTCACCTCTCAAAAAAAGTGCTGTGACAATAACCCATTTGGAGGGCATTCCTTGATTCCTCCATATCATTATTCCTCCACACCCACAGAATGACCAATGGAGATGAAATGCCCTTTACTGAAATCATGTTTATCTTATTCGAGGCACTCAAGTTAGAGTCTGAGAAACATGGTCTTAGAGTTAAGATCGAGAGGGAAAGTAGAGGGAAAAGAAATTTGTTAAATTATTAAGCATTCTCACTTTATTTATCAGTTGTCTACCTTTCCAGCCTGGAATAGGGTTGCCAAACTAGGTGGACTCTTGAACTAACACAAACAATCACTCATAAGGTACCCAAAGTTAGATCCCCATGGAACCTTACATACAAGGGCACCTAAAGCCATCTAAAGCAGAATTCTAATGACTTGACGACTCATAATGTTCAATCATGATCAAGCCAAGACTGACATTATCCCTAATAAATAATGACTCAAAAGACATCTTTAGATGGTAAGAATTCAATTATGACTGGAGGAAGCTAGAAAGTAAGAATTCAATTATCTTTTCTCACAAATAGATCTTATACAATCCAGCCACTGTCATGAAGCTTCTGACACAAGTCATTTGTAGACCTACATCACTCTTAAGAAATTGAGTCATCATCATCAAAATCAAACATAATCAAATACCATCAGTTTATTAAATCCTCTTTACCTAGAATCCAGTTAAAAAAACTTAGTCAAGCAATCCTTTATGCCTCAGATACATCTGATAGAGACACAACTAGGTGAAAAGGGGAAAAGAAATTTTCATGCCTCAAACCTCATTCCCAACAAATTATTCCAAAGAGGGACCCATTTACAAGGATGGATAGCTTAATCTTTAAGCACAAATATAAGTCCATCCACACATAGTTTTGCAGGAAACCAGCAGGCCTACAAAGCTTAAAGAAGGTTGCTGTTTCAACACATTACATGCTTTCTCAATTTTGCCCTGCTTAAGCCTCTCCTACTTGCCTGCAATTCTGTTATAATCTATAACCACAAAAAGGCTCACTATACATAGAAATTAAAGCTCTCCTTTTAATCCCAGGTATACAATCCATTTGCTCCTTTCCCCTCCTTTGACCATCTAAAAGGCTAAATATTGAAGGACCACACATTGTACCAGGCTAGTCACTGGCTGGCAAGATGCGATACACATACCATACCATACTGCACTGTTCTGCTGACCATATTAAGGATTTCATGAAGAAAAAGGTGGTTTACGATTTGTCCCAAATGATACAATACCGGTATGGGACATATACAGTCAGATGGACCAAAATAGCCAATATCAATAGAACAAAAAACAACTAGAACACCAACTGGTAAGGTAGCCGATTGTGTAATTGGTTCTGGCCAGTATGACAGCTAAGGACTGCTTCGAGAGAACTGGTCTCTTGCAACCATATCAGTACCTTTCTATTAGAATGGTACAGTACTGGATGAAATTGGAGGGATCTAAGTCCTTCGTCTACACAAATCCATGTCGATTGATGTATTGGCACTGACCTATGCAAATTAGCACAAACTGATATGCACCATACAACAGCATGCACCCCTTGAATGGTGCTTACACCTACACGACACTTTTAGTACAAGCATCTACATTCTTGTCAAAAAAAGTCTATTCTAAGCCACTAGTTAATATTATCATTAAAAGTCAACATTCTTTAACAAATTCTCAAGATATTTCCTTCCGTATATAACAAAGTTTCAACCCTTTCATGTGCTCATCAAACTTGCCACTTATTAAAGATGCATACCGCTAATTTCTAATTCGAGATGGTCAATAATGACAGGCTATGTTATGTTGTACATATGCTTATTGATGTCAAGACCCATAACTAGCACTCGCAGAATCCCTATTGATGATGCTTATAACTCAAATAATCCACCATTGGAAAAATATTTCGATGATAAATGGGTAAAGATGGATGTTGTTTCTTTCTCTGTCTCCATTATGTCGCTCCATGCCATCCATTTCATTACTTCCATGGTACAATATTGTTTTATATAGTATAATTCCACCTAGGTTAATCAATGATTCAGTATAGGCATGATATATGATACATCACGCCTTGATAAAATTCAAATCCACTCCAATAACCTCCTAGCTGAAAAGTACTAATCATTTTTTTTTTCAGTACAAAAGGTTTCACATGAAGGCTATCATTTAAGCTTAATTCCGCAAGATTAGCTGAGCAACTAAGATAGTATTTTATAATATTGCAAGGCTATTTATGAGGGAATATCAAAAGCATGGAAAAATCTATTATACGGGCCAAGAAAGCACATTTAAATTGATAAATCATAAACCAAATCTGAAAAAAGTTCAAAGTTTTAAACCAGATAACCACAATTCCTGGCTAAAGAAATAAACCAACGAAACAAAAATTATTAAAATATGTAGACAGCGATCATCTTTCTTGCTACTTTGGTGCTACAATAGAAACCGACCGTCAGATTCGAGATCGCTGCCGCTATCAATGGGATCGAACTCGGAGACGGGCGGCGCCTCACGGTCCGGGACCTGAAGGGAGGAGCTCTGGACGATGTGAGCGGTGCGGGCGCGGACGCCGAGGACGTTAGGGTTCGCGACGACGCCAAAAGAACGGTAGTTGCGGATGACGCTGCCCTTGTTGTCCCACTCCCTCTTTTCCCCGGCGGCGGCGGCGGCGGCGAGAGCCGGAGGGATGTCAACGGCGGGCTTGAAGACGCCGGGCTTCTTCTTGGGGAGCCCGACGCGGACCTTGGGCCTGGAGTTCTTGTACTTCCGTCGCGATCGAGCCATGGTGGTCTCTGGAGCACTCCACCTCTACGCCGTCCCCTGTTTAGGGCTTTTGAGACGGGGTTTCGCAGAGAGTACCCGAAATTCCAAAATAATCTAAAAACACTTTACGAACACGACCTTCACATGTAATCTATTATGTGCCGCGCCCTAAAAGATTGATAGCTGTCTCTATGCGTGTCCTTTTTTTTTTTTTGGGGGTGGCGTTTGTGGGGGGAGGTGTTCAAAATGCATAGTAGTTTATATTACGTATTGCCTCAATATCTCCACAATGCCGTCATATACGAACAAAATTGTATGGGGGTGGACACCATAAAATATCATGTGAGACAGGTATTATAGTTTGTTATATTTTTTTAATATAATTTAAAAAATAAATTTAAAAGTCAAAATTTTTTTATTAATGAGATTATTAGTTTTATGATTAAGATATACTTTTTTTTCTTTATTTTCAGCATATACTTTTTAGCGATACATACTATGCGACTATATGATATATACTAAGTATATAATCAGATAATAAATACTATAAGCTTTTTTGATACACACCCAAAAATGATCCAATATACACCTACAGCTAAATTGATACATATTTTATCAAATTTAATATTTATCGATATATTATATATGACTAGTTGATATATACCTAGCAAAATATTCATTCAATATCATAATACATATCTCTAGATAAAGCGATATATAATTTTCAGAACATAGCACTCAGTACACAGTACATAAGCAAATAATGCATATTAGACATCTCACTGATACATACAGTCAGTTTTTTAATATACACCCAGCAACAATCTAATACACACCTATAGATAAATTAATATATAGTTTATCGAACTAAGTATTTATTACTATACAATGTATGGTTAGTTGATACGCACTAGTAAATTATTCATCCAACGTTCCAATACGCACTTCTAGATAAAATGATATATAATTTTCATAAACATTTAGATGTAAAGATCTTAAAAAAGAAGATGAATTTGGAAGAAGAGAAAAAGATTCGAGAAAGACCTCATGGATAGGAGAGATGGCACGTGGAATTTGGAAGAGGAGAAAGAGACTCTGGAAGAAGACCTTATAGATGGGAGAAATAACTTGATGAAGAAGATAATGGATTGAGAGATTTGATGAGAAAGAAGAAGATGTAAACAGTCAAGAAAAGTCTCTCTTAGGCATGCATTTTATTTTATTTTTTATTATTTCAGTTATAAAATTAACGGACTCCATTAGTATGTAGGAGAAATCTGATCTCTATTTGACTTTTAGATTTTCTTTTGAAATACGAAAAAAAATGTGGCATGAGCTAGGCCTGCCTTATATGATGGCTTATAGTGCCCTCCCCA
>KE504882.1:442351-455197 GCA_000441515.1 Elaeis oleifera | reverse complement strand
CCTCTCTCTCTCTCTCTCTCTCTCTCTTTCTCTCACTCGTGCACCATGCTTTACACATCTTGAAGACATAGCCATGCTGCATGGTGGCACTAAGCACACTAACTTGTTCTCGATGTATCATGTAAATACATAAATCCCAATAGCAGATCCAGATTTTTCAATCCTTAACATTAATTGCACTAACTAGATCAAACCACATTCTGATAAACCTCCCTCTTTGTTCACTCTATGTTTCATAAATAACATGACAACCTTACTCTTAAGCAGTGCCCCCTCCAATTGCTAACAACAATCAAATTACTTGTCTGTTCTACTTACTGCATCCTCTACAGCTCAAGTTTATAAATGGTACCATTCCCTAATATAGATTAGAGTACCATTCAAAATCACAATCTATCCCATGAAGATGGAAGATACTGGGGATGGACAGGCAGGGGGGTGTCCATGTGAATGCAGTACAATGGCATATAAAGTTGCATCAGCTATAAGTTGGGCTAGCCCATATCACTTTCAACTTGGCTCGTGCTGATGTTTTGATAAGAACTGTACAAGTTGACACAGGTCATAAAGGCCTATACCTTGTTCCCCTTAAATATACAGTTTTATGATGTTTTTAGCCTACATCATTTTGTTTGGTCTGCACCAACACCTTGATAAACATTGTAAAAGTTGGCACATGGTCATAAAAGTGTACACTCTATTTTCCCTTTCCAAATCCATGCTATATTATTTGAAATCGCTTCCCAGTAGATTTAAGTGTCTCTTTAAACATTAAAGGCCTGATCCATAGTTTGGATGCAGTGATGATGCAAAATCTCCAAGCTAAAATCAAGGTGAGTTTTTATTAATATTTCTACATTTTCTCAACGAAATCAATTGAAACATGTCTTTCTTATTTGCAATGCAAGGAACATTTGGACAAGGAAGAAACAGTGCCTTCTCCTCTCAGAAGCATCCTCAAGGCATGCGAGAAGGCCCTCCAAATAAGCATAGGAATTGTAGATGAGATGATAATAGATTAAAGTGAGTTCATCCAAGCCTTTACCATATGAACATGGTTAGCATTCAAAAACATCTGCCATGCATTCCACATAGGAAAGTGCTCTTTTGGCCAACCATACTAAAAAAAAAGGCACTTCATTTTCACATGTCACTAGGCGGTTGGCGCTCATATTTCAAAATTCCATCATGTTTGCTACCAACACTATTAACTGTGGCATACCCTTCATGCCATATGATGCAAAACTTTCCTTTCCATACCATAGTTGGGACCTGCAGCATTACTCTTCTACATATGGTTCATTCTCCAATATATTTGATGATCAAAGTCCAATTTAGCAATCCAAACACAAAAATGCCTCTCATGGACACACAAATTTAGGTCCCTATAACCACTAAACGTCCCAAGGATATGCACCACCCAACTCTCCCTATGGCTTTCGCAATCCATGCTAGCCTCAAGCAAGGATTTAGGTCCAGCAGGATATTCCGCAGAACGTCAGGATGGAGTACCATCCCACGTGCCGGGACAAGACTGTCCCGCTAGTGTCCCAGCATCCCAATCGGGATGTCTTGGGACATCCTCTATCCTAGATGTCAGGATAGGCCGGGATGGGGGCACGTCTCCTTCCATGAAAAATCGGAACAGCTCTATCCCATGGGATTTAAAACCTTGGCCTCAACTAGATGGTGCAATTATGCTGACAATTGTAGCTCACATCTATCACAATGTTGTGGAGTAGATGGACTACCAAGATATTACTAATATGTGATTCCCATGGCATAGTGGATAACCTGTATATGACACCTATATTGCACTGTTAAGTGGTGAAAACATGGGCCACTAATTGTACTTACCATGAATTTTGTGTTATTTATGTAATATGTGCAACAACTTATTCGAATATATAAAATCCACATGTTAAACCACAACTAATATAACAATCTAGGATGATTTCTAATGCTAGATTTCTCTAGACTATTTAGAAACTAAACTTAATTAATCAAACATGTCTATTTAGAAGTTAAAAATAGTTAATATTGGTTTAAGTCACAAAAGAAAGGAATTAAGTATTGTATCTTCACGTGCCACCTTGAATAAAATATGACTAACCTCGGTAGCAGCAATCTTCTACTTAGAGTGCCGCACTCGCTTTTCAGTCTCCTTGGAAACTCGTCCCCACACCTGCTTCCTAATTGTTTTCATATTAATATTTTTTAAGAGACCAACTTCCCAATACCTGCACCTGACCCACTGCAAGTAACTAGGTGACGAACATTTGTTGTGAATAATGTACCAGACCTTGGCTAGTAAGGACACAATTAATGAGCTTTCCAATAACCCTAATATTTATTGCTCACCTTCTAATATGCCACATCCATTAGCCTAACAAGTCTGACTTGATCCAATAATTCAGAGATGCTACCAATCTTAACAGAGTCAGATAATGTCTCTGTAAACCAAATGCAACTTCTTTGAATTAAAAATAAAAAAATCCTCTCCCACCTCTATAAAGAGTCTCCACAAATCTTACTTAACTTTGCCACCAGAAATTGAAACTTAAAATGTTGAAATTTGATAATAACCCATAAAGCAGACAAATATAGCTTCACAACCATAATGCTTGCTCTAGAAGTGACAAGATAGCCTTCTAGTTGAATAATTTCATAATGTCTATCAAACATCCCAACAATTGGGCCCGAGTTTATCTTTTCAAAAGAGTTAAATAATTAAATGCTGACCTAGCTATCCTAAACCATCATCCAGCCGCCCCAACACCTTGATCTAACTCCTATTCCAAATATGTCACCCGATATAAGATTGGCCCTCAAATCCAAACCCATTATCAACAAGAAATAATGAAAGTCAAATTAAATAACTTCCAATCATTGACTTCAATGGAAAACAAGGATATCACCTGCACCTAAAATATCGGCGATTGAGTAACAGATATTATACAACTACATTATACTGCAAACATTTTTATGTTGTATTTAGATTATCATCAATCTTTCTTTATGACATACTTCTAATTCTAACTCTCACAATATGGTATGGAGACCAACAAATTGAAAAAGTGGTTGCAAAGGATGAAGGCCAAGTGAGTCACCTATTATTACCCTTCATTCCAAACCATAAATGAATTATATAGATTACATGTTAGATTGATCAAGTAATTTTCATTTCCTCGTAATTGGGCCATAATCTTTTTGGTTCTTTTTCTTCTTTTTATTTTGTTCTTTACCTGGGTTCTCATTTCCACCAGAGTATGGTGACTTAATTTTTGTGCAAGAGTTTTTGTTTACTTGGGAATTTCTTTTAGTCACCCTCTTCATCTAAAGGCAACTGTCTAACAAACTAGCTGCCAAGGTAGGCACCTCAACAGCCTCTAGTGCAGCAAAAATTAGAGCTGAGACAGACTTATGGACAAAGTAAAGAGAAAAAGTTATACAAAATGCACTGAATTGACAGAAGAGCTTGCATTATAAGAGGTTCCATTGATGCAATAAATTGTAATCCACTCCATAACCTATAGGGTCCTAAAAGGAGGAGGAAGGGATAGAATGTATCTAGAAGGAAGTTGTGTCACAGAATTAAAAAGCTGACACTAAGAATTAAGCCCTTGGGCAAAAAAAAGGCAAAAAATCTCATAAATCTCCAAACAATTCAATAAGAATAAGGCTTGATACTCATGCTAATGGTTAGATATAGTTGCAGTTCTCCTGTTTGCTTGGACTTCCCATATTCGTTCTAGGACTTACAATAAAATTTTTTGCCACTTTTTGCCCAAGGACTTACATTTAGCCTCAACATTTTGCTTTATAAATTAACTAAGCCACTTAACATGATGCTCCTTTGTACTTCTGTCAACCGCTCACAAATTCATATTTTTCCTTAGTTTTGTTTCCATTTTCCTAGAGCTTATTATCGTGCTCATTCCTTTTCGATCAAATTTTGCATGGCTGCCAGGAACTAACAAAAGGTCCTAGCATATCATGACAAAAATGACTGCAGCACTGAAAACTCAATATACATAAACTTGTTCTTCCACTAAGGTTCAGAAGTTATAAATTTATGTGCTAGTTGGCAATTGAAACTCATAAGATAAAGAACATACCTCCTTGGGTTTCTCTCTCCGTGCCTCTGACGCTAAGCGGAATCTGGAGATCTTCTCCTCGGTCAACTTCACTTCGAGTTCTAATCTACTCAATTTAGAATCATGCTTCTTCGCCTCCGCATACAACTCTTTGTACAAAGGCCCCTTCTTTACCCATGCCCTCTCCTCCCTCACTGGAATGGCCTCCAACGCAACTTTCCTCGCATCTTCCACCTTCCGACTCAAAACATGTGGATCAGACAGTTCCTCATCCTTCCTAGTCACAATTGTCAAATCCGACACTGCCGAAGCGAAGGACCGCAAAAGACCTACCTTTGCGGAATCCGAGACCACTCCCGAGTGCTCCTCTTGTGAGTCCACCACCAACCGCTTGTATTCCTCCAATCTGAACCTCTCATGGCTCCCATTCTCGCTCACCGACGCCTCCCCTTTCCGGCGAGATGACAAAGCGCTCCAAGCTGCTTTCTTTTGCTGAAAGAGCCTCGAAACAAAGTTCCCCATGTCAAAGCTCAGATCAGGCCGGCTAAACCACTTCAGCGGGTCCTTCCGGCCGATCCCAGACCAAAAGCCTTGAGAACTCGCTGAGGGCCGTGAAGCGGCCGGGGCAGGGGAGAAGGCAGAGGGGAACTAGGGAGACTATGCAGCGACGGCGGCGGCGCCGCGCGATCGGGAGTGGATGGGAGGAATTGGAGCTTGGGCTTCTTCAAGGGGGGAGATGAGGAGGAATCGAAGAGGGAATGGGGGGAGAAGGGGATGCAGAGGTCGACGAAGCAGCGCTTGCGGTGGTCCGTCAGGGCGCCCATGGCGGGGTCTCGATGGGGGCGGGATAAACCCTAGAATAGTGGGCCATCGACGGGCTAGGAATCCATGCAAGAAACCCTATATGAGAGGAGGATTCGAGGTTAGGGATTGAAATGGGGAAATCGATGGAGGGAGTTCGAGGTCGAGCAGAAACCCTAGGATTTGGGGAGGTGAAGCGCGGAGGGAGTGGAGTGGAAGGAGGGGATTGGAGAAGGATGAAAAGAGGGAAAAAGAGGTGGACTAATTTAATTTTTCTCGTCCATAATGGAGGAGGAAACATACGCAGGGAAGGGCTTGGGTGTAAATGCGAGGAATTGTGAGTGTAAATGTGAGGAAAGAGAGAGAGAGAAAGTGCGCGCGAGCGGTTGGGGAGTTTCCGCGCGGCTAATAAGATGGGGAGGAACGGGAAGGAAGGAAGGGAAGCCGAGATGTTGGTCTCAAGTACTGGGGCTTCCTGTTTTATTGCACGTTTGTCCGTACGGAAGCGAGAAGAATGTTTTTAATTTTTGTACGTGCAAAATATGCACTTGCCAGGTAACAATTATAATACACATTTAAGGGATATAAAATTTTAAATTTAATATATATATATATATATATTAAAATGAAGGAACTTCAACGTAAATGCCTCCCTCCGCTATATGGGCATTTTTTTGTCCGCTACGTGTGTTGAAAAAAAAAACTTCCCTCCACTATATGGGCATTTCTTTGTCCGCCACGTGTGTTGAAAAAAAAACTTCGAAATCGGACATAGCTAGCTTGGGGTCGCACGTGTACTACAGCTTTATCTTCGTGGGTTGCACGCATGATGGAGCTACGGAAGGGTCGCAGTCGACGACAAGGATGTCATCATGGTTCGCAGCCTCCCGATGATGAGGATCCGATTAGAGCTCGAGGGGCTGGATGTTTTGGATGGGAGGTAGGAGAGGCCTCCCACACGATGAAACTATGAGAGGGGGTCCACAGACAGCTCACGATCGACGGCGGAGATGCTGCCATGGTCCATCACCTCCCAACGGTGAGGATTCGGTTGGAGCTTGGGGGAGGCTAAATGTGTTGGAGCGGGAGATGGAAGAGACCTATCTCTGCAAGGAGGACGTACGGAGGGTGAGGGGAATGACGGGAGTTGGTGATGAGGAGAGCGGGAGGAGGTCAATCTTCGTTTCGAAGAAGCCGATGTCGGTGAGGATGGATAGGAAGATGATAGTGGAGACTAACGGGAGGTGGCGGCGAGGAGAGCGAGAGGAGGTGGGTAAGGGCTCGCAAAGGTTCAAAACTAAAAAAAAAACTTTGCACGTCGCAATGGATTAATATGCTAGTATATGTATTAAATAGAGGCATCTACATTGGCAGTGCCTTTGTGTGCCATATGTCGTCAATGCAGATGCCTCCATTTGCCACATGTCGTCTGTCACGTTCGCCACATGTGCAACGAATATAGTTAGAAAACACATGAGCATTGTGATAGAGGGCTGATTAGGTTGAGGGCAGGGGCACGGAGGGGGTATTGCAGCAGTCAGTGAAGGCAACAAGGAGGCGGAGGACAGCAGGGAGGCCGTTAGTAGGGGAGAGAGAGGAGGAGGCGAAGGAGAGCGAGGAAGGAAGGAGAGCATGGATATTAGAGGGGTTTTTAGGTCCACAACGTGTGTAACAAATACGGTTAAAAAACATGTGGCATCATGGTAGATGGTTGAGGAGGTTGAGGGCAACGGCACGGAGCGGGGCATCCTGGTGGCTGGTGAAGGCAGCAAGGAAGTGAAGGGCAGCTTAGGAAGGGAGGAGAGTATGGAGATTGAAAGGGTTTCTTAGGTTTTGATTAGGATTGTTTCTTCCTCCCCATTGTCATTGGCGTCCGCCTTCCCCTCCTATCTCCGTCAGGTGCTTTCCTTCTTATAGATCTCTAAAAAAGACTAAGAAATGAAAAATATCTAACATAAAACCCCAACCATCATTTAAGTTTCCCCATTCGGCCGCTCCAAGCCTGCTACCTGGTTGGGACTTTTGAGGATGGAAAAATAGAGGAAAATAGGGGAAAACATTGGAAAAATCTATGAAAACAGAGGAAAGATGGGAAAAAAATTTAAGGGTAAGATGTTTTCCCACATAGATGATTTTTTTTCACTTCTTTTTCTGTTCATTTCATTATTTTTCTCAGAGATTTGTGGGAAAGTGAGAGCACTTTAGAGACGTTAGAGGGGTTTCTTAGGTTCTGATTGGGTTTTTCTGAAGGATATGGGATTTTGTGTGAATTGTAGTGGTATGAGTTGGTCCCTTGAGGTTTTGAGATCTCTTGAACCTCTCCAAGCCTCGCATCCTATGGGATATGGTCTAGTTATATCGTATATTTGATTGTAAATGAAATAGTGGGATCTTCTCTTTGCTGTACTATTATTCTTAAACAGAGTGATTTAAATTCGACTGCATTTTTTAAAATTGTTCAAAAAAAGAATTTTAGTTATTTATTTTTAGAACAGTCAAATTTATTTAAATAGGGTTTGGTTATATATTATTAGAACATGGGAGGTTTTTTTTTGGAGTTAAAAAAATGATAGAAGGAATCAGCAATTCATAATAGCATGTTTTTCAAATTCGAAACTATGATTTTTTTAATATATCACAAATAAGTATATGTGGAATCAACACAAATTTCTTATTTAAATAATATTTTTAAAAAGCAGAATTAATAGCTTATGATTATGAAATATGCCATGATAAAATGGTAAATGAGAATAAGGAGTTCTAAAATTTGAGCTGGTGATTGTGATGATAATCCATTAATATGATAGGTATTTTTAGCATGTGCCATATCATTTATTTATATTAGAAAAATTATAGTAATACCTCTTGAACTTTGATCTATTTATACTTAGATTTTAAAGAAAAAATATCAAGAGGATCCTAAATTTTAAAAACATTGCAAAGAGCTCCAACCATTTATCTCCACTTTAACAACATTAATGGAAAAGGGCTAACGGACAAAATGCCCTTTGTTCTTTTTAATTATTGAGCAGATTGCTTTTTGGGAGAAAAAAATCACCAAAGCCCTTTCTAATTCTGTTGCCTTTTGTCGTAATCGACGATGGTCATCCGATTTCATCTCTGGGACCATCGAGATATTTGAAGTAGCCAGAATGCTTGCCAGCTGTCGGTTCATTGGTATGATTTCTTGACCAACGGATTCATCGATTTCAAGAGGTAAGTTTTAAAATTTCTTGTGTTTGTTCTTGAAAGGGATTTTATTGCTGTTTAAACTTGTTTGTGCTTGATACAGTTGATTTCTTGTATTTTGATGCTTCCAATTTCTTTGTATTGAATAATGTGGTGGATTTCTTAGATTTTATAGTCGATTTCGATTTCAGGATTGTATGAAATTATTTTTTTCTAAAAATTTTTAGGATTCTACTCCTTGGGAACTATTTTTGTGGCCACCGTCCATATGCATTGGAAGGCATTTGCTGCCTTAGTGTAAGAGGATAGTAGACCTAAGGAACTTAAAAATAGTGAAGGAAGGGGACCACTGCATGACCCTAAATCCTAAAACTTTGGTACGATAGGCAGGTGGCAACCCATATCTGTGTGGACTATTAGAGTAGCTAAACTGTAGTTGTCCACTGTCGAACCCATATGGACTGTTAATCTTGTGTTTAATATCGTTCACATATATTTGATATAGTTTTATTTATTTAAATATTTGGTATATTATAATTTCTATTTATTAATTTTATATTAATCTTAAATTACTTTTAACCTAAATGATAACTATGAGTAAAATTTAAAATTTATTATATATATTTTTGTTGGTATGAGCATTGCATATCACATATTATTTGAGACAATCATTAAGTAATGAAATTAGCACTATTATCTAAGTTAAGTATTACTATAGTTATATAGTCAAAAAAATTCAACATATTATGACTTTAAATATGGAATAATATATTACATCATTGAACAAAAAATGTCGATTATAGGAAGCATATATTATCTCCTTATTTATTTTTTCCAATCAAAATTGATCTTAGATATGAAAGAATAGACTAATTTAAAATAATCATTTAATATGTGGAACAACTTGATTATAGGAATAAATATTCTATTAGTGTTTTCAACCAAACATAGAGTCAATGAATAAGCTAACTTAAAAGACTCAAAATATACTAGATTTTTATAGATAAAAGGATTTTAGCATTATTGGATGTATTTGAGCAAATGCTGGTAATAGAATTATTGGACTATAATATTAAGAAAGGAAAGAGGTTTTAAAAGATTAGGAATAGAGATACTTTTCAATCAATAGGCAAAGGTGAGACATACTATATTAGAGAAAAATGATTATTTACTATATTGTTTTCTTAATGAAAATCAGTTAGTTACTATATTATTTATTGTATTGTTGTATTCTAATAGTATTCTATTTTGAGATAAGTTAGACAATAATATTGCATGTTAACTAAGTCAGGTAACACTGTTACAATGTAACAACGTTACATTAATAATGATTTTATATATGTACACATAATGGATGATCTATTTACACTAGAGATCTACCATGGGGTATATCTTCATTTCTCCCCCAGCATGCAGCACATTGGTGGCTTTATCAACTACTTTGATAATTGTGACCTAACTTAATGAGTTATATATATAGAGTTGGAAAACCTCATGAAGGAGCTTCATTACCAAAAGGTAGAATAGTTATACTATATAGTCTTTCGGTAGTCTTTGGAAAAGAGACTAAAGCCTCTGTATACTGATTGAAATGTGTTCCAAATGTTAGCTGTGTATAAGGAAGAGAATAATATAGTAGATAATATAGAACATGGAATCAATGAGATTAATTTAAATACAGTAGAGCCACACCCGCACTTCTATACACTTAAGATATTGATAAGGCAACTAGGGAGTAACAAGAGGAGGGCAGTTGTAATAACCCATCCCAAAAAAAAAAAATCTGGAAGAAGACTCCTAATGGGAGTCTTCTTCTTCCTTCGCTTGCTCGATTAGGAGAGGGTTTCCTAGGGTAAATAAGAACCCTAGGAAGAGCCCTATAAAACCTTTCCTTCCTCCTCTATGGCCGGCTACGACGAGCACCAATTTCTCCTTCTTATTTCTCTCGAATTTTTTTGTTGAAGCCACCAACGTCCTCTTTGTGTTTACCTCAAATCCTCGCCAGAGAAGCTGTCGGAGCCTGAGGTAAGCCCCGCCTCTCCTCTCTTCCTTCCCTCCTTCTCATGCCATTGCATATGGCCGTCGGCCGTCGGACTCATCAAAACACCACCAAAGGCAAAGCTCTATTTTTCCTGTTTTAACTGAGTCTTTTTCTCATCTTTTCGGCCACTGGTGCCACCACTCGCGGTGCCGCACCCCTGGATCATACCCCTTAACCTCCCCACGATCCTCCATAGTGAGATCATGACTACCGACGAACAGTCAATGACCAAAAATGAAGAAAAACCTCAGGTGCCCTGTTTTTCTGTACCCTTTCCTAATTTCTCATCGGGCGATCCTCGCCGCCAACTGTCTCTTGCTCTACCACCGTCGGCTGCCACTGTCGGACCTCCGACCGTGCCTTCACACCTCATCAAAGCACGAGTCACCAAGCCTCCCCCTCATGTCCCTCCTCTGTTCGGCCAGGGAAAGAAAGAAGAAAAGAAGAGAAAGAAGAGAAAGAAAGAAGAAAGAAGAAGAGAAGAAAAGAAAAAGAAGAAAAAGAAAAAAAGAAAACTAAAAAGAGAGAAGATTTTTTTTTCTCTCTCCTTCTCTCTCTAGGGTCTTTCTACTCTCTCTCTTTCTCTCTCTAACTGCATCACGGACTTTAGGATAAAGTTGAGATAAAAATAAGATGATCTGAAATCACTTCAAAATTCATGCAGTAGGTTAAATCCCAACTCGATCCTTGAAAATTATAGCATCTGATCATAGTTAATCCATATTGAGTCAACTTGATATGATCTCTGATGATCTCGATCATGATTGCCTCGTTTGAAGGATACGGAGATTCTCTCTCCACTTTCTCTCTCTATTTTATCTCTTTAAAATTTTATCTCTCTTTATGATTTTTTTTCTCTCTAGAAATCTTATGAATCAGTGGAGGGTTTAGATACTTAGACAGATCTAGATATTGGTTGATCCTAGGAGATGTCCTAAACTGATGACTTTAGGATATTTCATAATTTTCTGTCCTTAATTATACATAATTTTTATGTTTAATCTTGATCATGTAGAGATATAATTGTTGTACAAGAAGATATCGAGCAAAATATCTTGATTTCGAATTCATAGATGGAGGAGCTCATCAATTTTTGTATTTAGATCAGTCATCGATAAAGGTAAGAATCTTTATATATGATCACCATTATATATACTACTTTATTGTTGGATTTGTATCTTTGGTTTTACATCGTTGGATTTGTATTGATGGATTATCATGTTGAGATACTATTATTTCTCGTATGATTTTCAATGTACATATATTGTGTGTTAATATGATGTATGCCAGTGATTGATGATATGATTATATAGATATGATATATCTATTTTGATCACACTGTAAATCGAAAATTGATATAGTGAAATCAACATGTAATAATTAAATGAAAAAGATATGGTTTGGACTAATCTCGTCATGTGGAACAATCCGTTAGGAGCTTATGTCTAGGACAGTCCGTCAGGAGCTTATGCTTGGGACAGCCTCCATGGGCTTATACATAGATCGGCTAGCCAAGAGCTCATACTTGGGACAGTCCACCAGGAACTTATGCTTGGGACAGCCTCTACGGGCTTTTATACATGGGACAGCCAGCTAGGAGCTCATGCCTGGGATAGCCTTGATGGGCTTATGAGTGAAAAATTTGATCAGATAGAGAATTGAGGCATGATCTTGATTAGTCCAAAGTCGGAAAGAAGGATTAAGAAAACTAAATATGTAATAAGAGAAATAGATGACAAGACACGAAATTCATTTGGAATAAAAGGTTTCACTGGTGATATATGATAACATTTCTCTTTTGACAAGATAAATAATTGACATATATTTATATGGATATTTGTATTATTCTGGATATTTAATATAATATTTTATATTTATTACTATTTTTAGATTTTATTATTATAATAGTGTGATATGTGAGATTCTTACGGGGTTGTAAAGCTCACACCCCTCCATTTTTCTTTTCTTCTCAAAATTGCAGGATGCTCATAATTTGCTATGGTATAGATTTGCGAGTAAGCGGATACCTAGATAGAGTGTCATTGATACCTGATCAGAGAATTGAAAAATTTAATTATAATTATATAAGTTTTACTAATTATTATTGAAATTAGACATTATGGATGTTGAGGTTGTAATGAATTATTTTAGACCTTGCATATTTTTTAGGGCTTGCCCTAAAAAGTGTGTGGCCATCACATATCCGACCTAGGTATTGGATTCAGAGCTTGATAGAATGGTATCAGAGCTTAGGTTATGATCATTTGGGGACTATGATATAAGTGATTAGGATATGATCTCCAAGAGCTATGAGTTAATGGATACTGAACATAAGGTTATGATTATTAAGGATTGTGATTGAGGTGATTCATCGTATTTGGATTACAATGGATAATTGGTATCTTGGGATATAAATTGAGAGACTGACAAATTTACAATCTTATTGTTTGGGAAGTTATATAGCAAACCCTAAAATTTAATGGATGTAGATCAGAGTGCGCAGTGGAAGCATGGTAGTTTAAATCATTTAAATTTGATCGAAAGATTGGTTCTAACTCGAAGGGTGTTAAGATAGAGGATTGAAATTTTGAGTGAAGAGGGTTATTTAAGAGCTTTAGGATAAGATAAGAGTTTGTGCCATTAAGGTTTCGAATTTACAACATACTAATTTCGAGGACGAAATTATTTTAAGGAGGAGATAATATAATAACCCGTCTC